>OX411308.1:114812147-115402147 GCA_948150685.1 Rhaphigaster nebulosa | reverse complement strand
TGGTGCGCTTTAGAATCTTATTTGAATATCTGTCTGTTATTGTTCATAAAAATAAGAAATGAAGGTTATAGAAACTTATGTTCTGGATTCTTTTATTTCATAAATGTCAGCAACAGAAAATCACATGACTGTGACAATAAATACGCCAAAGGAAGAATACATTCTGTAGGGATTAGTAAATTATTTTTCACTTCTATAATTTCATTTTTATTGAAAACTAGTTTCGAATGTTATACATTCATCTTCAGTTCTAAAAACACACAAAAATTCAAAAATAAGCAATTCAAAATAAAGTTTGGTATTATTATACATATTAAATTAAATGTAATATAAATTAGTATTATAAAACATTTATGAATTATGAATTTAATTAAGACAAGAAATCAAATACATGTTGATACTCACCAAAGTTTAAATAGATTATATTAAACATAAAAGTTAGAATTTATTTATTGCCTTACATAAATTCATAATTCATAAAGATTTTATAATACTAATTTATATTACATTTAATTTAATACGTATAATAATACCAAATTGTATTTTGAATTGCTTATTTTTGAATTATTGTGTGTTTTTAGAACTGAAGATGAATGTATAAAATTCGAAACTTCTTCTTCTTTAGCTTCCCTCTTTAGTGCCTTTCAGCGTAGAGGAGCATTCAGCCCGGAATTCCATTCTTCCCTATCTCTAGCTAGGTTCCTCGCCTGTCGGGGGTCATTCTCCCTTACCCTACAGAGTCGTTCAATGTAGTCGAGATAGGACATCCTAAGGCGACCCGTAGGTCTTCTGCCATCTAGGACATATTCCATGGTCTTAAAAGGATCTGTGTGGTCGTCCATCCTGATAACATGGCCGAACCACTGTAGTTGACGAGTTTCTAGGAGCTCTTTCAGTGGGGCTGGCTATCTGCGGTTCCTGACGAATCCTTTCATTGCTAACTCGGTCTCTCCTTGTTTTTCCAATCGTCCTTCGCAGAAATTTCATTTCGGCAGCGGTGATTCTGCTCTCCTGTCGATCTGTTAATATCCAACTCTCCACCCCATACAAAAGTATAGGTAGATATACTGTCTTGAAGATGTGTAGCTTCACATCTTTGCCTACTTCTCTCTTCCCTAATACAGTGTTACATGTCTGGTAGTAAACTGCATTTGCCTTGTTAATCCTGTTAGATATTTCTGCGTCTACCTTCCCAGATCCGTCTATCACTGTACCCAGGTATGTGAAGTCTGTTACCACTTCTAATTTTTCTCCATTACAGTATATGTGGATATCTTCCTTCTTTCTTCCAACTTGTAGGATCTTACTTTTGTTGGTATTTATAAGCATTCCTTTTCGTTGGAGCTCTTCATACCATTCCATAACTGCCAGCTGCAATTTTTCCACCGAGTCCGTAATGAATACCACGTCGTCAGCGTAGAGGAGAAACTGTATCATTACAGGAATAAGATTCCTACGCCCCAGGAAAGTCCTGTCCCTTCTTCTCTTACAAATGGATGCCATTTCATCCATGAACAACAGGAACAACAAAGGGCTTATGCTGTCTCCTTTTTTGAACCCCTTTGCAATATTGAATATTGAACTAATTTTATTCTAGCCCTATGACTGACTTTGGGCTCTTGATATATAGATTTAATCGCCTTTGTCAGATTTCTAGGGACATTCTTCGCTCTGAGAGCTTCCCATATTTCATGTCGTGGAACCGAGTCAAAGGCAGATTTGAGGCCAAGGAAAGCCATGTACATATTTTTATCTAAATCCCAGAATTTCTATGAGACATTTCTTAATGAGAAAATGTGGTCATGGGTTTGGCGCCCGGGTCTGAACCCAGCTTGCTCTTCTTCTATTAGGCGCTCAACTAGTGGTCTTAAGCGACCCTCCAATATAGATGTATATAGCTTGTACATAACTGGTGAGAGACATAAGGGTCTGTAGTTAGAGCATTCTGCCTGACATCCTTTCTTGTGAATTGGTATAATATTATATTTCCAATCCGTTGCAATCCTTTTTTCGTCACAGGCTCTCTGGAAATTCCTTATTAATTCAGCTACTATGCTATCCCTTCCTGGAGCTTTTCCTGTTTTCATTTTCTATATTGCTCTTTCTACTTCCTCTTCCTCAATCACCTCGTCCTACTCTTCTTCATTCCAGTTTTCATTTCCGTTTGTTGAATTGTGATCATCTTTACCAAACTGATTCATGTAATGATATCTCCAGACCTCCAAGATAGCTTTTTCTTCCGTGACAACTTTTCCTTCCTCACTCTTCATGTTTTTCACTGCTTTGCTTTTACGACCTCTCAGGGCTTTAATCTTTTTCCAGAAAATCCTGATGTTTTTCCGATGATCCTGATCCAACTTCCTTCCAAATTCTTCCCATGATTTCTGTTTCACCCCTCTCACTGCTTCTTTCGTCTTGTTTCGGGCCAACACGTATGCTTGCCATTTCTCTGGGGTATTGTCCCGACAGTATGCCTTCCACACGGTTTTCTTTTGCAAGACTCGCACTCTCAGTTCTTCGGTCCACCATGATGTACGTTTATCTTTCGTGCAAATCTTTTTCACTCCACACACTACAGTAGCTACTTGCAGAATGCTATCCTTTATTTGGATCCATATATTGTCAAGACTTGCATTTGCGTCTATTTTCTGTACCCGATTCCTTATCTCCACTTCATACTCATCTATCTTTTGAGGATCCTGCAACTTCTCTACTTCAATCCTTGAATAGGCTTTCATCTTCTGCTTTCTTTCCATTAGCACTCGGGTATCAGCAACCAGGACCATGTGGTCGCTTCCTATTTCTGCACCTCTGATTATTTTCACATCTGAAAAATATCTTCTTATGTCTCGGCTGTATACGAAATAGTCTATGACACTGTTGACATTTCTCTCAGCGGCTGAAAAGGTAATTTTATGTACCAGCTTAGGTGGGAAGAATGAATTCCCCAGTAGTAAATCATTTTCAATGCAGAAATCAATATGTCGTTGCCCACATTCATTTTTGATGTGTTCTCCACCGTGGGGTCCGATTATTCCATATGCTCTTGGTGTTCCTTGCCTGTTCTAGCATTGAAGTCTCTCATGATCACTATGCTTCTATTGCAGTTTCTAGCTTTGGTGATGGTTCGTTCAAGGTCGCTATAGAATCACTCTTTATCTAGGATGTTGGCATCATTTGTCGGGGCCATACACTTGTATTAAAGCCCAATTCCCTATCTTCAGATTTATATGAGATGCAATTATGCGTGGACTTACTGCTTCCCATTTCACTACTTTCTTGTATAATTCGTCTTTCAATATAAAACCTACTCCTTCTACAGCTCGGTTTCCTAGTAGGACTCCAGAGTATATCAAACTGTGGCCTTTGTTCATTTTAATTTCTCCAACTCCTTTCCTCTTTACTTCACTTAATCCCAGGATGTCCATCCTATACGACGTCATTTCCTCAATGATCTCCACCTCCTTGCCGCCTAGTGACCTCACGTTCTATGTTCCCAAACGTATGTCCTTATCCATGCCATGCCGTTTCCTTCTAGACGCTCCCTAGCGGCTAGGCTCCGCCAAGAGACATTCGAAACTAGTTTTCAATAAAAACAAAATTATAGAAGTGTCAAATAATTTATCAATCCCAAATTAGATTGATCCTCCCATACCATCATGTGAATGTCAACTGATAATAAATTCTTTGTTAAAGTTTTAATATCCTTCCATTCCTTAATCGGTAACGTCAGACCAAGAAGTACGCTTATATTGTTCCTTTTGTTAAATTGATGTCGTCAGATCTTTATTTGTTACCTCCGAGTACTTTAATTTTAAATAAAGTTATAACCTTTGTATTGTCTGTGCTATGGCAAAGTTCATAAAAATAATTTTATAAATATACACTAATCGACGAAAGCAGAGACAGACCAAACGAAATATGAATTTTGAAGAACACATTCATATTTCGCGGTAGACAATTCTAGTAGCGTTAGTTACCTAACTGTTTTTTTAACGATCGATGAAAATAAAGTTAATGGTTTCCTTAGGATTAATAATTTTCTCGGCGTATATTGTAGCTTTAAGGGGTTGTTCAATAGAGCAGACCAATGCTGATTATGTAGCAATGTGGTTCTTGATGTCAATTTGAATCCATTAATCGTAAACTTCAGTAACATTACAATATTATCTTTTATAATATTAAAAATTAAGATTGAATTTAAAAAATTGTTTAATTTGAAGATAAGAAATGCACTTTAATATTCCATTTCTATACTAGTTGACGTTGTTACAACAATTTATTTGGGGAGGGAGGCATAATTTAAAATTTTCCAATAATTTTGAGCAAGTTTCCCCACAATATTATGAAATATTTCAATTTTCGCAACTAATTTGGATTTTAACTTTTCACTGTCCAACTGACAATTTTCTTTTCTATTCAAACACAATATTGTGCCGAAAAGGTTTAAAGTTTAGTAAGTTTTTGTGTAAAATTTTATACCTACCAAATTTTAGCAGTTTTAAGTAGTCCTCAAATCTCAAATTTCCCAACTTTTTGGGTTTTAAAATCATTTGGGAGGAGAGCTGACACCTCTCCGATTCCCCTACGACGATCCCTAGTCCCTTTCCACAATATTTTTCTCTGGCGAGAAAAAGAGGAAAAACAAGAAAGAGTCGATGGCTTTGACCTTGCAGTTGTCAGGCAATAGTTCTTGGAACTTGCACGTTTCTCAAGCAGCGAAAATTTCAACGATTTCTCGCCTATCCTCTGGCTTATTCGATCTCTGAACGCTATTCATTTAAAACTATACTCTGCTTAATACATCTTTATTAGTTGTTTTACTTTTATATCATTAATATATGATTCTACGCTCTCAACAACTCTGATTTGAAAAACAGACTGATTACTCCCTGATTTTGGAAAATTACATAAATGTAATCTAAGAATGTTGAAGTTCGCCGTATGTATGTATCTCTAGCCGTATGTATGTATCTCTAGCCTGCCTTAATATGATTTTATGGTTTTCAATTCTGATGATGCCTTCGAAGGTAAAACGTTGACCAATTAGTTATTAACTTCTGTTTGAGAGACTAAAGGGTTTGTTAGCAATTTGCAAGTTTGCCCGCCTCCTTTTTATTTTATTTATTTTTGTTTCATTATTTATGCTTTGAATTAATGTTTGCCTTGGAAGTTAAATTTTTACGTTTAACCAGTATATCAAAACTTGCTTAGTGCCCTGATAACCTAAAAGGCCCTGACACCATATCTTTTGTTTTAGCACTTTCTAATGGCATTAATAGTTACGTTTTTTAGACCTGCACTACAAAAATGTATTTCGAAAAATAATTTGGAGTTGGGGCCTTTTAACTTATGAGGGCATTACATTTCTATGATGTTAGTATTTATTTATATATATATATATATATATATATATATATATATATATATATATATATATAAAATTTAAAACTAAAAATATATAAGCAATTCGTTTGTTAATCTGCACTATGCCTGTATAGTTATATCATTTTGAACTTCTAACTTATTTGAGATATTTTTTTCATTTCTTTGTATTCTAAATTAATATTATTTACCAACCTGAGCAATTATTTGTTTGCTTGTTTAATGGGTTTAATGTCCTTGTGTACTCTAAAATATAGAGTCAGAAGGATAAATATAGGCTCTAAATAAATATACATTGCTCTAAATTTTTAATATAGAAAATAAAAATATAGAGCAATGTTTCCTATATACTAAGTCAATTGTGAAACCAAATGTAATAGAATCTGTTCTTTAAATTAATCTCATTTTGGGATCGTAGATGGAAAAGAATGGTTTAAAAAACTATCTCCAGGAGATCTTTACTAGCTAGCATCCGTTGGTTTTATCTGTGAGATCTGCCGCTTTACCGCCATGATGGGAGCCCTATTCTCGAGCATATTTCCGTTGTGAAGAAACTGACAAAGATAATTAATTTATTCTATTAAAGGTTTAATAGTTTATTACAAATTTGTAAAATGTTTCTTAATTAAATAAATTATTTATTCTATGCCTCGTTTGCCTGTTTCTGACTATTTCGATATTACATATGTATTTCTTTGATATGTGAGTTATATTAATTACATTTGTATTTTCGTTAAATTAGAAAAGTAGAATTAGTGATGAGACAGGTGGAAGCTTGAAGGAAGTAAATTCGTCTCACGGTAGAAGAGCTTCATACTATTAAAGGCTCACTCAACCTGCAAATTAGAATCTGACCCTGGATGTTATTAACAACCTCTCGTTTCGATGATCGATATAAAATACTTTTTTTGAAGTGAAAATTCGTTAGGACTATTCTGGTAAGCTTTTCAGTGATGTGACTTGATAAATCGTCACAAAAAGTAACGTACTGGAAAATGTAATGTTTTTCGAGGAAACTTACCTACTTAATGGTTTATCGTCCTTATACACTCCAACTAGGGCAGTAAGGACGCCTTATGATTTTATACCGTGTTTCGCCGTGAAATAGAAATCAATTAAGCCCAGGCGGAAATCTGAGGTTTTGTGTTAACTAACTACACCACCATGAACACATCGGATTAGAATTGAGAAAATCATTCAGTAAACATGTGTTGCTTTTCTCTCAAAAATATTAGAATAGAATTAAAAATACCCTGTAAATTATTTGACGAATACTGATATTCATTCAATGGATGACCATTGAATGAAAAATATAAGGCATTGAAGTGTAAAACAGCTTTTATTCGATGGATGCATTTAGCGGTGGTCCACGTATTTCATAATGTTTTCTAAGCTTAGGTTGTTTTTTTTTTTTTGTGTGTTAATGTTTATTTAGCATCCATAAAAATACTGCAAGAACCAATGAAAATAATTATTATGCTTAAAACGCGATAAATGAAACTAAATTAATATTAAAAATTTCATATTTTTAATTTGAAGGGCGTATAGGAAAGAAAGAAAAATAGTAAATTATTATTTTATCATTTTTATTTATTTTAATTATAAGGAGGCAGACATTCAGAGCCAAATAAAGCTGCCATTCAATAATTTTTTTATTTATACTAAAAAATTTCAATAGGTTGTGAACTCGTGCTTATGTATCTGCACTGACCAAATTTTAAACTGATTTTAGGATGTAACAATGTTGTATTTATCATTTTTCTTCTTGCTGTTTAATTAAATTAACGGATTCTTTAGATGCAGTCCTAGCTGTAGAGGTAGTAATTTCTTTCTCAGCCTGTGCTTAATTTCCATTGATCCTCTCTATGCAAATTATTTTTATCTTTTAATACTGTGTATTTAGTCGAAAATTCAACTCAGGATTCTTGATACTTTATTCTGTTATTTTAAATGCATCCAATACGCAAGGCTGTCAAGCACACAGCTGACATTTTTATCTTCGGAATTTCTAGGGTCGTAGACCGTTGAGAGCTGAGGAGGCGAGATTTCTAAGATAAGAGAAGCAACTTTGCAGCCACGCTCAGATGTCAGCTATTACTTGAAATCCACTGACCCGAATACTCTTCACAAAATTCAGAGCTAGCTAATTGGAAGTAAACAAAATTTTAGTTGTAATATTTTTATCAAGAACAAGGTCCAGTAACTTCGATTTTTCTCCCAACTTGTTGGGTTTTCAAACTTAACAACAATTTTTTTGAATAAATAAATAATTTAAAGCCTTTCTGATTAAAATTTTAGAAAAGACAAGGACGCAGAATTTTGGATATTGCAATGGCAAATTAAAACACAACTATATTACAACATTTTTAAAATAATATATTTTAAATATCCTATTTTCATATAGGCGATACCTCCTTGATACCTTGTTACAAAAGTCTTTGTGCATTAATTCATTGCTGACATTAAAGTCTTCATTCGAATCCTTATTCAACACTGATGTAAACAATGCATATATCGTTGTTTACTTTGACTAATTCTTTATTTAATTATATATATTATCTCTACCTTTCATTCCATTTTATAAATTTCACTGATAATGCTGGAAGAAAAAATTGTCATCCGTGGTCTTCTGAAGCCCTTTTGGAAAAAAGGATCAAGTGCGAAGGCAGCTGCTGAAGAAATTTGTGCGGTGGAAGGTGAAAATGTGGTGCATACAGATAATAATAATAATAATACAGAATCGTTTTGGTTCAAGCGAAATTCTGGGAACTACAGCCTTCAAGCTATGTTTTGTGTTTGGTGAAATTATGAGGATGTTTTGCACTTTGATCTGGTTCCAGATGATAGGGCTACTGAAGTTTAGCTTTACTGTGAACAACTCAGAAGAGCGTATATAGTTTTAAAAGAGGAGTCACCTGCTTTGGTCAATAATATTAAATATATGTTTTAGCAAGACAATTCTCCTGTCCATCGTTCTTAATCTTAAAAAAAGGTTCTCTTAATCAAAGAAAGATTCTCAGAAATGAAGGGTGTTAGTATCTTATCCCATCCTCCTTACAGTCCTGATATTGCACTGTTTGGCTATAGTCTTTTACGGTCAATGGCACATTTTTTGAAATTTAATGATGTTTTTACTTAAAAAAATATTATTTAAAATAAATTAAATTACTACCCATTTTCTTTTTCAATATAATGTATCTAATTCAAATTCATATTTATTATATATTAATTATTCTTTCCTTATTTGTTGCAGGTAAGTAATGCTGTACAGCTGGAGTTTATACGAAAAATAAAATTGGTAAACACGTTTTTAATTTTTTTATACGGTTTATAAAATAAATATGTAACTCGTTTTCGTTGTCGTTTATGATCATGATTCGTCTAAATATTCAGTAAATATTTATTAATGATTCAGTGGTGTTCGTAATTACACATTATTATTTTTTGTTTTGTTTTTATTTATCTCTGTTCTATGAGATGTTTTCTTGAAAATATTTACATTTTTGACAACTCTGAACTAATTGCTACACACCTCTAAAATTTCATCGATAATAGTTTGAAAAGTTGTGGAGAAGAAGCGGTCTTCATAAGTAAAGGAAGACATTTTTTTTTTTTTTATTTTACCTTGAAACCTTTGAACTTGAACATCTTGAACATTCGAATGAATTGAAAACAATTTATTTATTTTTTTTTAACTTTTTCATATATATATTTACAAAAAAAAAAATATATATATATATATATATATTTAAATACATATACATTCATATATTTCCGATACTGGTTCTTTTGATAATTATGATGAGTTTTATAAAATTCTAACAGAGTAAGTTAAAAAAAAAATCTCTACAACAAATAAACGAATGAAACGTAAAAGTGTCTCACCAATATAGATAGCCATGGCTTGTCTTGATATACAACTCCAACTTCTGTTTTTAATTCCTGTTTTTGATTAATACGTACGTAAAACATACCCCAAAAAAAATCCATTATGAATATTTGGATTGCAGCTCCGCGTTACCGAGGAGTTTAGGTCACTGACCTAAATCGAATGCCTTTTTATGAACGCTTTTCCTAACTGCGAAAAGTTCCTTTATTCTTTATCTTAATTTGTTGCTCCCACTTTTCTTCCCTATTCATCCACAAGTAAGTTCTGTTTTTATTTTACACATTGTGACGGTGCAATGCATACAGTATTATATTGTTAGCATATTGATGTAATATTTGCATTTATTTGCAAAATATTTTATGGAATGGTAGAGGTTCAGTGATGCCATACGAAAGGGGTGATATTCTAATAACTCTTCGTGTGTATAAAAGATTATAAATCATATAATAATATAATATTATTAATATAGTGTGTCCTTGAATGCTTGTCTATGTTCGTACGTAGGAGCATTATTCCATTTGATGTAATGTCTTTATATTGTATTATATAGTGCATGTCAAAATGATTTTATGATATTCTTAATAAATTTACAGCCCTGGATCGTTAATAATTGCTGAATTATTTACCTAAAACTTTCGCGAGGGCTTCTTCATATTTAGTCCAACAAGAAAATAATTCAGCTTAATGAAGTATTCTCTTATTAATACCTCCAAAAAATTTGGAATTACAATTTTAGATATGTATGTGATTATCAGCCAGCGTTATCATTTAAAAAAAAAATATTTGTAATAATCTGATCATCACCAACCTGTAATTTTACGGTTAGAATCCGTCGATGTACATCAGTCATACAGTCCAGATGTGATAGTTCATTTTTTTCCATAAATAGTCCATAAATTCCGTGGGACATTCTCATTGTGATAATTAGGAGAAAATAGTAGAGACAAATTGTATATGTTTTAGATAAAATCGGTATGTTGCAACATGGTGAAAGAAATTCATAAAGGTGCCGAAAAGTGATTTTTCACGTTTAAAATGTTAAAAAAATTAATTTAAGAAAAATAAAAATTATTACGTAATAACGTTTGAAAATATGGAAAAAAAAATTAGTTTTAAACAATTGAAGTTGGTCAACAGTTTTTCGTAAAAAAAACCCCGTAAAATATGGCCATTTTTCGGTATTTAATCACAGGCCTTGTGATTGTTACAGGGACATGTTTGTGGAATTAAATTGTGGATTTTAATAATACCTATGTACAATATAAACTTCAGGTAAAAATAATTATAACTTTTCGCGAAAATATAATAACAGGTGTTCTCAAAAAACGGTTTGAACAAACAGCGAAATAAATATAATTAGGAAGATAAGCACCAACAACAATTTTTTCTATTGAAACCTTTTATACCGAAAAAATTGCTGAAAATTCTCAAAACGTGTTCCAGACTCTGATTATATTGAATTTCTCATGAATACAAATTGTTTTTAAAGTTTACTTGTTATTTTTTTTTTTTTTTTTTTTTACAAATTATATCTTAAAATGCTAATTGCATTGAAGCAAACAGAATACCACTTAAGTAGCTGAAAAAAAATGCAGAACTTTTGAATTTACAGCAATTTCAGAGCTCAGGAGATGAAAGTGGCAATTTATTTGTGAATGATCCGTATATTACAGCTACAGTCTATTCTTGTACAACTAGATATCGTGTAGCTCTACCAAACTTTTTAGCTTGATATTAATTCAACATTTTACTCACCAGCTCTATTATATAATACATATTATTCTTAATTGCCATCATGATTTAAAAAAATAAAAATAAATACTAGTACTCAAACTATTAGCCTATTGAATAGAACAGTAGAACAAAGACAGTTATTAACTATTGTATACAAAGAGCAATACGTCATCAATTGAATACAGGAAGTGGACTGTATGCTTACAAATATATAAATATCAATTCATGTAGACTGCTACATGACTCAGTGACCTTAAATGGTCCCAGGTGTGTCATTTACTATTTAGTACAGTGGGCGCTTCATATAGCCTTCCCGGTCTCCACTTCCTACTTTTTCTTATATAGCCTCTTTCTTCGGTCTCCTTCGACTATCATTCTATTCCTTCGGGCCTTCAGTATGCATTATTATTTTTGTTTTAAAAAATAAATAAATAATAACATAAATATGCATTATGTAAACGATATTTCATGAATGATGAATCACCTTGTGATATTTGTGATGATGGTCTACTTAGTTAGTTAGAATCTCGAAACTGATGGTTTAATTAAGATTATTTTTTAGTTAGGAATAAGCTAAGATGATGTAATAAAAAAACAAAGCCAATTGATTAGTTATTTTTTTAATATTACATTATCCAACTATTTGGCTAAATCATGTAAGTAATCTTCAGGGTAGCAACAAAGATTCATGTTATAAATAATAATGGTAATAATAAATTGATAAAAGTGTAAATAGGAAATATATATATATATATATATATATATATATATATATATATATATATATATATATATATGGAATTGATTCAATAAATAAAGAAACGATAGAGAAAATAAAATAATTAAAAGTAGGGGGGGGGGATAGAAAATATATATAAATGGTAGTGAATAAAGATCTGTATGGGCCAAACTAGAGAATATAATAATGTCAAAAGCAAAAAAAGAAGAAGAAGAAAAATGTATAGACAAATTAATGGCCATAAAATAATTATAAAATGTTTTTAATTAAACGTTCTTTGAAGTTAATTAAGAAGGTGAAGAAGTCCTCACTACAGCAGTAACTAACAGTAAGCTACTCTACCCAACAGCAACTAAACAATTCTTAATGGATTTATTCAATGTAAATAAATAATCGAAATGTTGACT
The DNA here is from genome assembly GCA_948150685.1 of Rhaphigaster nebulosa. Lineage (NCBI taxonomy): Eukaryota > Metazoa > Arthropoda > Insecta > Hemiptera > Pentatomidae > Rhaphigaster > Rhaphigaster nebulosa. Next base: position 115,389,993 of record OX411308.1, on the reverse strand, counting down.
TAATAAAAATCACCTATAGATTTGAAAAACCGCCTTAATCTATTTTCAAAAATGTTTACCGGCTACACCAAACATCTGTGATTGTACCCTATTTGAAGGAGGTAAACGTATAAGATGGATTGATGGAGTTCGAAAGGGAAAAAATAAGTAATGCTACGGGCCAATACGAATTACCTAGGTGATTTAGTCCATTGAAAACTTGTGAAATAAATAAAAACATGAATTAAAATAAAAACGTTTTGTGAAAAAAATGGGATTGAGCTGGCTTTAAAATTTTGCCTCATATATGCAATCATGAAGCAAAAACAATAAAGGGATTACAAGTTATATTAACTTGATTATATAAAAGGGCCTACAATTATAAATAATAACCATTGAAATGTGAATAAAGATACTGCAAATATTAAATACCACTAAAGGGTATAATGAAAATTAATTAATATATTATACACCTACAATTTTTGAAAATCTACTTAATTTAATTTACTACTAACGGCTGGCATGTTCCGTTTACGAATTATTTAAACTAAGCTTTATGTCTTTAGTATAAATATTCTAAAAGTATTAAGTCCGAGCTTTCTTCTGGTCCCTTTTATTTCTCTTCTTTTTTTTTACTTTCAAGTTATGCACAGAATATTATGCCCCTTTTAGTGGAAAATGGAAATCGAGGAAAAATATGAACATCAAGCGTGCTCGTAATGGTTGCAGAAAGAGCTTTGCAACAAAAGATAGGTCTCTTTTTTTTCCCTCTCCATTTAATATCTTACCCCATGTATTTATGTGTTTGTAATAAAAATATTTCAAGCCTTTTTTATTTATTTATTTTTATTCTTTTTTTTTTAGAAAAGTTTCATTTCTCCAATTTGGATGAATAAATAATGAACTCAGTTCAAAATTTTGAAACTGAAAATAACTAATGTTATGTTATTTATGACTGAAGAAGCATAGGATAGAAAGTATAATGCTACATATTTTATATCTATTTGTTTTGTTTTTGCAAAAAAAAAAGGAGTTAAACCACTCGCGAATGTTACCATTCATAAATATAATTGTCTGCATTCGTATGGTAAAATTGAAATTTTGTCATTATTCGACATTGTTTTTTTATCAGGTTTTACCAAGCTTTCTAAAATTTTAGTTTTTAAGCTTATTAAAAATAACTAAAATGTAAACCAGACTCACGATTGTTACTACAAAAAAAAAACAAATTTTCATTTTTTTATGACCATCCGGTTTCGGAAGTATTGTACAATTAATTAGAAAAAGAATGTGTCATCCGCCAAAGTAATATGAAATTATCAAATTGATCATCCGAAAACTAATGAATTGTCAAAGTGATTTTCTAGTGGGTGGAATGGTAACATGCACACAAACCTACGCTGCTAAGGAGGGGGTGTGTCGTAGTATGAATCAAGGAGTAGACTGAACCATATCTTATTAAATTTACAGATAAAAACAAATACAGAAAATGTTCAAAAGATCTTACTGGCTTACTGCCATTATATATTTTATAATGCCATTATATATTTTCAATCATTAAATGCAAATGTTTTAAGCATTGACCAATGAACACCTACCGAGAAAAAAGAAACTAAATTCACTTATCTAAAAGCATTTTCAAGTCTTAAAAAGTGCTCTAATACCAACGCTCTATTTTGGACAAAAAATAGTCTTTTCCAGCTCTCTAGGTGTCATAGCAGCATTTTTTTTCTTTTTAGCGACTTTAAAACAATACATAAATATAATTAGTCTAGCTCAAAGCTTTTGCAGAATGAAAATTGCAAAAGTAGTTCTTGAGTTAATTGAAAAATTAAATTATAAATATTTAATAAGTCTTTTTCCTCCTCTTTGTATTTTGTACCCCTTTCTTGATCAAATTTACTTTTTTTCCTGTAGTGCTTTTGCTTGTCTGCTGGATTTAAATCCTGAGATTGACTTAAATAATGTGAAATTACAAAAATCTTTTAACGCTCTCTAGAATGTTACTTACATCTAACGAACGTTACCAAACGTTCGGTAACACTTGTAGCATTCACGACATTTTGAAGTATTTATATGATAACTGTGTATTTCTATCGAGAGCAGAACAAAACAGATTTAAAGAAAGTGAAGTTTATACTCGAAGCGGTCTAGCACTTAAATCTGAATTACTTATTTTTAAAGTAAATGAAAAAATAACATTTGTGATAATGAATAGCAATACTTACCATGATTTTAGGGTCAGCAACCTTTCACCCTGATGTATCATGCCTGACTGTATATACTATGTGATAATTAGACACTTGCACATTTGATTTGTGTCAGTCCACATGCTCTCTCACTTTAAATATGCCCCTAAACCGGTGGTAACACTCGTGAGGTAACTGTTGTGAGGAATATAGGAGACTACCCTTTAAACTATGTACACTTATGTTACGGTGTAATTTAAGTCTAAATTGCTGTTTTTAATGAAGTTGCGAGTTTTTTTGAACAAGTTACACCAATTTTCAAAGTCAATAAGCTTGTTTTTACTTATATTCAAAATGGTTGAAAATTTGCAAATAACCTGGTGACAGTAACACTCGTGAGTTTTTATATTTTTATATATTATATATATATATATATATATATATATATATATATATATATATATATATATATATATATATATATACAAACCCTGAGTTAGGGTTAGAACATCGAAACAAAAATATCGATATTCGATATTTTGATATATCGCGAAACCGATAATCGGTAGAAAAATATCGATATATCGAAAGGAAATGGACGAAAAAGCAAAGAAACCGTGCATTAAATGTGTATAACGTTGTGAAATTTAAATGAGATTATGATATAATATAATTATTATTTATAGAACAATATTTGTATTATCCCTGAATCATTATAAAAAAAGATAGAAAAGAATTCAACTTTGGTAAAAAAAAAGTATTATAATACATTTTTATCTTGAAGGTTGTTTGCCATATTTCATTACAAATTTTTCAAAAATAAAACCTTGTTTTATTGAGCATTCTCAAAACATTTATCTAAAATCATGTAATTCATCTGATATATATTTCAGTACATTCGCCATTTATATTATTACCTGTTTGTCTTTACATAGGATTAATTAACAGTATATGTGTTTCAATCTTATATACTAATTATTGTTTGGAAACTAAATATTGTTTATTCTCATATTTACCCCATTATATATGTATATATATAAATTAACATGTGCTATATTTTAAGCAATAATTATATGCAACAATTTATTTACATTTATATTAAGAAATTTAATTTCATTTATAGTATTGTCTATTTTATTTCAATTTGGTGAATGATTGATCCATATTATTTTTTGTTTTGATAATCTTAAAATCTTAACTTTATTTGAAGCGAGGAAAAATCTGGACCCTATTTCATAAAAAAGTACGAAACTAGAATTACGAGTAGATCTATGATTTACTATGCATATGACACACTGTGAAATGTTGAAACACAATAAATTTTAAAACTAGTTGTTAGCATCTACCTAATGTGCCTCGATTTCTATTCTTGAATATTCTGACCCGTGTCTTCACTATCTAGCAATACTTATGGTAGTGTTCTCTTTTATTTTTGTAATTCTACTAGATCTTATTTTTATTTTAAATTTACTATTTTCATTACAATTATTGGTTCTTTCATTATATATCTATTTTATTATTATGTCTATGCAATGAGTTTCAATTTCATATCAATTTTGAAATTGAGCACTACTTTTATATTTCTTTATTACTATTAGGATTTTGGGAATTTGTCTTATGCTGCTTTAATATTGTTTTCAAATTTTGGGACATTTCCCCTATACAATACTTTTCATTGTATTCCAGTGTAGAAAGGCAGAGTATCCTTACAGATGAAATATAAAATAGCATCATTAATTTTTCTTCGTCGTTCGCCTCCCTCCTCAAATGATGCGATATTTTGAAAACTACTTCTTATGTCAGAAGCTTTTGACGGATAAACTGTTTCATTTGCTTCTGATTTAGAAGTTGATGGTGTTGCAGAAACACCTGACCCTGATGGAGACGAAAAAACGTGTGAATGGGAAGCTTTGAGGTGTGACCGTAGGTTTGTTGTGTTTCCCGATGTCCGAAATATTATGTGACAATATTTGCACTCCGCACTTTAACTGTCTCTCGATTTAAAATGTTTCCATACTTCACTTTTTGGCGGCGACATTTTAGTTTCTATTTTCACTTTAATCACCACGCTTACAACAACCACAACAATGAACAACAGGTAACTGACCGTTAGTGACGCCTAAGAGTTATAACAGTAAGGAACTTACAACAGCTCAAAGACAGCGTCCTAGATTGATTAAATAATTAAGTTATAATGCAAAGTACAGCCTACGGATAAAATTTAAAATATGATAAACAATACAGGAAATTTCTAATTAAAATAAAATAATAAAGTTTAAAATACCAATATCACCGATATATCGGGTGTTAGGATATCGATATAATATGTCGGTTTTTAAATTCAGATATATCAATATATCGCGTTTCGATATTCCAACCCTACCCTGAGTATTTTTCATTCTCGTGCCTGACGTGCCATTATTAGATTGATGATTAGGACATGCGATCCAATGATTGTCAATTTTTACAAGTTTGGATCATAAAATAGTAAAAAAAATCTCATTGATTATTGAATAAAAGGTTTTAAAAAAAAAATGTGCGATAACGCACACTAAAAAGTATTGAAATTATACTTCATCTCATGATGTGATTTTCCATATTTTCCCTCATAAAAATTACTTATCCGAATTAGAGAAAAACATCCGTTTTATGTCGACGATGCTAAGCCTATCCGATTAAAGGCAGACAATATACTGTGATTTAAGAGCCTGTTCCTTACTTTGGTCAGCGATGGAAAGTGTTGACCTTAGCAAAGTGCTCTTAATGGTCACCTTCTGACGGGGAGTAATGGAAGGGCTTCCAACTATTTTCCTATCTTCGGAGAATCTCAAAATATAGAAAAAATATAATTTTCATACTCACCAGCATTAGATTTCTAGTTTGAGTGATATTTTTGGTAATTTTTAACAATGATTTTAAAACTTGCGTCCATTTAGGTGATAACTTGCCTACTTATTAAATCCTCCTCTTTAGAAAAAAATTCGGATGTCCGGGAAGGTCTACGTAAGTGGAGGAGATTCCTATTAGAAAACAGATTAACAAATATTCTAGTTAATGAACAAAACTAAAGATTTTCCGGACAATTTAAATTGTACGCCAATTTCCTAATTTTTTTCTTTACTATTTTGACTTTTGATTGATTGGACTTATTTCTGACTGAAAATCGTCGGTGCGCTATTTTATGTCCAATGACTTACTACGCTAGGATTAACTACGCTAACGGTATCAGATACTGCCATTGAATACTAAACATTTCTATCTCAGACTAGACTTACAACATGAACGTGAACACTTAACACATGCACCGATCATTTATACCGGATACATCACGTCCATACATAGGCCAAGATATTTGCTGAGGAAGCAGTTTTAACAGAATTTTGCTCATTGCTGATGTCAAATTACTTCATTTGTTAGATTATGTTGCTTTATAAAAATGTTAAGCATAAATATTTTAACTTATCAGGCAAAAATATCTGATGATAATAAATATTGGGCCATCGTAAAATTCAGTATTCTCTTCAGGGATCTGACATAAAATAACCGCTATAAGGAATCCAGCTTTCATGGAATGTCAGACCAATTTTCCTTTCAAGAGGAATGACTTGAATCTTAAAGACCATAAATAAATTAGATTTTCTGTAGTAAATAGTGATGATAAGGCCGAATGCATTGGGAGATTGGATCTCGAGAACATTCACAAATGACTGCCTGTACATTTCCCTCCACAGAACCCGGCTATAACCCAAATCTGCAAATATTCTCATATCTACATCTCGATTTACACCTCGAACTTTTAACGGTTTCAGCGTTATTGTTGCTCTGTATCGAAGGTCTTCGAAGGGGCTGCATTTATACCCGTTCCTTAACCCCCGAGCAAAATTATGGAGGTTTCGGGGATAACTAATATCAATTTAATAATGGCACGCCAGGCACGAGAAGGGAAAATACTCAAGGTGTCTATCATATGTCTTATGATAGATTTATATATTAAATGCTTTTAGTGTTATTAAAAGTTATTTGTAATCTTTTTTGACGGCAAGAAAAAATATTAAAAATACAAAAACTCACGAGTGTTACTCTCACCAGGTTATTTGCAAACTTTCAGCCATTTTGAATATAAATAAAAACAAGTTTATCGATTTTAATGACGGAGCTCTGCTGCTTTTTTTTTATTGTTTACTTTGCTTATCACAAATTTTCGCTGTGCAGTTTTCAACTGGAACTATATGTTTCAGAGCCTCCTGCGTCCAAAAAACGCTTTTTCGGCCATTGATCTGTCTGTGTCTGTGTATATCTGTCTGTGCCACGAACATATGCGCAATAGCGACTACGCAATAGTCGAAATACCTGTTTTTCTGTAGACTAGCGCAAAAATGGTTACAGCCTTTGAAAATGGTTCCATTTTCATGAAACTTGTCTAAAGTCTTCTACTTGAAGCTCTTAACTGTTCATATATAAGTTACATCCCCGAGCAAAAGCAGGAAAAAGTTATGACGAAAGAAATATTTTATTTGTTCATAACTCAAAAATTATACATCTCATGGTGTTTTGTAAATAGTTATTTGAAATGTACGTAAATTCGCTATAAAGCCAAACAAAAATCATCGAAATCGAACCATTATTAGCAAAAATACAGAGTATTGAACTTTTTTATTATTTTCCTTACCACTTAGTTTTTATTGTGATTATAAGTTGATTCTTTTTTATTTTTTTGAACAGATTTGGTTGTTTTTTCGGCTATTGCACCGTTTCAGGTTGACCCTGTAAATAATACTCCTTTGTCTTCTTGTATTTTCTATTTTTGTTATTGTATCAAATCTTTTTGGTGTGTTTTATCATTTATTTTTTTAATATAAATAAATTGTTTGAAATAGCGTTTTCCTAATTCGGCTGTTACGTTTTACGTTGTGACGCGATTATTTAAGGATTGTCTTGTATTTTAAATTGTTTAGTAAATTATTATCTTAAAATCTTTAAAACATCACCATAATTAAAATTTTTGATGCCTTGTTTTTATATATCAGTCTTTATTTTATACATATCAAACATATAATTACTTAAGTTATCGTTGCATTAATGAAAAAATATATCTAACTTAGTAATAGTAATTCATTAGTTATAGTAATTAATATATTACTTTAATAATAATTTTTACGTATCTCCCAGGATTTTTACAGTAAAATAATATTATATTTTTAGATGATATTGCTTTTTCAATACTTTCACGTCTATCACACCTCTTGGTTATTTTTATGCTTCTCCATAGATTGGCTGCATGTATCTATCGAATACATTTGCCTCTTAGATTAGATTGCGAAGTATTAACTCCTGTTATAAATGGGTAGTTCTCTAGTTATTATTATACGTCAATGCTTTTTGGAAGGTTATTGAGATACATTTTATTCCTTATGCCAGCTGTGTAACTGACCCGAGTTTGGAATAGTTATTATCTAAGGCACGAACTAACACTACAGTCAAGGTTATCGGGTAAGCGTTTTTAACGTACGAGGTTAATAATCTCGAAAGCCAATTTATCTACCTCGATGTACCTTTAAGGTAGTACAGTCATCGTGGCTATGAAAGGAGACGGAACAGAAATAAGTTGAAATCGCTAATCTCGTCGTAAGCATTAAAGATTATTTTAAAACTAATTTAGGTAGTCGTACAAGTGATGGGCTTAATACTTACGTATCCAAATGGAAAAATCGGGACAGCCTATTATGTATGCTTTATTATATAACATTATATGTATTTCATAATGAAATACAGTTGATATACTGCACTATAAATTGTCAGTTTTAAGAACACACAGTGACTAAACTTGTTATTACTTTAAAGAAAAAATCTTAGTTCTTCTTTGTAATTATGCCCCACTATATTGTCGTTTTTCTTATAGGAGCTTGTATATGGTTCATTTGGAAGAGAAAGGTACAATACGAAAAAGTAGAATTTTACAGAAGAAGGGTTTGAAGTTTGCCTATGTTGGTTTATCGTTGTCCCTCAACTCATTATTGAAAGTGTTTATAAATAAAAAAAAACTGTACAAGCTCATTTTTGTACTAAGTTAATATATAATAAAGACACATTTTGAAAAATAGAACAGCTTTTTTACCAAACAATAAATTGAATTAGAAAAAAAAAATCAACTCAAAATATTTAATTGAATGTGTTGAAGCACAAAATAGCATTTTTAAAATAAATGATGATGCTTTCAATTATTCATAGGCAAGCAAAATATTGACACATTTTGGCCACGTAACTAGCATAAGAATAATATTATTTAACCATTAATAATTTTTTTTTATTTATTTATCGAGAAGGTATTTATTAAGTTACTCTCTTATCACAGTCATTATACTTAACAGCTAAGCTTATAATAGCTGAACTAACAATATTTTTTTTATTGCGATAAATATTGAAACTAAAACTCTGTCATTTATTCCCAAAAAAATAAACATCTTAGGAAGCTTTCTAAGCAAAAAAAAAAAAAAAAAATCCTATTCTTCTGGCAAAAAAAATTCTGGCACTCTTCTTCCAAGTGAACCATATATTTTACGATGTATAAAATTATTATATGTTATAATTATCTTATAAGTATCTCTACGTTACTTTTTAAAAGCTTTAACAGATTTTCTTTTTCTTTTAAGGCTTTGTTTAATTACATCAAGATGTTAGATTTCTACTACTTGATCAAGATAAAAGATTGTATCTAGTAGAGAACATCATTTTAAAATAAAAATTACTTATTTATGAAATAAGTGATGACATAAAAGAATGTATGTCCATAATGATCTAAAACAGATACCGAAAACGTAAGCTTACTAATAACCTAAGGAATAGGTTACCACTTATACCAAGAGTGTGTAAATAGTATTTTTTATTAAATAGTGTAATACTATTATTATAATTATTAAGTAGTATAATTGAACTATTTATTAAACAGTATTATTTTTAAGGTTTGTAAATAGTATTTTTTATATACCTTGCAATAATACAACCATTCAATGCGAAAGAAGTATTATTTTTGTTAGAATTTTCTTAGGTCTGAATTAGACAATTTTCTTATTTATATATTTTAATTAAGATTTTCTTTCGGAATAATTTGGCCTCGCTTGTTACCTCCAGCTCAACATCTCTTGAATGGGTGGACAAGATCTAATGGGTTGACACCGCCATGTAATTCCTCACAACTTTAATTCTAGACCAGATCGCTACATCTTGTTTAAAGTAGCTACTCATTTATCCTAATTATAAATATGCATTTACGAGTATATTTCTGTACGTCAACAGTAAACTGTCGTTAGTCCAATTTTACTTAATTTGATTTTGCTATCGTATTTGCATCATTCTGACTATATTTTCCGGGCATAATTATCATAAATAAGCTCAAAAGATAATAAAATATGCAGAACTTCAAATATTAAGATTGACCAGTATTTAAAACAAGAAATGCAGTGCGATCTGAAAATTCTTTTTGCTCTCCTGTAAAACTTTGAAAATATTACTTATGGCTGTTTGCCTGCGAGGTACAGATTTAAATTTGTACACTAAATTAATATTTTGCGATTTAATAGGTCGTCGAATCAGAAAGGGAAAAAAATATTTCGAAACACAATAAGAATTTTTCATGGTTATCGGAACGTCCTTCTTGCGTTTCGTCATCGACGCCGCGTCGAATGGCGTCAGAGGTCGAAGGTGTCTACGTATTTTCAACATCAAATTTTCAATGTTTGTTTATTTTAATTTTATTACTTCTTTGATTGTTAATTTCTATTGGAATTTAACGCATTTATGAAGATGAAGTCAAAGTTTTATCTTTTTAAAACTTTTATTATAAATTTCTAGTTTTTAGTTGTTGTTTAACTGTTCAAAATTTTACAGTAAAAGTAGGTAACGATTCATGAGGCATAAAACGTGTCAGAGCAGGAGTTCCACAGGGCAATGTACTGGGACCATTGTTATTCAATATCTTCACGTCAGACTTACCGGAACATGATCTTACGTTAATGGCTACATTTGCTGATGACACAGCAGTTCTTACATCCCACAAAAACCATACTAGCGTCTTTCATACTACAAAACCATCTTTATGAGATTTGTGGTTGGACTACTAGGTTGAAAATATAGATGAACGAAATGAAGAGTGTGTTCATTTTGTTCACAATTATTATTATTATTATTATTATTAATAAATGCAATCCACAACAAGGTGATGCCTGCCAAAGCTCAACTATGTCGACTTTCAATGAGTGTGTTCACACTTAATCAAGGTTCATGTCCTCATTTAACAATGTGCCAATTCCTACATCTGTGGAAGTGCGATATTTAGAACTTCACCTGGCTTAGAGACTTGTTAAGTTGACCGCTATACCAGAATGAGCGCAGATTTACGTTTGTTGTAAAAATAATTTGCAGATGGCTAATGGCAAATAAAATAATAATAATAGAGTTTTTTTCTATATCGAAGGTCATCGGAGGGGGGAGGGAGGAGGAGGGGAGGTTGGGATGTATTTAGTTGGCATCCGCATGATGGTATAGAATGATCAATCTAATTAGGGATTGATAAATTATTTGCCACTTCTATAAATTTGTTTTATTGAAAACTAGTTCCGAATGTTGTACATTCATCCTCAGTTCTAAAAACACACAAAAAATTCAAAAATAAGCAATTCAAAATATAGTTTGTTATTATTATACATATTAAATTAGATTAATATAAATCAGTATTATAAAACATTTATGAATTATGAATTTAATTAAATATATACTAAGCACTTGAAATAATAAACTCCTTCAAATCCAATCCAGAATTTTGCTTAAATGATCGAATAAATATCTCCAATAGTCCCATTTTAAATTTATTCCCATCTGTAACAGAAAAAACAATTACTCACCGGCATTACTGGAAAAACTCTGATTCTTAAACCGTTTACCTGAAAACATCCTGTCTACCTTTCGTTCATTATTAGTTCGAGAAGAAACCATTATAAGCTTTTCTGTTTGATATAATCCATTTAAACCTTGGTGAGTACCAACATGTATTTGATTTCTTGTCTTAATTAAATTCATAATTCATAAATGTTTTATAACACTGATTTATATTAATCGATTTTAATATGTATAATAATAACAAACTATATTTTGAATTGCTTATTTTTGAATTTTTTGTGTGTTTTTAGAACTGAGGATGCATGCATAACATTCGAAACTAGTTTTCAATAAAACAAATTTATAGAAGTGGCAAATAATTTATTAATCCCTAATTAGGGATGTATTTTATATCCGTTTCATAACCACTAGAACACGATGATGGGGGTTTAGGTGTCTGATATATATATATGATGTATATATATAAATATATATTATTTGTTTATTTATCGGGTTTTGCGATTTTCTCACATCTCGGTCCCCAATTGCCCTCTCTCCACTAATATCTCCTGTCAAAACAATCTTCCTCCGTCAGACCTCCAGCTGCGATTTCTTCTCTGACACCTTCCATCCACTGCTTCCGAGGTCTTCCACGTCGGTATGTTTATCTGTTTTTTCACAGTTCTGTGCACCTCTACGGTCCCTCCAAATTGAGATAGAGGGTTGAATATTTGATAAAAATACTTTTATATAGAGGTAGGTGAATTATCTATTTTCAGACAGTCAAAAGCAACATTGTTGTACCCAATCTTCTAAGTGCTGTTGCTATCTCCAGAGCAAACGCCGTAAAATTTTATTTTCAACCTCTTAGCCCTTTAATGGCCTCATCCCTGAGCTTTAGTCTTTATGTAATAAATTTTGTAAACGTGTTGAGGAGCATTATAGAAAAATACAATATACTAAGATAACGCTATTGCTACTAATTGCGATCTTTATAATTGTTTTTATAATATTTTATTAAATTTTCACATTTCTGCAGAAGTTTTTAGATACAAAAGAACACGTCAGCTGCTATATTTTATGATAATAAACCGTTCATATGTTTGTATTGGTATAACGTTTCCTTTTTATATTTAGAAGAAAAATACATTTAGAAAAAAAATTAATTGCATCCGCCGTCTTTACTTTTTGGAAGTAACATGCATAAGTGATAAATCTCAGGACAAAATTTGTTTTTAAGACTATACTTTTAAAAATATAAATTTATACTTATAATCAAATGATTTACTCCCCGGAATTTTGCAGTGAAAATCAATTAAACCAAGTTTATTTTATGCACTTGATCTATTTAATCAATTATTCATAATTTTTGTTTGCCATTTGTAAATGGCTAATCAATTTCAGCCCAATTTTGGCAATATTACATTCATTCAAACCACGTTTTACTTCTACAATCAAAGAAATTTTCTCAGGCACGCAGGATGAGGACCTGATCTGAATCACATTATTGCGAAGAAAAATTACCTTTCCTTCAAAATATTATTAAATTAACTATATAATAGCAATAATAATCTTCGTATTGGCCATGAAACAAAAACATTCATAGGCAGTATGTTCAAAATGAAGCTTGGCCAAGTTTTATTTCGGATAATTTTATTATTCATTGTATTGAAAATAATACACGTAAGATATTACTTCCTTGATCTTTTATTATTTAATAACGGATAACATTTTTTTCGAAATTGGATCTTAAAAAAAAATTTGCTTTCATGTGACGTTCCGCAGGGCATATCCGTTTCTTCTTTATTTTACTCCATCAGTATAAATTATTTACCACAATGCATCTTTAATTCCACTTAAGACCTGTGTGTCGATGACTGCTAGATATATCTTTTCTTTCTCACATCTAAACTCCAGCTTGCTTACAATAAGAAAATCTTGGCAGTATTTGCGCTTAAGCTAGCAATTATCTCCTTTCCTTAAACTCCGAAAAATCCAAAGCTATCGTAATTGATCTGTCCCCCTTCTGAAATCCATTCCATCCTGTCCCCCTTCTGAAATCCATTCCATCCTTTAACTCTTCGATCCAATAATGTTTCTCCGTGTATAACCTTGCTGTCATATTCCTTCGTTCTATCTCAATCCTGAGACAGTTCCCATCATCTCCTTTCCTATGTGCTCTCGCCAACTCCATGTCTCATCCCTCATTTCCTCTCACTTCAACTTCGGTTGTTTAGTTTACAATAGGATCTCTGGTAAACTTGAAATTTGGCGTAAAAGACTTAAGAATTGTTTTCTTCCATTTATTTTCAGAATCTCCAGAGATAAATATACTCGCATTATTTCACAATACTCCGCCGAGTTGAAGTGACTTTTCTCTGATCACCAGCGCAAGTACTTTCTTGCTTCCTTCAAATATATATCATTATCCAATGTGATCGCCCTCCTTATTTCTTCCTACTGCTTCAGTTCAATCCGAAATTCACTCCAGCCCGTTTGACCTCTACACTCCTTCCCATAAGAATACTGCATTTGACAAATCCTTCATCCCTAGGGAACCTTATTCCACAAGTAGTCCAGAATGCCCCCTCCCTTATTACATTTAAATCCCTCTGTTTGTACATCTCCCTCCCATCTCTCCAAGAATCAAGATTTTCTTTTCTTGTCAATGGCAGCATAATTATTTGTTTTATTATTATTTTAGCTCATATATTGTTCATATATATATATATATATATATATATATATATATATATATATATATATATATATATATATATATATGCTTAGGAATTAATAAATTATTTGCCATTCCTATAATTTTGTTTATATATATACTGTTGACTAAATATGGCCGAATTATTTGGCCCACTATATCGTTCGTCTAACTTATTCTAAGGAGACAACAGTCCGAGAATAAATAACTTTATCTTTCATTTCCCAAAAATTGTGTTCTCAGATGAGTTTTTAATCTCAGAACCCCAATCCAGAAATGAAACTTTACTTTTTGAATGAAACTTTGCCGTCTTTCTTTCAATATGGAGTTTTAAAGCGTGCTTTTCAACTGGATCAAATGGATTTTTGGGTATTTTAATATATGGTCTGCACTCCCCCCCTCAAAACTCTTATTATTTTTTTAAAAGCTAGTGTATCAAATAGTATATTACATAACATCTTTAGCCGCAAGAGCTAGAAGCTGAGAATGTAGTGGCGTCATGGGGATATTGGCAACCAGGATACATCACCAGTTTAATTGGCAATTAATTCAAGATGTACACAGGGCGCAAGCTTGTTACATATTGTCTGCTTCGCTTGTCAGCGAGTAGAACTTACGACGTTGCCCTCATACCGTGGGCGTTGCAGGACACATAGTCTAACATATTGGCTACATTAACGTCATAAATAACCAATTATTATCGGCTCTTTCATAATCTTCCTTCATTGTCATTGCTCAAACCGTCGAAGTATCTAATACCTCTTGGCCGATTCTGATTTTTTATTTCTTACAATCAAATATTTTAAGCCATTAGTGTCAGGTTTCTAGCATGTCCCTCCCTCCTTAAATTGAATATATTGTATCAAGCTTTATCTTCTCATCGATGCATAGGTTTATCCTTTAACGCGACATCATCAGCGATATTTTTATTTGGTTGCAACATAAGCTCTTTACATTTTTACTTCCTTGTATGAAGTAAGGGAAGTATTGTAATCGCGAAAATTTTCGATTTTCTGATTTCAACGGAAATATCCATTTTGACCATCCCTGAATCCATTTTGACTAGTTTCGTCGTGACGCCTGTACGTAGGTTCGTTCGTACGTATTTCGCATAACTCAAAAACGGTTAGCAATAGAACGTTGAAAGTTGGTATTTAGGATTGTTGAACATCTAGTTGTGAACCTCCTTTTTTTGTCATTACATGATCACCGGAAGTGGTACTTTACTTGAAAGTCATAATTGATTTCCATCAAAAATTATATTAAAATATAATGTAAAACATCTCAGATTTGGTAAATAATACTTTTATATCAATATAACTAATATACCAGATATTGGTTAAAATTGGTTAGCCGAAAAGGGTACTTTTCTTGTAGGTCATAATAAACTTACATACAAAAGTATATTAAAATTACAGACAGAGTCATATGGTTTGGTGATAAATGTTATAAACGCGATTTTTTTCTACTATGATTAAACATTTTTATTACTTGTTTCAAGTGTTAAAATTGAGTTTAAAATACTTGTTTTCCTCCCCATTTGTGAGCTGAACAAGTTTGTAGCAGGAGAATAACATATGAGTTAAGTTGATTGTTCCTCTTAGAATGTCGAAACCGTCGATTTCCAATGCATTATCTAGTGACATTAACAGTTCTAATTTGGTAATGGAACACGAAAAAATCTCTTGGGAACTTGTTACCTACTATAAGAAAACGACATATAATAACGGAATGAGACCTCCAGAAACAAGAGTATGTCTGTGTGTGTAAATAGATGAATGTCTCGACGCCGAGTGTCGTTTTTGAGATATACAATATTCGGAAACTAGTTGCCAAATTCAGGAATAATTTTTGAGCCACCGATTTATCGTTTAATAGACGTACAAGGAAGTCATGTGTTGTCCACATCTGATATTTTAATATATGAGATTTAATGCTTTGTATTGCCTATAGTAAATAAGTACAGTAATCGGTTCCTATGCGTTGAATTGTCTGTTTAGTTTGTCTCTTTTAGACTTAGATGTGCTGTTCTGCATTTATGTGACCTTATGTTTTTCTGTCCTGGTCTGAATAGGTGAAACGTTGACAGTTTAGTTCTTTACTAGTATTTGAGAAACTTGAAGCTTTTATATTGGAACCTTTCATAATATCCTTACAATTTTCACATTAAATAAATTTTATTCTCTCTCTTTTGTCTCATATTTCTAAGAATCTTTTGTTCTCCTACTCTTCTAAACCGCTTTTTATAAAACTTAAGCGATACCTAACCTTAGTTCGGAGAGGAGTGGAACCCAAGGAATTTCAAGGAAAATCTTCCATGGTCGAGTTACTGGATGTCGAACTCCAATGCACTTAAATACAGTAATTTAAGGAAATCGAAACCAATGTTTTGCCAGATAGTTAAAAACTTTTGTTTTGTTTTTTTCTCGCGGTATTATAGTTGGCTTGTAATCGAGAAATAAACAAAAGTAATTTAAAACACTGCAATGTTTCATAGTTTTAGTGCACATATACTAGTGCAACATCATTAATACAAGTTGGGAATAATATAATATACCTATACCTAATAATAATATACCTAATGCACATAACTGGAAACTTTGTGGCAGCCTTAATACAATGAGAGGTACCTAATATCCAAAATTAAAAGTTTATTATTTTTAATTTTTTAACAATAACTGTGAATGATGTTAACAGAACATTTAGCTTTAACTCAATTTTTTTTAAAGATATTATCGCACAGTGATTTAAAGCCGCTATAAATCATAAACTATTGTCAATGATTGTAAATCAGACAAATGGATGTCGCCTGCAATGACATAAATTAAAGCGCTAATAAAAGTTAACAGGAAGACAATAGAACACAAGGCCTATGTTGCGACGCCATTTCGTGTGAACTGCTCTTTTTTTCGAAAAGATCATTAATATCTTTGTGCATCTTTTAAATTATTTTACGTCTCAACTATTTTTTTATTGATCAGTCTATAATTTTTTTGAAATTATAAAATGAAGAACATAGATGTAAAATTCAGATAAATAAATGCATGAAAAACGGAAAAAATATTGGGAAGAAAACATCTCCATTTACAGTCTGGTTTTATCAATCCAGGTGAGATAAAAAAAACTATTACGTTTTTGAAAAATTGCAAACATTTCCGGCGAAATTTTTAATTATTATTTTATTTAAAGTATTTAGACTACTTTTAAACAATCTAAATATCCACCTAGTAGAAATAAAATTCTTCGGTAAAGGTATCGTTTACTAGGTTTTCAAGAGCGCTGTTTCCGAATTCACTATCGGATCTTCGATCGGATAATCGCATGCGCGATCCAAAACCCAACTAAAAAAATGAAATCCCTTTATCATATAAATCTTCATTAAAAATAAATACGAAATGCACATGAGCGATCGGAAATCCGATAGTGAATTCTGAAATAGCGCCCTTGAAAGCCTAATAAATGATACCTATACCGAAGAATTTTGAAAACTAATAATTAAGTAGAAATGCTCGTGGCCAAAAAAAAGTTCGGTAGTAAATTTAACATTAACGAATTTGGAAACTTAATGAACGATCACAAATCGAATAATTCCATCACCCCTCTCCCCACTAAATCAATAAAAAATAATAAATATTTAAAAATAAATAAACAACAATTTTATTTAAAAAAGTTGAACTACTTGAAGTTAGCGCATAATATCAATTATCTAATAAACGAAAAAAATATCCCAAGAATTATACTTAAAATAATTATTTTTCAATAATAAAATAAATAATATTGAATTAATTCATGCCCAGTTGGATTGCAATTGAAATGAAAAAAGTTATAATTGAAATGGAAAAGGTTACAATAGAATTGGAAAAGGTCACATTTGATTTGGAATGGGTTACAATTGAAATGGAAAAGATTACATTTTAAATGGAAAAAGTTACAATTGAAATGGAAAAGATGACAACTGATTTGAAAAAGGTTACGATTGACTTGGAAATGCTAAATTCAAAGTTTTTCAGAATAAGATACAAAAAATAACATAGAATAGAGTAAGGTTTAAAGAATAAGATATAAAATCAGATATAAAGAATAAAATTAGAAACATTGAATCGAATAATAATAATAATAATACGAGACTTAATAAGAAAGTACCCAATCTCAGATGTTTTTTTTTGGTTTTCTTTGTGGCTGGTATATTTGTAGTTGCTCTGGTATACGGTTGAACAAAAATGGTACCGTATAACTTAAATTGCGTTTCCCGAATTTGTTGTTTAATGTTGGTTCAATATACTAATTTTTTTCCTTACATTGTGTAAATGACTACTTTTTTTCTAAATTGTTTATAAATTTGAGTATAATTTTGCATACATAAAGTAAATTAGTTGGTAGTGTTGCCAATGTTTTGAGATTTTCTGCTTTATTACTGTTTTTGGTTATAATTTTCAATGTTCTACTCTGTGAATTAGTATTTTTTGATAAATGACATTCTTTACTGGCGCCAAAACATTCATTTCCATATTTCAATATTGACTCGAACAATGCTTTGTACACCATTATTAAGGATTCCCTATTATTAATTGAATATTGGAGGTAGTAAATTTTGTAGGAGCATGCACGTAATCTCCTTAACACACTTGTTGAATGATATTCCCAAGAAAAGGTATTGTCGACAGTAAGACCTATTGGGTTTATTATATAATTTTGTTTTCATTAATATTGGTGAGACACTCATAATCATGAGATTTGATTTCATATAAGTTGATTTGAATAACATAACGACATTTTTTTCTTTGTTTTAGGCCTTTGTTATGAGACCATCTTTAATTAATATAATATTCTTGTGATTTTTCTAGAGCTGTCTTGTAGTTTTTATGGTAAGTGATGAAAAAGAGAATCATCAGCGAAGAAGTGTTCATTATCACTTTTATTTATGTCGTTCATATAAATATTAAAACATACGGGGCCTAAGACTCTGCTACACCATATTTTATATCAGTAAATATACTTCGGCAAGTTTTACTATTGCTTTTCTGTTATCGAAGTAGCTTTTAAATACTCTCAAGGTAGAATCGGAGCACCCTATATTTTTCATTTATAATGGTATCCTAGGCTTTAGATGTATTCTCAAATGTACAGACTATATAACAGCTACGATAAAGTTCATCATTAATTAAATTAGTAAAATCAAGCAATAGATACCCCGCCCTTTGCCTTTTTGAAAGCCATACTGATTGCTATTGATTATTTTATATGTTTCAAGAAATATGTTTAAATATATGGTTATGCATTTTTCTAAGTTTTTATTTACCGATGATAGGATTAAGATCGATCTGTAATTACCTGTATGGTCTTTGGTGCATTTTTTATAAATTGGTATGATAATAGAGATTTTTAATAAATCAGGGTATGTTCATGGATTTAACTATTCTATATGATGTTAAACTAATCATTGCATTCTTAAATGAAATAAAAATCTGCTGGATTTGATGGTATTAGAACGATGAACAATCATTGTTCTTGGGTTCTTAAACCATCAAATCCAGCAGATTGTTTTTCATTTAAGGATACTATGATTTGTTTAACG
This sequence comes from Rhaphigaster nebulosa, assembly GCA_948150685.1. Taxonomy (NCBI): domain Eukaryota; kingdom Metazoa; phylum Arthropoda; class Insecta; order Hemiptera; family Pentatomidae; genus Rhaphigaster; species Rhaphigaster nebulosa. The sequence goes on along the minus strand of OX411308.1, from coordinate 115,370,663 downwards.
TCATGCTCAGTTGCTTGTATAAGGTATATCAAAGGACGTTTGATTTAAAATATTTTGACAACTGAGATGAGGCAATAGGTCCTGATCATATTCGTATGAATTTTTTCTAGTCCATGAATCAAAGTATTCAGAAAATTTTGATGTTATTCAGGCCAATTTGGTTTATGACTTTACGGCTTTTATTCGATTAAGAAGAGGAGAAATTTATTAAAAGCATAAATAATATCTCAGAAAAGCATTGAAATAAATTTCCAAAAGTGCACCACTTTTTGTTTTGTCATTCATTTCAAAACATCTATTGACTACTAAATTTTAGATATTATTATTTCTACTGCAGTTTCTAAGGTTTATCAACTGAGACTAGTAAAAATTTGATAAAAATGCTGACTTTGAACATATCGTTATGAATTATAAAATAAAGAGAAAAAAATGTCATAGATATTACGTGAAAGTTGTATTTTCAAAATTCGTTTTTCCTTTATAGTAGAGGAATTAATGGAGGAAGAGGACCGAACATTTCAGGAGATGTTCAGGAGATCGACGTTTCGGCCTTAGTTGTAGGCCTTCATAAAGGCTAAATAAAAAAAGATAGCAACCATGAAAGTATAAAAGTATATATGAAAATTATTATCCTATATCTCAATTTGATTGCCTATGTATACTACATATGAAATAAATAGTCGACACATTTCTTTCCATTTGTAATTTCAAACGTATTTAGTTCCAATTACACCAGTAGCATATACGAAGGGAGAAGGGGGGATGGATCGGAGGATATACTTCTCTCCTCTCCTCGAAATGTACGAAAAACTATTATTTTTATTCCCACCAACATAAGGTTTGTATTTTGGGTAATTTTTGATCCAATTTTCATGCTTATCGTTAAAAGTTACACACAATTCTGCGATTATACCTAGATATTTTGGTTATTATTTGCCTTCTTCTAATTAAATTCCTGCTCCCTCTACCCAAAAAAATTCTGCGTATGCTCCTGAATTTAACCTTCTTCCGCTGCAAGAGCGTTACTGTCTATGATTTCGTCGCGTTTGCTCTGGAAATCTGGACTCGTAAGTAGGTATGTGCCTCTTATTATGTTTATTTTTCTCCTTCTCACCTAACGCCTCTTTTCTTTTTCTTGTGTTTCTGTCTGCCAAATTCTATGCCAAACTTACGAATGTGAAAATCACTTCTTTTTATTTATACAAATTGTCATATATAATAAAAAATTTCATGCATTTTCATAGTTGTATACTTTTATACCTTTATGGTTGTTATCTTGTTTTATTTAGTATTTATGAATGCTTGCATCTGAGTCCGAAACATCCGCACATACTAAAAATAAAAAGTTGACATTTGACACATCTGTATATTTTCTTCCTTGACCACAACCCCCAACCAACTTCTTGAATTTAAATTGTTGGTGTGTAATTGAGGTTCTGCTTCAAAACGATAAACTATAAAGATAATAAATTGTTGGTATTTATATATATATATATATATATATATATATATATATATATATATATATATATATATAGTTTCTGTAGTATTAGTTTTTATCGTAAGTAAATATAAATATTTTTTGTTTGTTTTTAAGTTATAAAAAATAGTTGACAGGTTGAAAGCTCAATAAAAATCTATTTCAATTTATTTAGTGGTGACCGCTAGTGTAATTATGTATTATGTGATTATGGCCACTTACTACATCGATCCCTGTCTGCGGGCTGCTTGAAGTAGGATGCATCACATCAATAATTGTCAGCAGTTATTGTCAGAGTCGAATTGCGCTTTAGAGGTTTTTGAACTCGTTTTACCGCCTAATTGTAAAAAATCAGTGGAAGAACAGGGAATCCAGCGCAATATCTGTCTAGCAGGCGTTTGTGAAATTGACTTGGCTCAAAGTTATTAAACTTCTAATCATTGACAAAACGAGAGGCGAATTCATCAAGCCTTATTAATATGTTTAGTATTGGTTATGTGTATTGACCTCACTGATCGCTGATTTGAAAAAATAATAAATAACAAAACATTGAATAAAATAGATGAAAAACTTTACTCTGGGACTAACTTTTAAGAATAACATTAATGTAAACAGAAATAACAGAAAAAACAGAAACACAGAACGAGAAACAGAAATCACTTCTGGACAAAAGAAATATTTCTAATAAATACTGAATCATTATTGAACAAAAAAAAAAAATTATTATTTTAGGGGAAAAGAACTTTCTGTAACATCAAAAGCCATAATTTAAGAAATAATAATTAAATTTCTTTCTCTAATTAAAAGCTTAATCGTAAAAAGATAAATATCTTAGAAAATGATAAAAAATCCAAGAACTATTTTACTACTTTCTTCTAGCTGTTTTAAAATTAGGGTCTACAAGATATTTAAATTAGTTAAATTACATTTTAAGTTGTAATTTAGATTTTTCCATTGAAAGAATGACTTCCAAGTATTTACAAACCATGTTATCACCATAACCCGAATTTTCATGCAATTTCAATTTAGTTATCCGATATCTTTACGAATTAGAGTATTTGAATGTAATTCAGCCCATTTCTATTTTCCGTCCTTTTAAATAAAAAACAAGAACATAATTGCTCAGTATTGAACTGAGCTAGTTGTGATTGCATTCAAATCAGCTCCGACCACGTCAGTTGATTTGGAAAAATCTTCTTCAACTACTTAAATGATTTTCAAAAATTTAACACTTCATTAAAAATTACTTTAATTTTTTAAGAAAATGTTTTTGCATAATTTAGTATACCTAATTTATTTTTGTTCCTATCGGTTTTTGAAAATTTAAAACGTTTCCTGTATGCAAAAATATTTTTTTGCTAAACTTCTTTTTTTATATAATTAATAATTATATTTTTTTCACCAACAAGTTTTGTTTGTCCATTTTTCTTTCCTACTCAATTCATAATTTGCTGTATTGTGAAAATTCGCTTTTTGGGCTTTATTTAATAACTATTGAGCTCTGAAATTCATCCTACACTACAAAATATGTTAAACTTTAAATAACTGTTAAACTCTAAATAATCCAGAATAAATTCCGTGCACTGGTATCTGACTCCTTGGTTCTCTCAAATCAGTAAATAGTACGAGGGTACTGGAATACCTTTTATAAGGATAATCTTTGTTCTGGTAAGGGAAGTAAAAAACGATGCAAATTATCACACCATGGCTTAGTTGTGACTTTGGTAGCATATCTAAAATAAATCGGCCCAGTAGTCTTGGAGAACAGCCGCCGGCGGAGCCGAATCCTGGCTGTATGAGTTCAGGATGATCTTCCATCCTTCGACTTGTGGTGTTCCATAGGGTGCAGTTCTTGCGCCTCTCTTGTTTAACATTTATACGGCGGGCATAATAGATCATAACTACAAACGCGCTACCGATCATCGCTGATAATATAGCCGTTTACAGTGCAAACCCATCTCGAGCACTAACTCCAGCCGAATCGGTGAGCCAAACTAATGTCTTGAACATGAAAGTGAATACTTCAAAAACAGACTGCGTAGCAATGGCGTACGCAGAATTTTTTTTATAGGCATTTAAATAATCTCCAAATTTGGCGAAATTTTAAGGATATGCATAAAAATTGGATCAAAACTATTGGTAAAATTGCCAAAAATATTTCCCAAAGTATAAATCTTATGTTGATGGGTGTGAAAATTATATTTTTTCATACGTTTCGGGGAGAGAGGGATATATTCCCCTGATCTCCCTCTCTCCCCTGCATATGTCACTGCTGCATAGTGCTCTTCAGAAAGAGAAGAAATCTCGATTACCAAAAATCTTTCGAGTTGGTAACACAGTTCAGTCACCTCCCACTCCATTGTCTACCTTGGCATTAAGATGGATCGGTATATGAAACTCTCGGCACATATCTACAATTATACAAGTAACACTAATATACGGCGCGCCACTCTTCACAAATCTTTCTAAAGGCACATTGAAACACCTTCAGTGGTTCCCGAACAGCATGCTAAGAAAGATGACTAATAATAAATCGGGCCTCATAGGAGACCGAACTCAAGGAATTTTGTTCAAGTACTTCCAGACTGGTATACCTTTTACTTAACGGTACCAGTGATAATTATCAGATTGATACATTCGAACGCATCTCTAATAGAATCACATTTGATTCATAAATCTACAAAAAAAGTGAAAAGAATATGAAATCACAAAAATGCACATTTGGGCTATTTCATTTCATAATTTAACAATTCTTACTGCGTTCTTTATGATTTAATATATTAAAATCATACCACCAATTTCTGTCTACAAAGCCCGGTCCACCGCCTTCCATCCAAACCCAAATCCATAAGATCACCCCTAACACAGTCCTCCCTCTTACGTTTCGGTCTACCACTCAGACGTATACCAGTCGGCTCAGCGCTTATTAACTTTTTAAGAATTCGTTCTTTATTGAGCTCAACAACTTTACAAGCCCATATCAACCGTCGCGATGATATCACTTCGATTATATTAACAGGGTGCATGCTCCGTGTTATGTATTGAGGATACTGGGATTGAAGGAAATAATTAAGATCCATAATAGTAATTCAATAAGGAATAAATTAAAGAGATGCCACTCGGTCCAGCAATATCAATATTAACCAGTTTCTTTTTCGGACAAAGAAATATTTACAAAGTCGAGCGCTATTACCTGGAAGTCGGGGGATGCAGTTCAAGACCGCCAATAGGCCGCTTAAGATAAGCGAAAGTAAGAGCACCATAAAACTAGACATAGGCCAGGTCGACATGGTGTAATAAAATCTGCCGCCCAAGGTTACAAGTCCTTTTTCAAATATTCTTATAACTTCAGCTAATAAGATGTCCCAAAGGGAGAGTGGGGACAAAATTCATCTTTTCAAGAAGAAGTAGGAGAAACAGTATAAGAGACGGAGGAAAGAAGAGTTCAGGAGGTTCTGGTGAGAAGTTTGAAGTGGGTAGTTCTGGGAAGAAGGAGGTTCGAGCTAGAGGCAGAAGACGGAGGTTCGCAGAGGGTACAGCTGAGCAGCACATCGAGACAGGAGAGAGAGACCTAGACCATATAGCAACAATAAGATAAGTTCTAGTCCTTTGATTCATTGTGTACATCAATGTATAATATTATGTGGCATCCGGATAATATTTTAAATAAGCAAGAGTTCTCCCAGTATTCTCAAATACATATGTTATAGTCTGTAGATTTTTACAAGGAGAGTAATTTAGATTAGAAATTACTAAGCCAATAGGTTAATTAATAACGTAACATAAATAAAGTAAGATCTGTTAAAAAATTTACCATTCTATTTACCCTGCATGCCATCATCTAGTTAATTAAGTGAAATGGTGAACACGACTCCCTTGGAAAGCAAATCCAATGGTATTTATAATACTCCAAGCTATTGACTATAGCAGGGGGGTCTGCGGTCTCTTACCTTTTATGTTAAAATATAGTTTGATTGATCGGCTCCCTTCTGGAACCGATGCAAATAGAGATTAAATTAGATAATTAAATTGAGTAAATGTGGTTTCTGGAACCCCCACCTTCCTTAGAAAAGCAGTTTGCCAGAAACATTGCATCCACAATTCCGCGTTGTGTAACCTCCTACATTCTCCAGTTTACTCATCCTTTTTCGGACCAAATATTTTACGCAATACCTTATTCTCGAAGACCTAAGGCGTTGTTCGTCCTTCAAGGTTAGCGGCCACGTTTCTTCCGTACATATTCCGTATATAGCAGTAGGAAGGATAATAGTTTTGTAAATTCTAACTTTTAAGTTTCTGTACAAAATGCGCGACCTAAATAATATTGAGACCGAAAAATAACAAGCATTTCTCGTCTTTAACCGCGCCTTTATTTCCTCTTGAATTTCGTTTTTTCTAGTAACCATAGTCTCCAAATACCTAAATTTCTCAACGTGTTCAAACCTATATCTTTATCATCAAAATCGCCGCCGTTTCTGTTTCTAACCAATTCGTCGTCTTATCCGTGTTTATTTCGAGACCAAGCTCTTCATCGGCTTTCATCAACGTTGTATTCAGTTTTATAGTTTCCGCGTCCTCACTTAATAATACCAAACCATCCGCAAATCCAAGCACGGATATTTTACCACTCAGATCTACACCCCTTTCGGTACGCATCACCTTTCTAATGACATACTCTAGTGCTAAATTATATAGGAAAGATGAAAGAAAATCTCCTTGTTTTAAACCCGAAAGAACTTCAAATTTCTCTGAAAAATAATTACTGATTCTAACTTTATTGAATGTTTCTTTCATACACACATACTTTCAAAAAATGTGGAAAATATTTATGTTTCGTGCAATATCATTTTTTTTCCTTCTACTGTAGAAAGATAATGATTCCTGTCTTTTATTCCTCCTCGTCGCTGAGTTGCCACTGCCTGGTTCTGGGATCCTCTGTCCGGCGGCCTCCCAGAAGAAACATTTCATGTACAAAACGGTTCTCCAATTACTCTAATTTTTCATATTGAAATTATGAAACGACTTCACTTAGTATTGGAAAAAACGTATACATTTCTCGTTAAAAGAAGTATTGAAGAAGGTTATTGACAGTCAATGAGCGGTAATCCGAAACGACATTGATGACAGACAATAGAGAAAGCCCAGTCCTAGGCAGTTGTATGCCTGCACCTCTCCCTCCATTTTGGAAGCGATGACCCTGCCTAGGGTCTCTGTTCTTGTTTCATCATGCTGTATTATTTTTTATTAAGTTTGATTTAATATTGGTTCTCTAAATATTATTAAAAATGTATTGACAACATTTATCTCTGGCTTTACTTCTTCGCTTAAAAAAGGTAGTCTTTCTCTCTAGTAATTCTCAGCAGACTACTTTCACTGATACTTTTTTTCTTATTAAGAAAGTATTTAAAAAAAGAGAGAAAGTAATTTTATTGTAAATCATAATTACCGAAATTTTTAATAAAGTTAATATTTCTCTTATTCACAATGCATGGAATATAAACAAAGTACATTTGACTTTTAAATATCAAATCTCAAATTATGTTCAAAAATCATGGACTTTGTCCATCTTGGTGAACAAATTTCTTTCATGCAGCACTGTTATCACAGTGGCTTACTATATGTGAACTTTGGATTTAATTTAAAACTCTCCTCCCTCTCCCCATCGCCAAAATAAAAAGTGTATAAAAAATAATTGAAAAAAAGTGTAATAAATATTATGGAAATTGTACAAATTCATTTCAAATGGTACTTTCAAATATCAATTTTATAAATTTTTCATTTTTTTTATTTTCAGAGGTGAAAGGGAGTGGGAGGGTGATGTGGGTGAGATGGTGACTGAGTGTAACAACAACAGTGAAGAATCTCCCCTCACAACTACCCCGAGTCAAGCATCACCCGAAGAACTGGCACTTTTAGCAAAACTGGAGGAAGCTAACAGGTTTGTTTTAAATGATTACGAAACTGCCTTGATCAATCTGAAATTATCCCATTATAATTCAAAGGTAAATTCTCATTCTTTCTTTTCTTCTATTTTTCAATCCCTTATTATCTTCTTTTTTTGCATAAAAAAAAATCAGGGATTTTGACAGGTTTTCTGGGAAACCTGGGAAAAAGTCTTTAGAAGCCATTTGGGTTAACTTCATATTTTTTTTTATGTTTAGGTACTCTCAATTTTATATATTTTTTTGGCCAAATAATAATAACTGGAAGTATTCCTATTTATTTTTATACAAAATGGATCAAAGTAGCCTAGCAGGGAGACTGCCGGTATAATGAATTTTCTCTTGACAGAAAATAACCGAGCTTTGGATTGATGAGAAGCTTCCTGAGTCCATATAACCCTAAAATTATTATCTGATATTAGTCAAGGGATAAATCTGGAGGTGTGAGCACAAGGCTGACCACACTGCCATGAGTTAAGTAAGGTGTTCAACCAGGCACTTGCATCAGTGCCTTTCTCCAAGGCCCGTCATTTTTGATTATCCCGTCATGATGATTATCTATTCATATTTGAGGAATTCAATGTAATAACATATTATAAAAATTATGAACTTTAACAAAACAACTGGAAAAAAACATTTGATTGGTATTTGAAATACAAATATTTTTGAATGCCTCTAAAAAAAATAATTTTCAGTGCCACCAATGGACTGGTGTCGAAATCCAAGAAGTACTTAGTTCATAGGAGAGAGATAAAGTGTTTTTATTGAGAAATATTATATTCTGTCTCATTTGGGACATTTAGTAATCATGATAAGGGAGTTCATTTGTGCCACATTTACCGAAAATATAAATAAATTATATAATAGTAAAATAAATAAAAACAAAAGTAAAGAAAATTAAAATTAAAAGACAAATAGAACAAAATAAACGTCAACACTGGCATACTTATGTAAAATATTTACTCTCAGCCTGGAGAATTCCAAACTAAATTTGTGGAGGAAAAATAGCACTACAGCAGGAGATCCCAATGCCTTTGCCAGAACTCCAGTATAAATATTTAAAAAAGTCTTAGTGCCACTGCCCTTTCAACCTTCAAGAAGGTTTACAGGAATGAGTGTTGCTAAATAGAAAGGATTGTGCTAAAGGATCGAGATGATGAGCAAGTTTGCTGTTGAAATTTAGAGAATATGGTCCAAAACAAATAGGATATAGGTATATAGCATATGGTTTGTTACATCATATGGAGCGTTGTCTATTTTTCAAAGGACTTTGAAACAATTCACAAAAGGATTGTTATGCATTTGATGCTCAAAAATTTAGCTGTCCCCCTGAGTTCGAACCTGCAGGTCCAAATGAGTTTGAGGATTTTTTTGTAAATTTATAGTTTTATAACAATTGAAAAGTGGGACGATCGGCTTAGTAATGTATACAGTTGACCATATCGCTGGTCAAGTTCTTGTCTTTTAAGTCTTGTATGTGGGTTTCACGGTAGTTTTCTGTTTTAGAAGCCAAGATACCGGGCTGGAATTTTATAATCATTATTATTTCAATAAAATATCACATCTAAATCAAAATAACTTCTTCTTCTTCCCCTGGCACTACAGACTGAAGTGGTCCTTGGCCTGCTTCAGCATCTCATGCCACAGAGTTCTGTCCTCCACCAAATGGATTCCCGCCTGTCACATGTCCTCTTACACCTTCTCCTTCCATTGTGCTCTTGGTCGTCCCTTTGCTCTAGTGGCGAAGATGTTTCCTTTGTATACCTTCTTCATCTGTCTCCCTTCACTCATGCGCTTGGCATGACCATACCATTTCAGCATACTAATTTGAATACAATTAAACAGAACAGATCGTTGTAAATATCATATGCTTCTTTATTCATTCTACTTCGCCACATTCCATTCTGAAACACAACACCAAACATTCCTAACAGTGCCCTCCTGTCGAACCGGTCAAGCCTTTCACAGATTATCTTGTTCATTACCCCACATTCACCGCTGTAACTAACAACAGGTCTTTTTAAGGTTTTATACATCCAAATTTTGTTTTTGCGAAAGATTATATTACTTTTTATCAGGTGCCGAAGAGCATAATGTGTTCTGTTTCCTGACAGAATTATTCTTTTCACCTCTTTTGTTTCATTAGCTTCATAGGTCATTAGTGATCCCTGGTACGGAAATGCCAGCTCTAATTCGATTTTTTATTGGCCTAAGGTGTAAAATGGTGGATATTGCTGTCTCGTTCTTTCAATGATCATCAGCTTGGTTTTACTGACGAGGCAAGTTCTTCCTTCCTACATTTTCAGGATATCATATACCTCTTCGATTACCTGCCTGCTTCATCCAGAAATCACTATGTGATTTATTGATAATCGTGCTGTTACCTTCTATCCTTACTTTCTTCACATCCTTATGAAGAACTAGGTCGAACAGCAAAGGGGCCAGAGCATCTCCTTGTCTCATTCCAATCCTTATTTCCAAGTTTTTTGACAAATCTTCTTTCACTCTTACTTGACAATTGATGTGCCTCATTGTCATTTTTGTTAAAACTATTAGTTTAGGAGGGATATTTGCTTCTTCCATGGTCTAATAAACCATGGATCTGAAGGCCGTATTATATGGAGCTCTGAAATCAACAAATAATTATTTGTTGATTTCAGAGCGATTATAATCTGCCGGAGTGCGAAGATTTGGTCTATAGTTGATCTATTTTTTCAAAAACCGCACAGGTATTCGCCAAAGACCCTTTCATAATATGGTACAAGTGGGTTATATTGAAATGCCACAAAAATTGTATATGCAGCATTAAGTAGCTTGATATCTCTGTAGTTACTGCAATTTGTTAAATAAATCAAATCAAAATAACTACTTGACATTAGGAGTTAATGCTTTGTTACTTAATGCTGTTGTTAATGCTTATACACTTGTTTTTTATTTGTATATTAGGTATTAGTAACTTAAAATTCCTTTCTATCAGATTAAATTCTTGTTTATCTTGTTATTTTATTATTATATTGAAATTGTTGATTTTTGTGATACAATGATAATGATATTTTTTGGGTCTATCTTATATTCGTAAACATGAAATGATAACTTATTTTTATTCTGGAAAATTTTGTGTTCTTCAATCTATATGCATGCCATAGACAAGTCAAGTTGAAAAAATTGAAAATAGGATATGCTGTGAGCTTCACATAGTATAGCATCACCACAATCAAATAAAAAATCTAGTAATTTCATCTCAAAACCTTATTCTTTACCAGGCTTTATTAACTTTCTTTCAGTTTCTTTGCCAACACTGCCAAATCATTAGCTTGTTCATTTAAATAAATTATTTTAAAAATAAAATACCATTAACCTCATTTCAGAGCATACTTCTCAAATTAATTATACAAGCAACGAACTATGATCTTAAGAAAATGCAAAAATCTTCATTTGATGTTGTGGTGCTACTTGAAGCTGCACTATTTTCAATGTTTTTAGGTAAACTTGTCTGCTTTGTCAGCTTTTTTTACAGACATTAAAGGAAAAAATAATATTAATCATTATCATTAATCATCATTAATGAGGAAATCAATGATATACCTTTAACATCATTTTGATATACCTACAAATCCTAAAATTTAATCAATATAATTAATAATCATTGATGTATGATAAAAAAGTATAATAATGAAAGTATAATAATCAGTATTAATTAAAAATCAGGTGAATCCGATAGTTTGAAAGATATACAAAGGAAAATTAAAGTTATTTCTTAATTAAAATATTGATTACTGAAAGATTTTTCCATTTATTCTGAAAATGATTTTTTCATTCATACCATAAATGTTTGATCTTACCATGTTTGATCTTATTTTGATTTCAAATGGATTAAGAACTTTTTTCTGTGGTTATTTGACAATCATAAGTTATAACAATTGAAGGGCACAGGCGGGAACCAGTATTGGATAGGTGAGGACAAAGTTCTGCAATTTTTTTTTTTTAATTGTGGACAATCAGAAGTAAAATTTCCTTCAATTCGATATTGACATTTCCGATTGAGATCTTACCTATCATTCCTCCAAATATTAGTCTTGTCTGATCATTAATTGTAGAGAAGTTTGAAATAAACAAAATAAAAATAGTTACAGGTTTGCTTCCAAAAAAATGGGGGGAACTCTTGCAGTGCAAACTAAAACTCTTTAATTTCTTAGGAACAATCTAAATCACAAAAGCTTTGTAAAACTAGAACAAAAAAAGTAGAAAAATAATAATTCCAAGTTCAACGGACTGGTACCAAGTTTCTGAGAAACTTACTGCATTATGCAACTGTGCAGAGTTTATCTCAGTGGATTTTTCAGTAGAATGTCATCATTTTCGATGAATGACTCTTCATTGGTTTTTCTAAAGGTACCTGATACTTTCTTGTAAAATACGCCTTTGTAGCCTCGGTCATTGTGTGCGGAAATGATCTTACATACTGCATCTGACAGGTATTTTTTCTCCCTTCTTTCTCCCAAGTGAATTTGAGGAGTACAATCATTTGCCCCAAAAAAAGCTGCGGGGATTTATCCCATTTAGCATGTTTGAAATGGAGCCTTCTTATGATGTTTGTAAATAAAGTGAAGCAAAGGTTCACCCACAACATTGAAGCTTTAGTGTACCAGTATTGATTGATAATTAGTAAATAAATATGTTATCACGCTACTTCAAACAAATGTTGAATTGAAATATATAAATTATATCAAAAGTCTGAAAAACAAACAAATCATTTTCTTTGTACCACAAATTTTGGTAGCACTCTATCTTTCACTGAGACCAACATACTGCCTGGTGGCCAGTTCTTCAGCCAAAGTTATTCTATAAAAAAAAACTCAGTGCAGATCTTTGCCCCCAGCTACCCTAAATCTATTTTTTCGATTTTGGCTCCATATTGTACCTCTAAGATAGATAAATCGATTATTGTATTCTGTTCAGGATAAAACTGCCTAAATACCTACTTTTTGAACAGAAAAGAATAGTTGGTCAGGGGAAAAATAATATAATTTCGTTCAGCTAAAAAAATTAGATTTGAAAGAAAAAAATAAATAACTTTTAAATAGTAGATAATTAATGTTATATTATATTAATATATATATATATATATATATATATATATATATATATATATATATATATATATATATATATATTAAATTGAAAAATCATTAGCAGAAGAGAACTTCTATTCATTTTTAATTTCAATACCAATTTCCACTCCATAATTTTATCAATTATTCCTTAGTATTTCCTGGTTGATAAATGTTTATTTTTATTCCACCTTCCCCAACTTATGCTTTCATCTTTAGATATAATCTCATGAAATCTTTAGATATAATATTGTTTTTTTCATTTGATTTAAAATATTTAGATATTAATTTATAAATTTATTTAAAATATATAATAGATCAGTAAACTTTATTTCTCTTTTATGATTTTTCTTGAGATGAATTTAGTTTTGATGCAGATTTCTATGAAGTACCTTACCATTTTATAAGTTTGTTCTAAAAAAAAATTGTTCGTTTCACTTCTACTCCAATTTTATCAGTAGTTTTTTCATAATTACAATTTTACGAGTATATTAGGGAGAGGAAGCACATTAAAAACTTAAAGCTTAATTATTATTTTTTTAAAAGGTCATAAAATAAAATACAATTGCAAAACCAAAACAGTTAAATTCATGATATCTGATTAACAATGGCTTGCTTTCAGTAGATTTATCTGCTTTCTCTTGCAAATCATTATCTTTTGCATGTTGTTCATTCTGTTTTACTGATAATATTTTTTCTTTAGGAGGCTCAAAGTTGCTTGCTGATGTATCTTTTTGAAGGCTGGTGTAAAATAGAACAAATAATTCTTTTTGACTTCAGAATGTTTTAAAATAATTACTGAAGTGCTATAAAATTTCATAACTTTTTATTTTTATATTTCCATATTTGTTGTATTGGTAGGAACATCACATTACCTAAGAACACTTAAGTAAGCATTCATGTTTATGTAGCTAAAATCAATTTGTTCAAATCTTAGTTTCACAATATGTTATAGCTGGGTTGTGATAATGCTGTTAATATTTTCTTGCTTTTTGGGTTAGTAAAAAAGAAATTACATTTTTTTAAAATGGGTAAAAAAATATTTAAACTAATTGGACAAAAGAAACTAAAAAAAGATAAAATCATATCATGCTTAATTGGTGTGGACTTTACAGAAAAAGTACATTTTTACAAAGGGTATGTTTTTAATATTACTACTATTTTATAGATGTTTACTTTTTTCATATAATTAGCTGATCTGTATAGATTTAAGGTGAAATAAAACCAGTTTTTGGTCATTATTTACTTATTTTTCAAATTAATTTATTTTTAATATCAAGATACCTTATATAATAAATGCAATTGAATGAATGTTTAAAATTTTGTTTTAGACTTATCGAGGCTGATGCCAAAAGCTTAAACTCGATATCTAATAATAGTGGACATTCTAGAAAAAGTTCAGATACATCACAAATCTCCCTCACCTCTGGTAAATTTTTTTATTACTAATTTTTTCATATTATCTCATGTTGATACCATTGTTTTCATATATTGTTTTATGTAAAGTATGTTATTTTCATAACCACAGTTGTTTCTTGTCAAATTGTGTCTAGGTTTTCATTTTAGAACACCTTAAAAGGTAGGGTAGCTCAATATCAGTACATTAGATTTAGTTTTCAACTTATCTGCTTCTTTAGGAAAACAGTATTTATGTTTATTTTGTAGTTTACAAAATGTTCTTTTACAAATAGTTTGGGAATAGTCATGAAATATACTATGTCCTAATTACAGGGGTTTATTTCATAATCCATTCATATTGCTTAATTTAATGTGTGTATTTTCATAAGCATTTTACAAGAATACTTCTAAAATTAAGTTATAAGATAATTATTAAGTAATGACTACAAGAAAATTACAAACTGGCAGATGCTTAAGAAATTAATCACAAAAGTAGAAAACAAACTTTATTATCATTAATCCATTTTAATTCAATATCAAATACATCAAATTAGGTACATTTTGTGTTGAATAAATTTGCTTTAAATAAGTTGGATTCCCTAACTGTAACTCGTCCACAAGAATATGGCAGCGAGGAAATGAGAACAGTCCACGAGAGGGGAAGAAACTCTTCTCCCTCCACATATTCAATTGACCTGATGAACAGTTGAACTACAAATGACATGTTTGTTTTCAATTGAATGAAAACAAGATAAGATTTAATTAAATAAATGGAAATTCATAAATTAATTTTAGAAAAAATTACCTCTTACCTACAAGTTTCAACTTAGAGCTCCATGAGTTTACCCTCAGCTTGCTATTTTCTTGTGGGTGAGCCATATAACTGAAAGCATAATTTATCTATGTGTTACCAACTATTTCTAGTGGAATTGGGAATATCAGAACCTATTGGGTTTGTCGTGAATAAAAAAGTCCCTCACATACCATTATTGAACTAGCATTCACTCTTAGTTCAAGAGATCTACTGTTTTTTCAAGCACTGCCTCTATGGCCTCAAATAACCATATAACTTGAAATATAATGCTATTGGGAAAACGTAATGGTTTTGATAGTTGGACTTGTGAAACTTAGGATTCTGTTTATATAGATAACTGGTATTGTTTTCATATTATCTGCTAAAATTTATTATGACCAATATACAAAAATGATACTGAAAAAATGAGTTCAGGTTTTAAAGCAAACATAGCTTTATTCTGTTTTTATGATTACAAGAAAGTATTTATGTTCATTTATTTTTAATTTGTAACTTTTACTGCAGTAATGATAAAATACAACACATGTAATCTAGTAGAAATAGATTAAAATATAAAGTTTTTTAACCAATTTAACTTCTCTTAATCAATTCATTTAATTTACAATTTTAAATATTTTTAGAATAATGTTTAAAAAACAAAAAATAGTTAAGCCATAATGTTTTGAATTCACATATTTTGATATAAAGTTCATTTTGATGAGGTGTATTATTAACTTCGAAGCTATGTGAATGGGTTCGTTACTTTTTATTTCTATTAACTATTTTATATAAAAGGAACTGCACATAACAAAAAAAATTATATGCATACGTATGCATTTTCATCAGTGAGTGTATTGTAATGTGTCAATGACATTCTTAAGATACCTTACCTTACTAATCTGACTCATTTCTTATCTACTTAGGGCTACTTCACAACTAATTATCTTATCAATGTTACCTTTTGTAAATTTTAAACCAGTTTTTTTTTGGAGTAACTAGAGAATGAATGATGTTTAATTCCTATGATGGTGGAGAGGATTCTATAGACATTTGGAATGATTTATTAGAAAAACTTTCTGCTCGTATGTTACTTTTAAATCAAAATTTAATAAATGTTGTTTCAATGAATAGGTTATAATAGTTTATATAACCTTTAACTATGCAGTAACACAAAGTTAAATTACATAACTATTGATTAATTTGAATATATCTATGTCATCATTCTTGCCAACCATTTTTTTTCTTTGGAACTAATTTTAATGCATTTTCATATAATTTATAAGAAATGGTAATTGAAAAATAATTGTCTATGTATCATTTTTTTATTGGTTTATACTTAACTAACTCAAAATAATAATACTTAGTTTTAGTGGCTCTTTTTTATTAATAGTTTTCTTTGATAATCAATAATAGTCTTTCTTTATTTGTTTTTGTGACAAAGGAATAAACTAAACTGTTTTAAGATCTTGTTGGATTTATGCCATTCATTCTCAACACTAACCACAGTTATTTTGAAGAGTTTGTTGAATATGAAATTTGAATAAATGATATAATAGTTTACTATTTTAGTTTCTGTTGATTTTCTCTATAAAATACGATGGCATTTTATAAAAACCAACTGTTCTGGATTAGCTTCATGCATTTGTGAATTCATGTGAAGATAAAGAAATGCAGGTGCAAATAGCACTTGGTTCCCTCTTCACTCTCTCTTTTGAATATTGATTTTCAGAAAATTGTCAAGACATTTTAAGCTTAGGGTATATAGTGTCATAATAAAACCTTGAATTGCAGTTTTGAAAGTTTTGAATTGCAGTTGAGAAATAGGGCCACCAGCTGGCACCTAAAAACACTGGATTGAGGGATTTGAAAAAAAAAACCTCTAGATGATAAACGTAGCAACCTGGGTTCAGAATTTAAAAAAATAAGATAAGAAAGAAAATTAAGAAATTACTAAAGGAAATAGGTCTGCCAGTATCTAATGATCTGAAGGAAAGGATTTTAAGACCAGTATCATTATCAAATCAATCCTTAATTCAAATATTGTTTTAAAAGAGAGGGGAACCTATTCACTATCTCATAAATCTAAATAACTATTTCCAATAGACTATTTACAATAATTTTCTATTTATCATTTAGCAACTTATTCCGTGCCTCATTGACCTCAAGACATGCTAATCATTATCAAATTAACTGACAAAAGTAAGAAAGAGATGTAGTGGACTCAAATGGGATTAGAGAATAATTGTTTTTATTTGGGTACTGATGATACTAAGCAGATAAATTAGCATGTATTTCTTCACTATCCCTTCAATAAATAAAATTTTCACTTGACAATCGGCTAGGGAAGGCTAAAAAATATAATTGGGGAGACGAACTAAGTTTTTATTAGATGAAGATTGGTGTGTCTTTAACTCTTGGTGATTTGAAATGTTGCTGCTCTAAGTGAGCCACCAGCAACAGAAAATATGGAAGGGAGGAAATGGCTTTGTTTAGACTTCAAAACCATCATTGCATGTTCTCCAATGGATATTTGTATATCCACAAAGTTATAGCCATTAAAAAACAACAACCAAGGCATATTAGCATATAAGCTTAATATTGCATTAGTTTATCTCATTTGTGTTATCAAAACATTTTTTTATATTGTGATGGCCTTGATGGTTAAAGTGCCCTCAATCAAATCAATAAATAATAAGCAACATTGTTATTTATTCATTTTTTTTTAAATAAACATTTCTGTGACATATTGTACCTAACATATTTTATCTCCTTCCTTATATTATCAGGGAGATCAAAATTAATTTTTCTTTATAATTATGAAGTTTATAATCATGATTTTTTTATTTTTGTTTTAAATTGGTTTTCTGGTTCTATTCCTTCTACTCCAGAATAAATAAAATAGGTGTATTCCTTATTTTGTATTAATCTCTTTTAGCTCTTAATTAATTAAGTCTTCATTTGGTGATTTTCTGTGTGTGGTTGAATTTATCAATATATTTGTTGTTGATATCAAAGTTCACTTCATTTATTTTACTGACGAGTAACTGTTGTTATAGTCTCAGAAGTGTCTGCGATATATTTCAATAAAAAAATTACTTTTATATGTCGTGCAAAGTAGGTATCAAATAATAAATTTGATGAACCGCCTGTCCATTTTTTTATTCTAAGCACAACAAGGAACTTTGCCTAAATTTTTTGGACTAGAATAGATTTGGATTCACTGAGCCTTTCAGGAAAATCAAATAGCCATTTTAATGGATTTTTTTCGTTAACTGAATATGGTTCCATTCAAAAATGTATCAAATTGATCTGAGAAAAAAAATCTTGTAATGACTTTAGAGACTTCAGGAAAACCTATGTCTGATAACTGTGTTAAACCCATATACATTCTAGAGCATATTTTAAAATTCCATTTCAAATATATTTATATATCACTGTAAAATGAATATTTGTTAAAAGTTCTCAGATAAATTCTCACTTTTTAATATGAAAAGTTATTTTAATAATCTTTGTTCCAATGTGTTTTTTGTCAGATAGGTTTGGTTTGGGGTGACCAAAATATCGTATTTCTTAACTGTTATAAAAATAACTTTGAATGGGAATAGCCTTTTTAAAGATGTGGAAATATCATTATACTACTCATGACGATAGACTTTGTGAACTAGATGCGCAAGGTACACAATTAGATGAATCCATACATTCTGCACGCTTATCAAAGAACAGGTTACATTGACTAGCTCGTATTTTCCTTTGTCCCTTGTTAAAAATCAACTGGAACATCATCACCTCCTGCATGAATATTAATTTATTTGATTTATATGAATATTAATATTAATTTGATAAATTAATTTGATATTTGGTATCACTGGTTTTTGTACGTTCCAACAAGAATGCAGTGGTTTATCTTTAATTTGATTAAATGTTATTTTATTTTTCATGATTTATGTGTTTGTATGTGTATGTATATGTATATGTATGTGTATGTGTATGTATGATTTATGTGTAATAAGTGTTTATTCTGCTCATCACATGTATTTTAGGTAATCATAAAGTTATATTGGCATTCCATATTTTTACTTAATTATTCACAGAAAAACCCTGCATTGCTGTCACTCATAGATGGCCTGTTATCATTGGTCTATTATCATATTTAGCCCCTTGCACTAAACACAAGCAGTTTTGCTTCTCCACTGCTGGATCATTCCAGTTTATAATATGGCTAATATACTCTATTTGTATTTCATTATTTGTATAATTTATTATTTAAATATTGTTTTATTGAAATGTTTGTTGATTGTTAATTTATATAATAATCAAATAAATAAGCTATCAGCAAAAATGTCTGTAATTATTACATAAGAGAAAAAATTTATTTTACAAATATTTGATATCACTAGTTTTTGTATGTTCCAATAAGAATGCAGTGGTTTATCTTTAATTTGATTAAATGTTATTTTATTTTCCATGATTTATGTGTATGTATATGTATGTGTATGTTTATGTATGATTTATGTGTAATAAGTGTTTATTCTGCCCATCACATGTATTTTAAGTAATCACATTTAGCCTTTTGAAATTTAATTCTTAATAAATCTCTAATAAATCATTTAATATGCAATAATTTAATATTAACCTTGGTGGAAGTCGAACCCACATTGTATCTAACGGGCACTCTTACATTGCTCAGGCACCACTAAAATATATCAAATAAAATAAAAGCAATAAGTTAGCTTGATTTTTATTGTTTGAATAGAACACTAATACTCGTCTAAATTTTGTATTTGTCTTCTTTAAATTTAATTTTTCTTTTTCCTACTGTAATTTCTTTCTGTTTTAGATACTTAATGTTTATTTATTAATTTATTTTTAGGGACAAGTTTGTCCCAGGAGAGGGAGAAATGTGATGATGGAGATGAAGATTCCTGGACTACTTGGGGGCGAATCGCCAATGATTGGGACTCCTACAAGAAAAAGACATCATATATCAGGGTCAGCGCAAGTAATATTTACTTAACACATCTGTTCGTTATACCTTAAAACATAACTAACACAGTTTAAACGGTCCATTTAGGAGATGGTCAGAAAAGGAATCCCCCATCATTTCAGGGGGATTGTGTGGCAGCTCCTTTGCGATGCACACAATTCTCCTGAAAAGGACCAGTTCGCAGAGTATATCAAAGCAACTTCCGCCTGTGAAAAGGTATAAAATTACAAACTACTATTATTGTAATATTAATGAAAATAATATTGATTCTTGAATGTTTATCAGACAAATTTAAGATGATATAATTAAAAATATAATAGTTATTTTTTATTTGTTTTGATACCTTTATGCTCTGCAACTCTGGTAGGAAGGGCAAGTTGTCCTACAATTTACCGACCCATTCTAGCAAAGTGAGAAGGTCAAGATTTATTCCATGGTTTCTACTCAAAATTAAAGTTAACCCTCATAAGCTGGAACAAAATCGGTATCTGCTTCTGAACTTCATGGTGCCAAAGCTCTGTCCCAAAATACCTGTCTAGTGCAGTCATATATTTATAAATTATATAATAGTGTTAACACTAGATTTACTGACATATGCCACTTTGACAGATTTCAAATTCTATTGTTATGAAATAAAGAAAATTTATTGATATCAATATCTATCACAATTCATTTCTTCTCATATTATTATTTTTAAATGAAATTGATAAACGTAAAAATAAAAATAATTACAATAAAACCAAAACAAATCGGAAACTTAATTTTTATTTATCTCAACTTTTTTTATTTTTGTGATTTTTTGAATGTAAGTGCTGACTTTAAAAAAAATATATATATAAGTAAGAGTGTGAACTGCAAAACTTCCTACTTCCTTTTTTTCATATTTTGATGTAATTAGTTTTGCAATCCACCGGTTACTGGATGAAGAGATTTTTGTAACAACTATTGATGTTAAATCTAGAATAATAACGGAAGGGATCAGTTTAGACCAGGTTTCCAAAATAACAGTGCACTTTTACTTTGAAAAAGTTCTAAATTAAACTTTTTTTAGGAATTAATTTTTGTTGTTTTTTTATTTTGCATAAATATATAAAAAAAAAAAAGAGAAAGTGTTCTTTTAAGTTATAAAATGGTTGAGAGTCACCAGAAAAGAGAAATAAGGGATTAGAGAATAATAGAAGGTCTATAGCAGACAAAGGAAAAAGAAAAAGAAAAAAAAAGGAACAGATATAATATGGATAATGTAGTAATGATTATAGTTTGATTAGAACTAGAATGAAAGGGAAAAAAAAGTTATGAATATTATTGTATGTCTAGCTATAGATAGATTAGTATGCTGTGTATTTAGCAACCCAAGGTATTTGGACAGCATTTCTGTAAATAAAGCATTTCTCTTTCTAAGAATAAAAGAACTTTAATTAAGAACTTTTAATATAAGTTCTTATAAGAACTTTTTGATTCGAACTTTATCATAAGGGATATTATAATAAAAGTTCTTTAAGAACTTTATTGTAAGAACTTTTATGTCCAAGTTCTTTATTAAAAAAGTTTGCGTTTGCGCTATTTAGTGAGATTATAATAAAAGTCTCATCACTAAAGTTCCCAATTAAATGCGGAAAATACTTATGGAATTGTGTCTTAAAGGTTTTCTTATCTTAAAATGTTAATTCTTTAAACAAACATTCTGTAGATGATTTAATTAAATTAAAGCATTTGTTCTATTGAAATTCAAAATTAAATGTTAAATAAAATACATAAAAAGGTAGTTGTTTTTTCTATTTGTTCTTTTATTTCGAACTTCATTTATTGTCTATGTTATTTGTTAAAAGATTTTTAAATTTTTTCAACGATATTCTGTCTTTTGAGGTTTTTCCTCACTTCTCGAATAACTCTCTCAAGTTTTGCCCCATAAGTATGTGAAAACTTATATTTGAGAACTTATATTTTAAATGTTCTAGTTGGAACATATATTAACAGAACTTTTATAAAAGAAGTTTTGGCAAGAACTTATATTAACAGAACTTTTATCAAAAACTATTAATGTTATAAGTTTTTAAGGGACTGTTTATCATAAAGTCCTTTTTTGTAGAACTTTTATGTTAATACTTTAATTGTAAAAACTCTTGTAAAACAGTTAAACTGAAACTATTTGAAAAAGTTCAATAACTGTTTTGAGTTTAGACAGACACTTCATTCTGACAGTAAACATAGGTGAGTCATAATAACTATTACTATTTTTATTTGAATAAAAAATGGAAGTATGGAGTTTTGCAGTTCACACCCTCAAATAATTAAATAAACCAAAGTAATTTCTTTGCCATAAGAATCTTATTATTATTTATTCCAGGTGATAAGGCGAGATATTGCTCGAACCTATCCTGAGCATGACATGTTCAAAGAAAAAGATGGTGTCGGTCAAGAAAGCCTTTTTAATGTTATGAAAGCATATTCTCTCCATGACAGAGAGGTCGGTTACTGTCAGGGATCAGGATTCATTGTTGGTCTTCTTTTGATGTTGGTAATGAAATAAATAGTATTTTAAACTGCTTTGTATATAGCTAAAATTCATTGAAATTTCAAATTAAAATTTTTTGAAGATTTTAAGCTTGTATACTTCAAATAATTTGGTTTTTGATGCGTATATCTTTATCTGGTTGTATCACTAGTTTTTGTATGTTCAAACAAGAATTCTGTAGTTTATCTTTTATTTAGTGTCAAAGATGCCCTGTTGCTAGGTTTATTGCCTAACATTAGTGTGTGACATTTTCACATATACATTAAATCTTGTTTTAATTAATATCTCCCACAAAATGGATATTTTATTTGATACAACCAGATATTACGACTCATTAATATTTTTCTACTGGAATTGGCAAACTTAGTGTCTCAAGCTTAAAAAATAAAACTGCTTTTAATTCTCAATGGTGGTCGGGAACAATATGCAGTGAAGGGTTATTGTAGTTATTACTTCCTGAAGCAGATGCCGGAAGAGGAAGCATTTGCTGTCTTCGTGAAGTTGATGAAGGATTACAGAATGAGGGACATGTTCAAACCTACAATGGCCGAGCTGGGCCTCTGCATGTACCAGCTTGAGAATCTAGTCCAGGTATCTTTTATTGATTTTAATAATTAATTCAGTATCTTAATATTATTATTTAAGTAAGTATACTAAGTATCTTAGTAATATTATTTTAATTTTTGTTATATTATATACATATTTTTAAATAATAAAACTAATTATTGGATTTAAATTTGAAATGTTTTTTAAGATTTATTATGATCTTGATCCAATCTTTAATATTATTTGTATAACCAGAGAACTTATTTTTGCAGGAAAAAATATGTAGGTAGTACACAAACTAAAAATATATAACAAGATAGCCCAAATATTCTATTGCCACTAGGCTGTTACAAAAGTCCCTGTGTATGAACACAACCCTTAATTCCAACTCTCATAATCAATCCTATAAGAATGTTTTTGTTCCTACTATATATGTCAATGTTTACTTTGAATAATCCTTTAATTCCTTGTGTCTTGAGTTGGCTTTATGGGATCATTTACGTTTTTAAAACGCACGTGCAATGTCAGAAGAAAAAATCGGGATTTGTGGCCTTTTGAGAGATTACTAGAAAAAATTTTAAGCTCAAAGGCAGCCACCATGCCTGTATTTATGCCATAGAGAGTTAATTACACAGGCCAACAAAAAAAATTTTTTTGAAAACTTTTTTAACTTTAATAGTTGATCTTTATAGATTTTTATGTGCTGAATCTAAATCTGGCCTTAGTTTTTTTTGTATCACCCATAGTTTTCCAGCAATATGCTTTGTATTATACAGTATAAACCCCTATATGGTATACGGGGGAATTAATGAAATACTATGTTACATCATAAGCATGGTTTGTATTTACAGTGGCTACTTAAAACAGAGATATAATGTGCTAATACAGGTTTCACTTGTCAACTGGAATTGGTCTATACTTTCTTTTTCTTTGAAGCTTCTTATGTAGCTTTTTCTACGATGAGTCGCTTGTTGAACTTCTCGGTGAAGTGACCAACAGTAGTCCCCCATCATGTTGGTGTTCCAGCGGCCCTGGTAGCGTTTTCCATCACTTTAACGTCCTGGTGAAAACGCTCACCTTGCTCCTCACTAACATCTCCCAAATTGTCCGGGAAGTAATCAAGGTGGCTGTACAAAAAGTGAACTTTCAGGCTCATCAAACATCCTAACTTTTTAAACTTCTGTAACATGTTAGCTACAAACTCTGGGTCTTTTTCATTTCCCAAGAACTTTGTAATGACTTGCTTGAATGATAACCATGCTTCTTTCTCATTTAAGGTCATTGTGGATTCAAAGTTAACATCAAACATCATTTTTCTAATGTCAGGCCTGACAAAGACGCCTTATTTTAGTTTAGCTTCTGAAAGGTGCGGAAACTTTTGGCAGAAATACTTGAAACATGGTCCATCTTTAGGCAAAGCCTTTACAAATTGTTTCATGAGGCCTAACTTTATATGTAGAGGTGGTAGAAGCACGTTTTTTGGATCTACGAGGTTTTTGCATAGAATGCTCTTCTCACCAGGCTTTAAAGACTTCCTCACAGGCCATTTCTTTCTGCACCAATGTTGATCCCTAGCCCTACTGTCCCATTCACACAAGAAACATGGAAATTTGATAAAACCACCTTGCTGACCAAGGAGCATGCATGTTATTTTTAAATCACCACATATCATCCAACCATCATCGAATAGCCAATTCGATTTAACACTGTTTCTAGGTTTTCATAGTTTTCTTCCATATGTACAGAATTACCACCAGCAATAGATGCGTACATGTTACCATTGTGTAATAAAATCCCTAAAGTAAAGATCCCTAACCAAGTCGTTAAGCTCGATTTGAGTAAACAGTTTTGGCTCTATATTTTCTGTAAAACATTGGAATTCTTAATCATCTTGTTCAACTAACTCCGATTGTACATCATAAAAAACTTCCGTTGGAATAGAATTTAAATCATCTGGTGATTCAGGGAGCGGTAAATCTACACTGTGCCCTATTGGTCGGATGGCGGACGGAAGGTTAGGGTAGCTTATTACCTTCTTGTTTTTTGAGTTATGACCAGTAATATCGACACTGCAAAAGTAGCAATCAAGGAATGATTTCTTGGCTCCCTCCATATCATAGGAAGAGCAAATTTAAAGTTTTTTTTCTCCTTTTTTGACCATTTTCTTAGATCTTCGACACATACATAACATACCTTATGCGGGGCCCAAGATTTATCCTGATCGCCAAGTTTAGTTCCAAAGTTTGATAGATAAACCTTTTTGACAAAGTCTGTAATGTTTCTTTGGTGTTTTTTAATCACAAACTCACCACAAATATAACAAAAACTGTCAGCAGAGTTTTTTCAACTGCGATTAGATATTGTACTGAGCACATGTACAGCAAATGTGAAAGTGAGGTTAGGTTGACAGTAAGCAATATATCAGCTGTTAGGAGAAAAATAATCAACCTTTTTTGGTCAACAAATGTGTTTCAGCAGTGCTACCAACTTCATCCACACCAATAGACCTAGTTTTTCAGTTATTTACTTTAAATGTTAAAGCAGTTCAATTCTTTAAAAATCGCTTAATTTAATAAATTTAAGTATAAAATGTGAAGAAATTATGGGTCATACAGCTTTTTTAATATCATATTTGGATTCAGCACCCTAAAAACTATAGGAATAAGGTATTTTCAGTACAAAAGTTTTTTCATCGTTGGCCTGTGTTCTCCATCGAAATACTGCCGCATTTTGGTTTAGGCGTTTCAACAGTGGGAATATAAGCCTTGGTGATGAATTAAGATCAGGTCGCACATCGGTTGTTGATGTTCTTCTTGAATGTGTGAACCAGGACCCACATGTAACTACTCGTGATTTATCGGCCATAAAAGGGATTTCTAATACCACAGTAGCTCCTCATCTTAAAAACCTGGACATACGGAATTGAAGACCAAGGTTCGACCCACATGAACTTTGCTGTGAACAGCTAGACAGAGTTTATGCAGTTTTGAGTGCACACTAAAGCGGGGGCTTTGGTCAACAGGAACCAAGCCATTTTGCAACACGACAATGTTCCTGCACATCGTTCTTGTTTGACCTTGGAAAAATTATCGGAACTGCAAGGAGTAAACGTTTTGCCTCATCCTGCGAATAGCCCAGATACTGCACTATCAAATTATGGTTTGTTTAGATCACTGGCTCATTTTTTAAAAGGTCGGATCTTTGATAATTGTGAGGATGTAAAAATTAGATATGAAGAGTTCTTTGCCTCAAAACCAAAGGAGTGGTACCGGCATCAAATCCAATTACTTGCAGAAACATGGGTGAAAGTAGTTGAAAACAATGGACTTTACTTTGAAGAATAGTATTCAATAATGTTTAAAATTTGTAATCTGAAATAAAGCTATACTAATGCACAAGGACTTTTGTAACAATCTAGTAGTTAAGTTTTATTGCAATGAATCTTTTCTTACCATGAAAATTTTACTTAAGACATGAGAGATGAACTTTTGTTAGTTTATATGGATTAAAATAACGTTTAAAAAAAAAAAAAAAGTGAGCATTTTTTTTTTTAAATAGAACCAATATACATTTATCCATAAAGCTTCAAAATGAGAATAGTTTTGAATGTGTTGATATGTATTAATCCAGAAATATTTGTAAAATATTCTTAACTATTGAGAAAAGAAAGACAAAAGAAAAGAAACTTTTGCTATCACTTTTTATTTTTAAAAATGTTTGTCTTTCTTTTCTCAATGATTAAGTGCATTTTACATATATTTTCCAATTAGTACATTTTCGTCCTATCGAAACCATTTGAAGTCCATTACTTCACTCTTGAAAATTTTAAAAGCCATAATCAACTATTATTATTATGATTACGATTTTATTTTAAATAGGAGTTGATGCCTGATCTACACAATCACTTCAACTCTCAAAGTTTTCATACAAGCATGTACGCTTCATCCTGGTTCCTCAC
Organism: Rhaphigaster nebulosa; assembly: GCA_948150685.1. Lineage (NCBI taxonomy): Eukaryota > Metazoa > Arthropoda > Insecta > Hemiptera > Pentatomidae > Rhaphigaster > Rhaphigaster nebulosa. The sequence continues at coordinate 115,343,936 of OX411308.1, read as the reverse complement.
TCTCTTCACGACGGCTTTAGCCCTTCCTACAGCTTGTCGCATCATAGATGTTTTCTTGTCTGAAGGAATGGATATTATCTTTAAAGTCGCTCTCGCTCTTCTTACAATGGGAAAAGATGATCTTTTGTCCCTTGACATGGAAGGAATGTTAAAGGTACTATACAAATCTTATCTATTTACCAGGTATGTAAATATGAAACCGGAATTTGCCAATAGAAAGCGCTAACTGTAAATTTAGCTACCGTGAAGTCCTGCTGGGGGCACCATTTTGTTTTGCTATCATCTGTGAAGGTGTTTCAACTCACTATTCAGTTGTCATACAACAGTGTATATTGTGAAACAACAGTAAACATGTCGAATTTTGTGCCTGGAAACTACGATTTGCGGACAGCATTGATTTTTTGTTACCATTTAAAGGAAACAGCAGCAGAATCCCATAGAATGCTTGTTGAAGCTTACGGTGAGTATGCTCTTGGGAAATCACAGTGTTTTGAATGGTTTAAAAAATTTAAAAGTGGTGATTTTGACATAAAAAACGAGACACGTGGAAGGCCACCGAAAAAATTTGGAGACAGTGATTTGCAAGCATTGTTGGATGAGGATGACACTCAAACCCAACAACAACTCGCAGATCAGTTAACTGTGACACGAGAGGCCATTTCCATTCGATTGAAAGCCATGGAAAAGGTTCAAAAGACTGGCAATTGGGTTCCACATGAGTTGAACGAAAGGCAGCAGGAAAATCGCAAAACCATTTGTGAAATGTTGCTCGCCAGATACAAAAAAAAGTCATTTCTTCATCGAATTGTGACACGATGAAAAATGGATATATTTTTAAAATCCAAAACGTAAAAAATCATGGGTAACACCAGGCGAACCATCGACTGCAGTGGTCTTCCACGTGTCTCGTTTTTGATGTCAAAATCACCACTTTTAAATTTTTTGAACCACTCAAAACACTGTAATTTTCCAAGAGCATACTCACCGTAAGCTTCAACAAGCATTCTATGGGATTCTGCTGCTGTTTTCTTTAAATGGTAACAAAAAATCAATGCTGTCCGCAAATCGTAGTTTCTAGGCACAAAATTCGACATGTTTACTACTGTTTCACAAAATACACTGTTGTATGACAACTGAATTGTGAGTTGAAACACCTTCACAGATGATAACAAAACAAAATGGTGCCCCCAGCGGGACTTCATGGTAGCTAAATTTACAGCTAGCGCTTTCTATTGGCAAATTCCGGTTTCATATTTACATACCTGGTAACATGTTAATGCCAGTTTAATTGATACCATTATAACTTTAAAAAAATAATATACCTCTTGATAATATTATTACAACCAATCATGCAAATAAGTTAGAATATGTATATTACATTTTTTTTCTTAAGGTTGATTTTATTTTTCAGTTTTTCCAAAAAGACCTTCCAGTTTGGGCTGATGCTGATCCAGAAGCTCTCATGAATCTTGCTTATGGTGTTAAGTTTAATGCTAAGCGTATGCAGAAGCTGAAAAAGGAATACACAGTAATGAAAACCAAAGAACAAGAAGACATGGTGGAACTGAAGGTTTAAAAAAAAAATATTAATTTCTGCATTTATAAAGAATTAAATCTAAATAAAATAAAATGATCAGATTTGTGAATATTAATAATTGGATGGATAGGTTAATAATTTGATAGAATTTGAAGTAATCGTGAGCAATTTTATGTAATGGTCAATAATGGATTTAATTTTAGTAGGAAAATATCTTCTGTCAATTTATATTTTATAATTAATCCATTTTAAATTTTACTTGATACATTTCAAATAGTATACATTAGCTTGACCCAAAAACATGAGTTTTGGAAATGGAAATTGTGATTTTATTTTTTTTTAATTTGAAGAATCCACAGAGGAATCACATGTTTTCCAAAATGGAGTTATACACATCAATATGTTCATGTCTTTCAGTAGAATAAGATGGTAAAAAGAATAGTCATATACTGATAAAAGTAGAAGCTGCAATCTTTAAAACTTGATTTTCTCGAAATGCATTATGGGTGACTCTCTCCCTTCCTTTTTTTGGACTCTTCGTTTGATTAAAAGTTTATATAAATTATGATCAGATTTATATTCTATATTTACATAAGTATTACTATGTTGTTATTTTTTTCTATTCAGAGGCTGAGACAAGAGAATCGGCTCTTGAGGCAAAGGGTTGAACTATTGGAAGCTGAAAGTTCAGAACTAGCCCACAGGTTGGTGAGGGGTCAAGTTTCTCGAGCTGAAGAGGAGGAAACAACGTTTGCTGTCCAGCGTGAGCTCCAAGCCCTCAGGATGACACATCTACACACTACCCATCAACTAGAAATTGCATATGAAGAGATTAAAAATCTCTCACTCATACTTGAACATAATGTATGTCATATACAATTTATTTATTTATTATTTGTGTTTGATCTATAGATATCTATCAATTCTCATTTGTTATATCTATTAAAAGCATCATGGTTAAACAAAATATAATTTTATTTTAGCAATTTATATGAGCCTCTGTGAATTTTATTATAGCACTACTGTTGTCAGTCCTCATTAGACGAGATAACTGCGAAGAAAGAAGAACTGACACAAAAGGATGAGATGGTTTCATGCCTTCAAGAAGAGCTCTTTAAAGTTCGATTGAGAGAAGCAGAAAATGAAGCTCTCATTAGGGATTTACGAAGTAAAATACAAGACCTAGAGCAAGTAAGTGACTTACATTTATATACAGACTTATGTATAAATGTACAACACAATTTTCTGTTTATAATATGGTTATTCCTCTTTTTCTGGGCCATACGAAACATTGGTACCAAGGGGGCTTCTCCGATGATCACTACTTGTACAGTAAAGAAGTCATGTAATTAGTTTCATAAATCGTAGTGGAAAGCTTTATTGCAAGGATACTTTTTGAAAAGGTGCTATAGAAATATTTTTAAAAAGGCTTTTATCGCAAAACTAAAATAAAACTCTTGAAATGGGAGAGGGGAAGTAGTAATAGGTTCCTTAGTTAGGGGAAGTAGGTGCGGTAATCTGATGAAATTTGCTATCTCTCATTTACTTTACCCATTCTAGGATTATCTCTTCTGAAGTACAGAAGTTTTTGATGAAACTTTATCAGTATGTAAAGGTCAGTTCAGAGTCATGAAGAACATAAATCATTTTAGAAAGTGCATTTATACTTTGCTTGATGTGAGTGATATGCTCGTCAGTTAATTCACTCGAAACGAGTTTCTTTCTTTTTTCCTGACATATAATCTTGTTGCTTACAATGTTTGTCATACCTGTATTAATATATGTATTTAGCTACCACGGTTGTGATAAATAAATATTCCTGTAGGTATATATAATATGACCAGATGTTTTTTAATATGATTATCATCAAACTTATTTTTATGACTTCCACTTTAAAAATGTCTTTTAAATTTATAATATTTTTAGGATAAAAAGACACTGAGGGAAATCACTGTTGATAATTCGGTTGCCCATTTGCAAGAAGAGCTCATTGCTGTCAAACTTCGAGAAGCAGAAGCTAGCCTCAGTTTAAAGGATCTTCGGCAAAAGTTTATTGAACTTGAGTCACAGTGCCAGAAGCATGTACAGGTTATTTTCCTCTTTGTATTGTTATTTTGTTTATTAAATGGCAAGATTTTTTTATACAAATGGTAACTTTGAAGTTTTAAATTGTATATATTGAATCTTTACTATCAGTGAAAATGATTAATTGCTTAATGCCCATCCTTTTATAAAGATGAGCAATAGATAAAGACTAAACATATTTTAATAAAAATTAATATATTTTTTTAAACATTTTTTATAGGATCATCATAGGAATGAAGTAGTACCCCCTCCTGATTCAACACCGAAAAAACTTGGACTCTTCTGGGAAAACCGTAGTGGTGATATACAACGACTAGAAGAAGAAGTGATGAATACTAGGTTGAAAGAAATGGAAGCCACCATGGAATTGAAAGAATTAAAATTGAAGGTATTTTGAGATATTTATTAAATTTATACAAAACAAAATCCTAATGTTTCCTCTTATATGATATTCTAATTGTATTTTTTATTTATTTATAGGTGATGGAACTAGAGACCCAGGTGCAGGTTAGCACTAACCAACTTAGAAGACAAGACGAGGACAACAAGAGGCTTGCTGAATCTTTAGAAGGTGCTGAAGCCAAGACTAAGGAGCAGCTTGCCAAGTGCAGGGACCATATGCACCGTTATGCTGATCTTGAGTCTAAGGTCTGTAATGTATTATCGTTATTCAACTTCTAGATTTTCCTGACAGTAAATGAGAGGAACCAGTTCAATTATGACCATTTTACTTAATTTTTTTATCAATTAAAACTTACAGAAGCTTGTCTCATTAGAGGATTTTTTTATTTTGTTAAAACTTTTTTATTTCTATCTATGATTTATTTATTTTATTAACTCTTAATCTGATACAGAAGGATTAATAATATTTTGTTTTGAATAATGAATAAATTTACTTTACCTCTGGATTAAAAATTAATAATTTATTTTCAAATTTATATTTGGGAATGATTTGCTTTTATTCACAAAATCATGTATAAAATTTTACATAAAAAATGTTTTTATTTGAGAATTATATATATATATATATATATATATATATATATATAATTGTTTTCAAGGCAACTAGCAGTTTGTTATTTACCATTTTAACTGATTTATAATAATTTATAATTTTCTAATAATTGTACATTATAATGATTTATATATCAATAGAAATGATTAAATTTCAGATGAAGGATGAGCTCATGATGGCAAGGATAAGAGATGCAGAAAGTTCTCAGTTAGTCGCTGAACTTACTCAAAAGATATCTCGTCTCGAACTGAAGGTATTAATTTTGTACAAATAATCCATTATTATACATAGAAACATATACTCGAAACAAATCGTTACCTACTTGTTTTTTTATTCCAGCTATTCATTGAAAAAAGTTATCTTTTCGCTAAGAAGAGTTTCAAAAGTTGGTGTTGATGTGAACATTTAAATAAAAGCATATCTTTTTCTGATTGTTTGTCCTTTGTAAAATATAGATTTTTTTTTTTTTATTTTCTATTTCATGTTAATGGGTATGATCAGATGTATACTCATCACACAATTTAAAAAATAAAGTGTAAATAAATAAACAGAATTATCTTAGCTTAAAAGTTACGTTTATTTTCTAAATTTATAATTCGTACATTAAAAATTGGTGGAGACATTGCTCTAGTTTAATTTTAATAATAATTAAGATTTTATTAGAGATTGATGGCTCTCACAAACAATCGACAATTAGAAAAGGCACTAGATTAATAAAATTATAATATTTGAGGCATTTTAAGGATGAATGATCAAAAATGCTTATATGATGATTATCAATACTTGATTATTATCTACCTATTATTATTATTATTATTACCTGTATACACTATATAACAGGTACCTCCTATTATTTTTATTTGGAAAATCTCTTTCTTGAGGATCTTGTCCCTTTTAAACCTATGGTTGTTCACAGATGTACAGACAAGTCTTTGGAGTCATGTTTAGTACAAATTTATTAGAATATTTATGTAATTTAATCCATTTGTATATAGTCTATATGTATTGTTTAGTAACTGAAATACAATATTATAGTGCATACTTATATGGTTAGCTTGGATGCTTCTAATTGAACAGTAAGAAAATTAATGGTCTTGTAGTTTAAGATTTAATATTTTATTTCACTATAATGATTTTAAAATTATTTTTTTCAAAAATATGGCTCATTGCTTATTTTCATTTGTCAGAACTCAGAAATGGCAGCAGAAGGAGAGCTCAGAAGCCATATCGATGACAGTGAGAAAGTCCGTGAGCTTCAAGAAAAGATGGGTGAAATGAAAGCAGAGGTATACATTTTTTTCTAATTTTTATTTAAACATCTGAATATTGCTTCTGCTATGTTGCCTCTATATGTGAAGTTTAGTTAAATTGTATATAAATAGATGATTTATCCCTAAATTTGTTTAGAACAATATATACATGTAAAATTCATAAAATAGTTTTTAAATTGAAATGTTCAAGCTGTATTTTGTTCTTTTAGTTAGTGTATCCTGGTTATGGATTCATGAGTATAAAATTTATTAAAGTGGCCCTGTGGTTAGTAATAAAAATTATACAGGGTGGTCATTTGGAGTCTGATAAAAAATGTCTCCATATTTAGCGATGTTATAATTATTTTAATTTGTTATATGTTTTGTTGTTTTTAAATAAGAGAAAAGGGTATGCTCAAGAGATATATAATAAAATATAGCGATTAAATGAAATTTATAAATCTACTATATCACTTACTTATAAATCACACCTTTGAAATAATTTTTTGTAAAATTTCAAAGTTGATCTTTAGGAAAAATATTTTAACTAAGTAGATAAATTTAGGTTTAAGTTTTCAATACCTTCTAACTAGACATATCAAGTCAATCTTCTATGTGTTAATAGCCAGCATGATAAGTATTTAATATTTTATTAAAAAGTAATTATTGCACATCAAAGTATACCAAGTAAAAACATCACATCATACTTCTTCATGTGTGTATTTATGAATGCAGTTGAGTCTCTATTGTCTGACACACTGGAGTATGTCGGATTATGGAGATTTGTCGGATTAAATAAAAACGTGCAACTGTAAGAAAACACTCATTATTTATATTACCAAATGCTCTCAACAATAATATTACCAAATACTCTTCTCCCATTGCCTTTGTTGGTCAAATGATTCACAAATTCCTCAATTTGTTCACTATTCTTTTTAATGTCGTATATTGTGGCGCGTAAGACCCCAAAAAACAGCCAAATCAACAACCGTTTCACCCTTATCCAGCTTTTTAATAATTGCTTCTTTATCTACCACAGATAATGTTTTTGTGTTTTCTTTTTCAATTTCCACTGGTCTCAGACATAATTAAACTGTAACTTAGAACTTTAAATACTGCTACTGATTGGCTTCTTTGGGAGCTCTCGGCTAAAGATTGCAGAGGGCCCTCATTACAAGAAAATGTTTGAAAATTATATGCCTGAAAAACACATTTCCACTATTTTGACACTTGAAAAGTATTTGAATAAAGGCAAGATCTGTCTGAAAAATTAATCTTTTCTATTGTAGTTTACTTTCATCTATAATATATTTTTATAATTTCTAAACTTGGTGCCCTCTAGAAAAAAGAAAAAAATAGTAATCAATTATGAGTGGTTTATTATTGTAAATGGGAGTGAGAACTATTTTTAGTTTTAGGCAACATAACCCATCATCTAAATCCCCCTGCAATAGGTACTACATTACAAAAAAATTAGGGATAACACTGAGTTAAGCAAGTCTTTCGCTTACAGAGATTTTTTGGAGGCTTTTAATACAAGTAATTATGTTTGTTAATAATCAAAGCTGGAAAATAGGTGCAAGATTTGGAGTTGCCTACTAATAGTCTCCTAATTGCATTCCTTTTAGATTTAAGATCAGGAATTTGAAAATGAGAAGTAGAGAACTATTACTTCTTGAGTAGATACTGAAGATTGTATAAAATTGATGTATGTATCTCTTTTTTATCAATCGAGTATTAGCATTGATATATTGGTACATAATAGCTTTTAGTTTCTTGTTAAATTGGATATTGAAGGTTGATCGTTGTTATTATGGTCATGAAATGAATATAAAAAATATCTATTAAAACTTTTATGACCACCCTGCTCTGGTATCGTTTAAATGATAATGTATTAATATTATATAATATATTTAATGAAAGGAGAAGTTTGGTGTTGTTACGGATTGTTCGCTGAGTGCTTTATTATTTTGGCTCTTTGTTCATGATCAGTATTTTTTATTTTATCAGTCTGTTTAAAAAAATCGTTTAAGATTAGATCCCTGTATTCCAAATCTTTCTTTTATAATTTTTTTTTTATAAAGTAAATTCTTCCAGAGCTGTATTTTCTACTGTTTGTAGTAAATAGTTTGGTACTCATAATTTAGCTATGCATGAATGGAAAATCCATGGCTAACAGGTGGTAGAAAAATGAGGAAAGTTTATATATGAAAAGTTTGTAATGTATGGTTTCTTTACTTTTAATTTTAAACCTGATGCATATTAGCCTGGTATAGGCTGAGGGTTTCATCTGAATTTTAAGTTATTTTGTTTTATCATGTAATATTTTTATTGTTTTGAACAATTCGTTCCACCAGCCATGGTCAAGCTTAATGTTAATAGATTTATATGTTTATAAATTGAAATTAAATTGAGTATATATAATGGTTGAAATAATTTATTTAGATTCAAACTGCAGTTTGTGTAATCCTATTACCATTTTCAATGAGATAATAAATCCTCTTCTTGGAAATGAATCAGAAAAAGTAAAACAAAAACTTAAAAATGTCTCTGAGTTTCATCACTGATACTATTTTTTAAATAAATAAAATAAGCAAAAATAAATTATGAACTTCATTGTTTATCACATGCATGAGGACGATAAGGTGAAAATTTGAATATGAAGTAAAGGGAATAAAATTTGCATTTGATCATGTAAAAAATGGTATTCCTACCTTTCAAGTAATTATTTTATAGTGAAAATTACTAAATTTAAAGTAATGAAATACTGGTTTCATTTTCTTTTCCTAACCAGAGACAAGCCTTAGTTGAAAAGTGTGTAAAGAACATGATATGAAACGTACTGAGATATTTGAAGCTATTTCCAAACTATTTTTGATCCTAGAAAATCTATTGTTGTTTTAATACATTTTGTTATGCAATTATTGATATTGAGATAATGATTACAATAGACTCCTATAACATTTTTCTCTTTAAATATTTTCATTTATTTATATTATAATCAAATATATTTTTAATCAACCAAAATAAATGAATAGTTATTATTTCATTTAGCCCAAATAAATGCTGTATGATGTAGTATTTTGACGAATTGAGAGAGATTGCTACTTACAGCAAGTACAATTCTGTTTCACTTCATAGTTACTGGCTGATTCATGATCTAACAGTTATACTGGGTTGTGGTCACCATCATGATCTCGATTAGGTTCTTAACGTCCATAATGGAAGGAAGGTGTGGAGATTTTCCCAGAATCACTGGACTAATTAGCTCTCCATGACTGTGTTGCACTGCAATGAACTAGCTTTCGCTCATTCACATTCACAGTGCACTATCACTTACCTCCTCCCCTTTCCCCACCAAAACAATTCACTCAGACTTTAAAGAGTGCTAGGCTCTTTTAATTCTTGAATGGATCGTCCATCTCTGCTCTCTGATAGAATAATAGAAGATCCATGCCTGATAAATTAGAAAGTAATTTACTGTCTATAGCAAAATTTGGACCTGGTCTGAGGATTATATTTTCTATCAGATGGGGTTGTCTTACACATCAGATCATAGGAGGAATTGATTGGGAGATCGTCAATATGAAATTTTCTGTTAAAGATTATATGCTCTTATAATGATAGAAATAAAGTTTTATGATTTAGTAAATTTCATTCTATTATATTTTTTCTAATAGATTTATCAACAACAAATTATAAAGAGTCTATTGTATTCTTAAATTCTTTATTTTAAAAAAAAGTGGTGATTTCATTAATATAATTTTTTCATTTCATATGTAAAACGTGGTATTTGTTATACATATATGTTTAATTGATCTGTTAAAAACATTCATTACAAAAATTATTATTGCACAGAAGCATTTTGCAATTGACTTCAATGAAATCTGAAAACTAATGGTTATTTTTTTGCCTTGACACTTATTTTTTGTTTACAAATTTCATGAGGTAACCCAATGATTTATGTATAATGCTAGTTAATTGGTGGAGGTTGTGGCTGAGGAGTTCACCAACTAACACCTAGGCTTTTCACATAGCTTTTATTTTAACCTAAATCCTAATTGTCTTGTTGCGCCAGCTGATGACACCGTCTTCACCGGATATTGAACCCTGGAAGTGGGTGGAGTAAGTCACATGCACAAATAGCTTTTGCACGAATTTTCACTTTTTTGTGTGTCTTTGAAATTTAGTGTTTTTTTGTTTTTTTAATAAGTCTTATTACTATTTTATTTTGGAATAGATTTTTCAAAGTAAATTATTTTGGACTAAAAATTAAACCATCTGACCTCTCCTTGTAACTTTTAATTTTTTTTAATATATTTATTTATTATTTTTTGTTTTAGGGACATCTAAAATTTTCTATTTAAATCAATTAATCATTGGACAAACGTAAAATATATTTTTCAATTTTATTGATTTAACCATTTGTCCTGTAAGATTTATTGAATTGTCATGGTTAATTTTGTTTCAAAATATATCACAGAATTACTTCTTATTTTAAAGATATACAAGTAAACAATTCAGGGCTGAACACCCCATAATAGAGGCAATTCCTTCTGAATAGGTTTTTGTCATACTTGCTATTGTTTTAATGAGATAATGGTAGCCATCGTTTCTTCACAATCTTAATTTTGAGTTTCTTAACCTTACCACTACTTCTTCAATTAAATAGCTATTAAGTTGTTCTCATTTGGCTGGGCATACCAGGCTCCAGACCTCACCTCTTCAAAAAACATACTTACCAGCTCGACATTTTTTTGTTGTGAGGAATGTCTTACAATTTTATCACCTACTTAAAAGTGATTCTAGAAAGCTCACACCATACACAGAAGGGATGAGTTGGAATTGGTTTATTAGTATTGTAATTTTATTATTTATGAGGCGTATGTACGAAGTTCCCCAGTTATTTGGAAGTGAAACGCTATCCAGCACTGATAGAGTGGATCAAATTACAATTTTGATTCGGGCAATGAAAAATATGTATATCATGTTTCATTATAATTACCCATTCCAAGGTGATGCTGCCCAGAAGGGTGTGTTATGGGGTTGATTTACACTTCAGTATTTCTACTTTGGTAATTAGAAACATGAGTAGCAAAGTTTATTAAACATCAGGCTTGTCAATTCATGCTCATTACACTTTTTTAAACTTTTCTTGTCAATGAGCATGCCATTTTTTAAAAACTGAGGTCAGATGAACATTTATTATTAATTTTTTTTTTTTTTTTAAAGCATGTTTCTTATATATTCAAATTCCATATTTTTTTTTTCTTTCTTCGAAACAGCTTGTTATACGCATGCTCAACTGCTTCTTTATCCTATAAAGACTGAAAAAAATTGCAATTACTTTTTCAAAATGCACCAACCTCATACACTTTAAGGGCCTTAGTATTGCCGGCGATCTGCTTACAAAAAGATATTAAGGCTTTGCATGCAGTCATCTTAAGATCACAGACTTAGCTTTAGTTTGATTAAATACACTTCTGATTTGCATGTAAATAAGTTAACATTTGTAATATTTCTTCTATTTTAGAATAGACTAGTGACAGGTTTTAAGAATTGGTACATACTATTAAAAAAAGTATTATTATTTCTTAAGTAACTTAAGTGCAATATTTTATTTTGATTAATAATACTAAAGATAATACTTTTTACTTTGGATGAACTGTTCCTAATATCCTTTTTATAATTAGGCCATAATACTCACCATTCTTGCAAAGAATTTTGCCTATCCTTATAGAAAAATTCCAAATAATGAAAAAAAATCTATTGATAAAAATATTTAACATTATTTTATTTTATATTAATTCAAACATTGAAAAAAGAAGTTGTGAATCTACATTTTAAAAATGTATGTATGGAATAATTTTAAAATATAAATAACATGCTGATAATAAAAACTAATATTTGTTTAAATGAAAAAAAATCTTTTGCTGACACAAAACTGTTTCAATTAGATAATCTGTGAATATCCTATCACTTGTTTAGTGTTAAAACCAGAGACCAACACAAACTGATAACTTTTATAATAAAAATAAATAAATATAACTATTATTTTTATTTTGGCAGAAAAAAAGTTTTATAATTTAATAGAAGGTTCTTTTTAAAACTTATATATTTCAAACTTTAAACTAAAAGTTTTTTCATAACTGTTATTTTCAAACTGTGTTGGAAAAATTCTTAATTAAAAAAGTAAATTTTTAATAAACATTTATTTCAAACAATGAACCATGAAAATCTCTTATATTAGTGCATTTTTTTTTTTTTTAACACTTTAATTTATTACTAATACGTTCTGTAGAATGACATTTCCCAAATTGTATCTATGATCGCTAAAATCATGGTAATTATATTAACTTTTTTCCTTGAAATTTTTTTAATGCAATTCTATACAATGAAAATCAAGTTAAAACTTAAAAAATACAACTTTTATTTAAATTTTTTTAGAAAACTTTTATTAAAAAATCTTTTAAATAAAAGTTTTAAAAAATAGCAGTTATTTTGCAATTTAAAAAAAAAGTTTTTGTGAAACTATTAAAATGAAACATTGCGAAAGGTGAATCATTGTTGAAACTCCTGAAAAATGTATTAATTAAATATAAATTTAATATTATTTATCAATAGTATTTTCAAGTAATTATTTCTTAAAATAAAATTTAAAAATATCAACTGTAAATGGGCAGTAGCTATAAAAAAAAAAAACATGCTATTTCTTTGTACATTATAGGATAGTTAACAGAATACTAGGAAAGTTAGATTTTTAAAATATCATTTTTATATAATTTATATATAAGCAATAGAATAGATTCTGTTTGAATCTAATAATTCATTTTTGAAACTTGTAAATGATTTAGTACTTTTGTCAATGATATCGGTCCAGAACTCTAAATATTTTTTGAGGTTAATTTACTCATTGCTAAGAGACAATTCTTGCATCCTTTCATGCGTCAAATACTCATTAATTTAAAATATTTTAGTAGCCAGAAATACAATTTAGGTTAATGAATCAATAATGTTTCTTTTTATATGATTTATAAATGAAATTTGATTAGATCATGAGGCTCGAAGCTTGGAAGAGAAGAGGCATGGCACGAGCGGGCTCGGTCGACACAGAGAGCGAACAGGAAGAGACCGCTGACCTTCACCTCCGCCTTGATACCTAATATCACTTTTGTGGCCCATCTGTGGGCCACATCTACTCATCCAGCTCCTGAACCAGTTTCTTCTTAAATATTCCTTTAATCAGGGAATTAAATGTCAGTTGTAAATTATTATAGATGTCATAACTGTTTATAGGTTTAGGGTTTCAAACTATTCTAAATGTGATAGACTTTTAGGAAATTAATTAATTATCTTCTTATTAAGGAAACTTCTAATAAGATATGAAATTGATTGGAGATTGTGGTTTTTTTAATGAAAAGTGATTATTATTGTATCGTATTTTTAAGAAAAATATATGTGGCAGATATGTTGGGGCTCTGCCTGTTTTTGAAGTCTGCATTTAAATATTAATTTTTTTTATAGTCTTTTTTGGTGAAATTAGATAATGTATATAGAACAGTAGATGACAATCTCATACTGGAAAAAATTACTTTGTACTCTTCTTAAAATGAATATTTTGTAAATAAGATTATAGACAACTATATGAATCTAGTTATTTATTCACCAACAATGACTAAATTTACCGCTTATAATTAATTTAAATTTATTAGATTATTAAAATTTGTTAGGCCTCTGTATTCTTTATTTTTATTTAAATGTTGTTAATTATTAATTATTTTTTATTTGTGTTAGCGTATTTACTTTTATGATTGATACATTAACATATTTTAAGTTATCCGTCCTTTATTTAAGTTAATTTGTATTTATATTGATTTTTATATATATATATATATATATATATATATATATATATATATATATATACACACATATATATATGTCCTTGTACAAGCTCATTTCAAGTGATAATTGGATGATCGTAAGAAATGATGTCGGAAATGTATATATTTTATGACTTTTATAAATATACATATATATTATCCATATTGGTGTCATAACTGATAGATTTGTTATTAAAAGGAGAATGTTTAAGGGCACCTAAAAAGATTATTATATAACTAGTTATTTATATACGATTGCATTTATGGCTAGAAGAAATATTTGCTAATCAAATTGTTTCAAATGACCTGTAACATTAGGAATACAAAAATATTTTATTGGAGAATCGCTTGACTTTGATTTGTTTTAGTGGCCTCGTTACAGTTATGTACTGTCTTAATCCCTGGGGACCACTCAACTAAATATATTCTATAGTTTAAATTATTATGTAATGATATTCTAATTATTCTTAATGAATTACTTTGTTTTAACAGCAATAACGTATTTATTTATTATTTAGGTTGAGATTTAAATTAAATACCTTTTAATTCATTATATATGCACTGTATTATGTTCAATTTTTCTTTCTTTTTTTTGAAATGAAAATTGTCAATTAAGTAAACATTGTTTAAAGTTTGAGACTTTTTTATTTATTTTTTACAGTATTAGTATACATATGGTATTTCTTGAAGTATTCATTTTTGTAAATAAAGTAATGCTTGATTGGTGTTCAATTTTATTTTGTTTGATATTTTCATCTTAGACTATCGGTGTTGTGAATTAGAAATTGGCTTAGCCCATAGTTCATATATGTATGTGTGAAGTGTACAAAGAAAGAAAGACCCACTTGGATTATTGCATTCCCAAACATAATTTTAATATGATTAATCTAATATTTAGCTTCACAGTTATTAGTTCATTGATGAGAATTATTATTATACATAATTTGCTGATAATGTATAGCCATGCTTAGTAGTTTTATCAATGGTTTGTATGATCATTAACATGCTCAATGTGATTGATAGTTGTTAATTACATAATGTATTCTCCAATAAATATACTAAAAGTATTTCCACTGAAATAATCTTTAGCAGTCTATGTTAGATTGTTAATAAAAATTAAATAAGAGTTTAGTTTTTCTCATTGGATATTACCATATATCAAAATAAAGAATTTGTTATAAACATTTCGATTTTATTTCATTACCACTTCTATCTCTAATAAGATTACTTGAAATTTAGATTTATATATATTTTAATAATTTATATCGCACATTTAAAATGAAATAACTATATTCTTATGTTGATTATAACTAGTCTAAATCTGGTAAAACAGTTTATGTGTTGGCATTATATGTAATGAGAAAATATTTAACTCATAATTTGAGATATCTGAAATTTGTATTTGTATATAATGATAGTAAGTAACCTTGGGAAGTACCCAACCATGGTCATTATAGTAAAAATTCAGAAGCTTTAAATTTATCATTGCTCTTTGACCCACTTTCACTCAAATGTATTATATCAATATTGTTTTTGAAAATAAAACTTCAAAACTAAAAAATCTTATTAGTTACTATTAGGTATTCCATTGTTTTTGTTTCTTTTCAACCCAGAACCTTTCAAATATTCTCATTTCTAATGATAAACCACTGGTGTTGATGACCAAAGAGTTTTACACATATAAGCAACAAATAATAAGTAATCTTGGGGGAAACCATTCATTTAATCAATTTGCAATTCTTTTTGGCAAAGAATTGGTTATAATTTTGATCTTTTCAAGAAAATTGATGAAAATCAGGCGAAGATTTCTAGAGCTGAATATTTGCTTTTAAGTGCCCGTTTCAAGAAAATTTATAAAAATCGGGTATTTTGAGGATTTCTGATGCAGAATTGAGCTCGCTATATTTTTTATTATCGGTAGCGAATTGCCAAGGTTTCGAACCTTTCAGGAGAAGAGTTTAGCTCATTATAATATATCCCTTTCTAAGAAATTTTTTAAAAATGTTATGCTAATTCGGATGAATTGGTGCTATATGGAGCAGAATTCAGCTCGTTTAATTTCACGATGTCATGCTGCATTTGTCATTATTCTGATCCTTGGTTTCATGTTCGCTAATGCTATAGCAATGGTTGTTCGATTCCCTGAGGATAATAATTTCATTTAATGCATAAGATTTCTATTCGTTAAAATTGTTGATTTCTTAATGATGCAATTGGTCTGTTTTAGTTAAAGCTAAGATTTCCAATATAACTCGAAGTTTTCAAAACAAGATCCTAAAACTCTACTAATATCGATGCAGAAAACCATTAGAGTGATCAATTTTAAAAATGAAGTTCAAGTTTTGAGGCAAAAATAATGTCACCACACCTTTTTTTCTCCAATTTTCTTTTCTTCTTTTTTTCCTCTCTCACAATTTAATAATTTTTCTGTTGATTTTTAGAGAGGAGGGTAAGGTCTCCTACTCCTCTCCAGCGTGCGCCCATAAATTATATTATAAATAAGTCTTATTTGGATCAATGAGACGGATGTAATTGTTAATGTTTATATGGCAAATCATGATAGTTTGGTTCACTGATTGTTAATTTAACCCGAGATGCGAGTCAATATCCAAAAGGCTGTTCCTCTTTATCGACTTGATTTCTACAAATGCTGAAAAAACAACTTCATGAATAAGTATAAATGAAAACCACACTTACACAACACTAAAAAGTAAGGAAGTTTTTTTTATTCTTCTTCAATGTTCCCAGCCGAATGCAGCGCGTAACCTCACCAAACTCTTCCTGTACCCGTGGGCGTACGCATATCACACTTTGGGCAATAGTCCAGTCAAATTATTCATCCGACACTGCAAAAGGTGAAGTAGTTCTAATTATTTTTATGGTGTTTGGACCTAAGCCTTTAAGTAAAAAATTTTCCACTTCGAAAGTTCTGTGCGAGCTGCGTAGCAGCCAAAGAAACATCGATATTTTGGCACTATTTCCAATTTTTGATCAATATCTCCCAAAGTTTGCGCCAGAAATAAAACGTTATGGTTACTTTTACGATACCAAATTAAATCTTCCACAATTTCAGAAGCAACTCAGTAGGTTAAATAGTTCGTGAGATATGGGGTCTTCAAGAATTGAATATTTTTTTCCACACGTGAAATATCTTTATTTTGGTCTCTAAATTTGTCAAATATCATCGAAAATACTCATTCCATGAATTCAGTCATCCGGAATGAACTTAATGAATATTAATTTGAGCTCTAACTGGCACTTATAGGCTCAATTCTTTTCTCAAAATTAGTATATAACCGAAAAACTTGAAAAATGGAATTTGGGATTAATTGATGAAAGCAACTCACAAGAACGTTTAAAGTAATAACTACATTTTTAAATTATTAAAAAAAGAAAATAGAATTTATAGAAGTAGTATATACACGCATAAAAGAAAAATTCATTGTAATTTCATTAATCTTAACGGCCAAGGTTTCAAGAAATGATCCTCTGAAGAAGGGACAAGTTCATTGGAGGAATTCTTAAATCGAACAGTATGTGCAAGTTCGTATTGCCGTTCGTTCAATGAAGGAGTGGAGATGTCTTCCTCATCATCAGAATCCCATTGTTGAAGAGATTGGACGTTCTGACTTAATTTGCCCGCCTAGAATCGACAGAAGACTGAGCATTGTAATCCAGCTTACCGGGAGCTGCAAGGTTTTTTCTTAACACTCACAGTTCGGCGGCGATCATCTTGGGACAAGCTTCAAATTTCTTTTCCTTTAGTGCCTACTGATTATTTTTTTTTACTTGGACAGAATAGATATTTTTGAAATATTACTAAGTGGAAATAATAAACCATTGCGTAATAATTTGCAGAGTTTTTAACTTGAGAATTTCGAGCTGTTCTTCTTCACAATTATGTATAAGATATATTTTTACTTTCCGTTACCTATACACGAAGTATATAGTAAGGGGAAATATTGCGATTGTGAAAATTTTCGAATTCGAGTTTTCAACGGATATATACGTTTAAGGTCTCCTGGGTCCAAATAACCAAGTCCCGCAAAATGGTCTGTGTACGTGAACAGCCTAGCTCAAAAACGAAAAGTTGTCTGATACTGAAATTATGTATTTAAGGTAGAATCACATGCATGTGATTCTGCAGCAACTTTTTCGTCAAAATCAACTTACCGTTAGTGCAACTTTATATAATCTATTTTACAATTTCCTCGAAAACGGCTCTAACGATTTTGATGAAACTTGACTAAATTAGTCTTCATAAAGGCCTTTAACTTTTCATTTATGTAGTACATCACCGAGGAAATGCAGGGGAAAAAGTTATGATCAAAAGAATATTTTATTTGCACTTAAAAAACATGCAATTTATAGTAAATTATGAATAAAGGGTCATTAAATTATCTAAAAAAAAAAGAATCGGACTAGTATTAGCAAAGATACAGCGTGTCTTATGAGGAGTACAAGACCCTAGATGGATAACAGAGCGCATCCGAAAGAAGACGGATGCGACCGAACCTCCTTCCGCCAATCTCTTGTCAACAATACGCTCTGTAATAATGTAATTTAAGAAAACAAAAGGAGAAATTAACTTAATAAGTTTTACTTTTATATTATTTAATGGAATCTAAACTGAAATTTTTAAAATATATTTTCAACTTGACAAACTTAAGGTAGTGTACAGAATTGTTATACAAAAATTGTTCAAAAAACTGTTTTATTGTACTTAAGTGGAAAAAGAAGTGAATGCTGCTGAGTTTATTTCATGTATTGTTTATCTGAGCTCTTTAAAATTATATTAAATATATAATTATTAAAGGAAGGTAAGGGAAAGATGTGTGGATACGCGCACCGCACCAGATTTTTAGTGTATATATACCTGCATAATATTTTTCAATTATAATCCAATTTGTTTATAATAATCCTGATTGTTTGGTGTAAAAGGGAATAATTATTACCTGTCTATTTTTGGTGAGAATATTCCTTAATTTAAAATATCTGATGTGGACAACACATGACTTCGTTGTACGCCTATTAAACTATAAATCGGTGGCTCAAAAACTGATACTGAATTTGGTTACTAGTTTCCGAAGATTGCAGTATTTCAAAAACAACACTCGGCGTCGCGACATCCATCTATTGACACACACACAAATAGGGAGGAAAACCAGTATTTTACACTAAATTTTAACACTTAAAACAAGTAATAAAAATGTTTAATTGGATTGGAAACCAAACTGCATTTGTAACCTTTGTTACCGAAACATATGATTTTTCTCTTTTAATTTAAATATAATTTTTGATGTAAGCTTATTTATGACCTTCAAGTAAAGTACCCTTTTCGGCTCACTAATTTTAACCAAAATATAGTCAATACATTCACATCAATATAAAAATCCTATTTACCAAATTTGAGATGCTTTACATTATATTTTAATATAATTTTTGATGAAAGTCTAATATGACCAAGTAAAGTACCGCTTCCGGTTTTCCAATTTAGACCAAAATCTAGTATGTTATTTAAATCAATATATAAGTTATAAATACCAAATTTGAGAAGTTTTGCAAAGTATTTTAATATAATTTTTGATGGAAATCAATTATGACCTTTAAGTAAAGTACCACTTACGGTGATTAAGCAGTGACCAAAAAGGGAGATTCACAACTAGATTTTACAACAATCCTAAATACAAAATTTCAACTTTCTATCGCTAACCGTTTTTGAGTTATGCGAAATACGAACGAACGTACGTACAAACGCCACGACGAAACTAGTCAAAATGGATATTTCCGTCGAAATCTGAAAACCGGAAATTTTCGCAATTACAATACTTCCTTTACTTCGTACAAGGAAGTAAAAACAAAAAGCGCAAAACCAAGCCCATGTTCACTTTTACGAAAAATTTATGTTCTCCCTGATATTCGTATAATTGAGACTTCACTGCATATTCTTAGAGATGATTTAATAGTCAACATTAAACCAAAACAAGTATTCCTTTAATCACTTCTATATGAGCCATCTTCATGGTTTAAGTTGAATGCATCAACTCAGTTGGCCGAATTGTCGGTCGTAACCATAGAAACAATACTTCTTTACCATTGACTGATCCCGATCCATTTAATTATCTTAGTAAATCAGAATAGTCAATGGCACATTTTAGCTACAGTTGGAAAAAAAAGAGATTTATTATACAGTAAGTCATTGATTTTTATGATTAGGAACTTGGAAAAGAGGGACGTTTTTTGAAACAATGATTTTTTTTTTTATGAGCTAGTAATGATTTATAATATGAAAGAAATGCACTAGAAAGATTTTAAACTATTTATTTAAACATAAAAGAAAATATGTCCATGTATCAGAAGATAAATTAGATAATATGGACACTATGAAAATGGACAGAAGGGATTTCCAAGAAAAAGTGGTACCTGCCCATTCGAATAACAGCCAATGCAATGAAGACCAAAAATGACCATGTGTCGAGAGTAATCAGAGACAAAATTAATTTGGGCTAATTAGGAATTGATAAATTATTTGCCACTTCTATAATTTTGTTTTATTGAAAACTAGTTTCGAATGTTATACATTCATCTTCAGTTCTAAAAGCACATCAAAATTCAAAAATAAGCAATTCAAAATATAGTTAGGTATTATTATTAGATTAACATATTAAATTAGATGTGTGTGTACATCTAATTTAATATGTATAAAAGGCGATTTTTTCTGGGATCAACACTTTTGCTAAAAAAACAATTATTTTCTTTGAAAAATGCATGTCTGCTTTAATAAAATTGTGATGATTTAAAAAAATAATTCATATGAAGTTTGTAGTGAAACTTTCAATCTTTAAAACGATATATATAACATCATAGGCATACGCAGAGAGAGGTAGAGGAGGGGTGTAACCCCCTTAAAAGTTATCGAAACCTAAAAATAATTAAAATACAAGAGAAAAAAATGTTAAGACTATTTTTTATTGTCAATCACGTGCAAAGCATGTACTTGGTATTAGTTTTTAGTTGATCAACATTAATCTGTCGCAGTAACTTCTACATCATTGTTAATCATGTGACTATTTTGTCTAAGATGTGATGTATACTAAACGATGAAAGACATTACACTGCTTTGTTAATTGGTAACTGTCGCACTGTCAATGAACAGGAATTTCCCGATAAAAAGAGTTTAGCTACATTTCATCAGATGACCGAGGATACAGATTAATAAATTTACTAGTTAGTTCAGAATAGTCAGCCTGCGTGCTCTAGCCAAAATTTGTTTTAGGTGGAACTAATACAGCCAGTGCCCATTTGAGGTATCATTATCGGCGACAAAAGTACACTGTAGTTGGCACTTGTTTTCAGTATCTGCATTTACTGAAGTTTGATCTAAATAGAAAAAAATTATTTTGGGTTTATTCAGCTATAAACATTTATTGTTATATTTTAATATTATAATTATATTTGAGTTAAATTGAAAAAAAAATTAACTTAATTTTTTAGTATAAATAATAAGTTAAAGTGTAAGTATTTATTGTGTTTTTAGGTGGCAATACATACCACCAAAGGTTTCTATCCTAAAAAAATTAAATGAACTTTTATGAGAGAACTGAGTACTGGCTATGTATGTCTCACCCAATTTTTTGGAGGGAGAATATTTTTAAAGTTTTCAAATGTCATTCCTGATTGAAGGGATAAATATTCACTATATTAACAATCAAAATTGTTCATCCTGTTTAAGAGGGCTTATGTCCACTAAAGGGTTAAAAATAAGATAAGTAAAAGGATGAAAATAAGCAAAACAAGACTAAAATTTTACACTTTTATTAACAAAACAATTAATAAAAGTTAAACTGACTCCTGAACTGGAGGTTCATAAGCTTCAGGCCTTGAAACCTTTGAACCAGGTTCATCAGAGCCTTTACCATCACCGTGAAGTTCAAGAAGTTTGCTCAACTCAAACCTTGGTTTCTTCAGCACTTTAACCTGTGAAACAAAAAAACTTCACTAGTAAATTCATCATAAATTAGATTTATTTTAAAATTGCTTTTCTAACCCTTTTTGCGATATTCAATTAAGAGAGAAACTGATAATACCTTCCTAATGTAGACATCATGAAGAGGATAGATGCCTTGGCATATTTTTTCTATGTCTTTTGCTATCGAATCGGGGATCAACTTGTTAACCACTACCCTTAAATCGCTGTTACTAATGTTGTTCGTAATGTTATCAACCATCTTTTTTCTGATGGCTCTGACCTGGAAATTAAATAATTCAAAATTAGTGATAAATCTTGAAGAAACATTAAAATTTATTCATGTCCTGGACGAAAGAAAAGGCTATGATTTATGGGCAATGTTTTACTTAAGATGAATTTTCAATTAAGTATGAAATCCTTTTAACTATCAGTTATGATGCCGACTATACATTAGTAAATATAAAATTAATGCAAATAGGGAAATACCTGATTTAAATTGGAAAGTTAATAAATAAGGTAGTACTAGTTTACTCATGACACTCAAAAATGATGGCATTACCTGAGGTTAATCTCAATCAAAATATACTCAAAATCGTTAGTATTTTACACAATTTTGTTTTGTAAATAGATTACAGGTTGAAAATAGCATTCTATTGAGTCAGAACAAAAATTAGTTACTAAAACAACATTTAGATAGCAAAAGTGTAAAAACCACATCCAAAAAGTTTTGATTTAGAGTTATTTTATTTTTGAGTAAATATTATGCTGACATTGTTTGTTTTCTATTCGATAGAATCACTCATTTGTGCATAGTATTTAAAAAATTACAAACCTCAATATGATGAAAATTAAATTTTTAAAACGTTAAGTCTTCAAAAAGTTGGGATTAGAAAGTTATGTGGTTTCACACTTTTGCCGATATATATAAGTCTACACATTTGTGTTTCTGTTGTAAATTGTAATTATAAATATAAATAAAAACAATGAACACATAAATAAACCTTTGCATGTTTATATTTCATAAGTACTATAATAATAATTATATTTTCAAAAGATGAATACTGTAATATATATTGTTCACAAATCATTTTTTTCCTTAGTTTACACCCCTAAAATTAAAAAATAAATGTTTGTTACTTATTAGATTAGGAAATCATTATTTGCTAAATTACAGTGGAACTTCCCAAACAGACATAAGGGTATATGCATGATTTTTGAAAATATCTTAAATAAATTATTTTTGTCTCAAAAGTTATATAAAGCTATTTTTATTAAATTTTAAAAAAATATTTCTTTTAGGCAAGATATTTTGGCTATTCAAACGCACCATTCTACACAGGGTCTATACTGGTATCACTTTTCATGTCAACAAAGCTATTTAAACAAACTTGTATTGGTTCTGGTGAAACTTGCTAAACTCGATCTAATTCAGTGATTTGTAAAACCATGGAAGAAGAGCGAAAGTCTTCGTTTAAGAATTGTGCTGATGTGCAAGAATAAAATGAAAAGTACAGCAGATAAAGTCGTTCCAAAAGATTCAAACAAACATGTGAGGCTAAGTCTAAGTGGAGCAAAGTTATGAGATTCCAATAACTAGTTTGCATTGTTTTGAAGTCATTATAATGAATAAATCGTTTCCTTTACAATCGAATTTACAGTTTTGTTGATTTATGTTAAAAAATGTATCATAATTCAAAACATTTGATCGGACATTTGATGAATTTTTATCACTTTATAAATATATATTTTTTTTTATTTGTGGGATATTTAATTGCACATCAATGTTTTAAAGTGAATATAACAAGGTATTTTTTTTCTTGGTTTAAGTCAGAAGAGGATAGAGAAAATCATATGCAATTCAAAATAGTGAATCACCTAACAAAAACAAAAACCAGCAATCTATAACAAAAATAAAATATATAATAATTCTAACTGTATTATATTCTAACAACTGAAACACATACACCTATTTACTTAATAAAATATTTTGTATTCTTATGCATGACTGCATTTGTTGATAAAATTATTTTATCTGCATTTATAGCTTTTGTTTAGTTTTCCAAATTAATACGGTGAATTACGAGGGTAGGCTGAAAATTAATGCACACATGCTTGTAGAACGCGAACAAAATGACCTTCAGAAGCGCACCAGGTGGCATGTGGAAGTAACATTCCCCATCTATATACGCATACGCAGTTTGAAGGCCTTGCCTTCATCCAGTGTATTTTGAGCAGCGGAAGTATGGAGACATGTTCTAGTGCTATGTCAACAAGAGTTAAACAGCGTGCTTGAATTTTTAACTGCTGAAAAAGTGACTCCTACTGAGATTCATCGTCGTTTAAAGGCTGTTTATGGTGATAATGCTGTTGATAGGCCCACTGTTAATCGATGGGTAATGAAATTTTGTGATTGTGAGTCTGGAAAAGCCATAATGGTTGATGAAACACACAACAGACGCCCGATCACTGCCACAGACGATAAACATCGCAAAAAATTTGATTCAAAATGACCGGCGAATCATTCAAAAGCGTTTCCTGGCACCAATAATCTTGCAACAGGACAATGCTCGTCCACACACATCGTGCGCAACCGAAGAGGCTCTGCGAAACCTGAAGTTTGAACCGATTCCACACCCTTCTTATTCCCCCAATCTTGCGATTTTTATTTTTTTCTACTACTCAAGAGAGACCCCAAGGGTAATCAATACACCTCGGAGGATGAGGTGAAAGCAGCTATCAAGTCCTGGATTTGAGAGAAGTCGGAAGAATTTCTCAGTGACGGAATGAAAAAACTTGTTGCATTTTGGGGAGAAATTTATTAGTCTTAACGGTGACCATGTTGAAAAATAAATATATGATTTTGAAGCTTAAGGATTGTGCGCAAGCATGTGTGCCCTCGTTAGTATTAAAAGAGCTTTATAACTGAATTAATCATCACAAAATTATCTTGTAGCTTTTACTCCTTCAAATTTAGTAGATATAATATCTGGATTTGAAGAAAGAAAAAAAAAAAAAGATATAATCCCGTTTATTCTCAGAAGATTGTTGACTGAGCTTTAGCAAATCCTCTTTCAGGATACAGTTACAGGATACAATACTTGATGAAAGAAATCGTTATATAATTCTATCGTCTAATTATAATCATCGATCACTTAAAGAAAGTACCCAGCAACCATACGAAGTAGTGATACTGACAATGAACCTTGATATCACACTGCGGTCTAACCAATTGCATTGCATTTAGATATTTTAAATTTTGCATATATTTATTGTATCTTGGTTTAATTAAAACTTATTATTTAGCAAAAATTAGGAAAGAAAAACTATTTAAATTTAATCAATAAAGATTCCAAAGAAAAATATTTGAATGAAATATATTTTTCATGCATATGCCCTATTCCGACAACCGGACAGGTATATTTTCCTCGGTATGATACCATTTACTGCTTGAAAAATAATGATTTTTAATTAAAATACTGAATTTTGAAATAATTTTGGTATTTTCTTCTAACATATTTTCTTATAGTGAAACTTCCCCAAATTGATACTTCCGGCAACCGGACAGTTTTATTGTCCCCAGTGTGATACCATTTATTTACATTGTTTCCAACTTATAATAAATGGACACAGATTTGGTTCATTTTGTTTCGAATAATTCTTTCTTAAGCGGATAGTAGGACCAAAAAGACATAATTTCTTAAAAGACAAATGAATATAGCTAACACGGTCTGCTAAAGTAATTTTTTAGAATTTTATTTCACAGGACAGCAGAGTGGGTGTCCCCTTTTTAGTATATAAACAAATAATTTCTGTTTAAAAGATAATTTTTCTATTCCCCTCCTGTCTGTTTTAACAATTTTTATTCAGTTGTCACACGAAATTATAACTAAGTTTATCCCGTGGCCTAGTGTAAATAATAATCATATAGTGTTGTTTAAAAAAACAAACTGGAACGATTTAATATGGCACCATAAAACAAGGGTTTTACAGATTGTCCAACAATAAGGCATGAAAAAATTCAAGGATTTCAAGGCTGTGAATTGAAAACGAATGGAAATTTTCAATTCTAAGGACATACATTTTTTTTCGATTGCTTCAAGAACATAACTACGGCAAGGGCTTCACTGCCCTCTTTTTTTTCGTATAATAAGAAGACAAGTGCAAATATTTGAATTTGAAACTCACGATCTGTTTTGATCTAATTTAATATTTTACAGTTCCATAACATCCCTAGTTCATTTAGCGATAGTTAGGATGAGTTGTGTAAGGTGAGACAGAACATAGAAGGATTAGGTGTTTTGGACAGTCTGACTGATGGACAGAGTAAGTGGAAGATTTTTTCTAGCTTTCTTGGAATTAGGGATGGTAACGGAAACAACTTCATCAGCCTTCTTCTCAATATTTTATAGGCTTGTTGCCAAGGACTAATAGGAAAACAGAATTATTAGAATAAAACTAAAAATTCACGATGACAGGCTGTTTTCAAGCATAATTCCCGATGCGAAAAATCCAAGAAGAATTCCCGATCTTGTAATAGTGTAAAAGATAAAGAAAGCAACCAGGTCTCTCGCTTCTACATTGGAAAAGTGGCGGAAACATTAAAAAACAAAAAAATAATTATGTAGCGAGCAGAGCAAAGGAATATTGATTCAAAAATAACTTTTTTGAAAACAGGCCTTGAAATTGACAAGTTGGTGACTGAGTGGTTTGGTCGAGCAAGGATGGCTAACATACGGATTTAGACCTTTAATAAGAGAAAAAGTGTAGGAAGTCGGCCAAACATCAAGGCAACCCGAATTTGAAGGTTCTGTCGGTTGGTTAGACAAATTTAATCCTCGACACGAAATAAGTTACAAAACTTAGAGTGGTGAAGGAGCAGCAATAGATGCCTTGATTAGTGACTGATCGGTAAAAATTAAAGTAGTGTGAAGGTTATTAGGCCAATTTTTTTAATTACGATGAAACGGGTTTATTTTTTGAGCACTGCCAAATAAAAAAATGATGTAAATAGAAATTTAAGTTTAACATATATATTGTAGATATGTTTATAAATATTTATTGTATGATTTATTTATTTAATTTAAAAACATTAAATCATTACAAAATCTTTTTCTGTAGTTTGCTGCGTTTTCCTATTTCAACTTAATTTAGTATACTGTTTTAGATTATTGTCAGGTTCATATTTTAAAATTTAAAACCTTTTTCTCATAAGCAGATACTTCTACTAACCGGACAAATTATCATTTCCCCCAGTGATGTCTGTTTAAGAGAAGTTCCTCTGTTTATCATTAAAAATATAACAGAGGACATGTTTTGTAAGGGTTTGCCTACTAGGACTATCTCAGCACGCAGATGACATTCAGGAATGCTTAACTCAAAACCGTGATTTTCGGCACAAATAAATCTTTGATTAAGCAGTCATACAAAACATTTACTGAAAAAAAAAAAAAGTGCCACTAGGAAACTTTACACCGAACATTAAGCAATGAAAGTATTAAGGTGGGAAAATGTTCATCCCCACCATGTTCATTTCTTCCTAGTAAATAAATATCAAAATAAACTATTTTTTTCAATAGACTATTATCTTAAACCCATGAAAATTGAAAAAAAAAAATGTAGCATTGTCAAAATCACTTCAATTTTCATTTTTATTTTCTGATTTGGTTTATCATTTTTATTTTATTTTCATCTTTTTACTTAATAATTTTAGTAATTACATATAATGCTTATATTTAATGTATTAAAATCATAGAAATAAAAATAATTTACTTGATTGTGCTGGGCATAACAAGTTTTACGTTGGGACATCTGGTCCTTGTTAGTAAATCCAATACAGAAAACTCTTAATAAATACCCATCAGTGGTTCTAACATCAACATTGGCTTCAATTAAAGTCTGAAATTGAAATAAAACCAAAGTAGAAATCTAAATGTATTGTTACAAAAAAATAAAATAAAGTTTAATTTAATTTATCTAAAAATTGATATAGTATTTACTATAATCACTTAAAGTTTCTTTGAAAAAATAAATAAATTATATTGAAAGGGGGAAGCATTTGTTAAAAACCATTCCAAAGATAAAAATTAAGTAATGTTAATTTAACATAACAGAAAATAAAAGTCAACATTATGATATTCATTTATACAATTTAAATTAGAACTTATTTATTATGATCGGTAACAAGAGGCTGATCAGATAACATTTAACACCACAAAATAAACAGATAAGATGCAAGGTAAAAAAGTATAAAAACCCTTGAATGTAATTAATAAATATCAAAATTAAGTAATTGTCTGTATTTGACAAAATGAGATACACTCATTCAAAACATGATCTTATAAAACTGAACAAAAAGTAGGAAAGTACAGTGTGGTTAAGCTCTACATCTTTATCAATTTTCCCATTGAATAGTAAAACAAGGCAATACACTAATAAAAAGAAAATACTTGTTCTAAAGAGTGAAAAGTGGGACCATCAAACTTAAAACTAGAATGACTTACTTGCCACTTCTTCACCATGCTCCTCAATTTGTCAGTAGTTAAGTCCATACCATGGAAGTTGGTCAAAACATTTCTTCCCTGAACATCTTCAGCGATGAGGCGGAATTTCCTGAATGATCTTTCAGCATCAGTATCGTTCTGAAGATCAGCTAAGCTCACTTCGAAAACTCGACCCTTGAGTCCTTCAGATGCAATTTCTAAAAAACAAGAACCATCGTTAATGAAACGAATTGAAAGATTGATTAAATTAAAACAAAAGTTTATAGAACTAGAACAATTAATGAATAGAATATGTAGTGATATGGTATCAACATTACCTGAGAACAGGTTAAGAATAATAACATCTACAATAAAGAATTTCAAATTGATAAATAATATTTCATATAGCAAAACATTACTTTCTGGAGAGAAAATAATATTTGCTAAGAGACCAAATAATTGAATTTTTAAAAAGGGAACAGTTATATCCAAGATCCTAATATAATACTAAAATACAGCCTACTTTCACATGATAGAATAAGTAAACAACTATAAAAATAACTGACTGCAAATTCTATTAACAAGAAATATGTTTGAAATATACAAATACTTACTGGTCCCTTGGGTTCTGTTTACAAGGGTCTTCCCGATTTGACGAGTATTGAACATTGAAGGGGCCTTAACATCATACCAATCTTTTCTTGTGAAAGGGTCAACTCTAAAATTAAAAAAATGTACACATAATATAGTGAAAGTTAAATAGCGGAGAAAACAAGTAGGGGTCCTCTGGCGTTCACGAGGAATAACCTCACACTTATCCACGTTTATCCAGGCAATCCAAAAAACTAGAATTTTAAGATATACTTTAATGAAGATAGAAATCAAAATAAATTCACTTACACCTTCTTTTTAACTCCCTTCTTTCCTCCCTTAGAGAGTCCCTTATTTTTACCGACAGCCATTTTAGAAAAACACTCACAGACGGCACAGCATGAAAGATCAACTAGAGAATTTCAAGACGGCAAATGGAGGTCATTGCTGTCTTGATCGTGCTTTCCAAACGTGAACCTTTTTAAAAATAAATTCACACTTTTATTTCATGAGATAGTTTCATCTTCTAGAAATAAAAAAATATTAGCAGCGCTGGTCTGATTAAATACAACATAACAGCTATTTATAAAATAAGAACAATGTACTCTGAAACAATTTCAAATGATTATTTGTCGTCGCCCGATCGTTTTTGAACATAAAATTGATTAATATTATAATAATTTTGTTTTTCTGAACATGAGACCTAATTATGGAATTAAATAAATTGGTGCATTATCGATATTGACAGGGAATACAGGGGGGGGGGGGGTAAGGGTAGGTGATAAACCTGTTATCATGTTGTAGACAGGATATTGGTTCAGGATTCAAAATATAATTAATTGAAACATTAAAGGATTTAGGATTAGTCTAAGATGCTTGTTGATTATTGTACCAAATGCATTCAAAATTCACTAAACCGCTGTAGCAAAGCATCTTTTAATTTAAATTTACTTAGGAAGGATAGTTTCATCAGATTGAACAATCCTCTTATTTGTAGTTATTCTGTAGAATCTCCTGTTTCCACCAGTTCTATATTTAAAAAAGTCCAACCTATTGATGGAAAGGTGAGGTCAGTGTTGTATTTGCATATTTATTTGCTTTCATTCATACATTTTTTTACTTTTTACAGAAAATTAAAACTTTAAAAGGTGAGTACAATGCAATTTGTTCACTTTTTCACCGATCAGGACTCTCTTATAAACAGCAAGCTATACTTCAAAGAAGTTTTCACACCTCTAGATTTCAGAGGCAACAGCAAAATGGAGATAAGAATAAGAAAAATGAGAACGAAAATGAAAAAATGTCATCTTTAGTAGCAAAAGCATTTCTATGGATGCTTACTGCTTATCTCATTGTTGCAACTATTTCACTGATGTTCCCTAATAGCAACCATCCAGAAGTTAGTGATTCTTAAAATTTTAATGTTTTGATTAATGTGTCTTGGGATTATAGTTTTAGTTCTATGTGTAGATAGTACGATACGTCTCATGGAATGAATTTTTACACCAAATGTTGGCAAAAGGTGAAGTTGAAGAGGTCATAATCAGGCCTGATTTAGATATGGTCACAATATTGCTTCATGAAGGTGCAGTAATAAAAGGAAGAAGGGTAAGTGTATTAATTCTTAAAATAATCGTTTTTCTAATTAATGAAGAACTTTTTAATATAATAAATTAATTAATATAAAAAAAAACTTGATGACTATAATGGAAGTACATTTACTATTCTCTCAAGACAATGTCTTTGGTATCCAAAAATGAAGCTATTAGATTTTAGGAATTCATTTTTTTTTTCCAGTTCTTATTTTTTGCTTCAAACACTTTTATCTCATTGAGGGCCTATGTTGTAAGCCAACATAATTTCAAACGTGTTCTGGGTGAATGATTCCGAATTTGGTTAAAATTGAAAATTTAGAGAATATCATAGTTTTCACGTTTAAACAGGCTCTTTTATTCTTAACAATAGTTCTTATTTTACCAAACATGATTTGTTCCTACATTTATTATAGATATATATTTTAGTTCTAGTTATCATGAATGGTTTATTTAGAATGTCTCTTAGTATTTATAATGTTATATTTCATGTATGGTGAAAAATGAACTTAGGAGAAAAATCAGTATATCAGGCAAACTGTGATTAAACCCACACAAAAGACTTCAAAGCAAACAAAAAAAAGGGAAAAGAAAAAATTATTGTCTTTAGAGATTATGTAATAAAATATGTTCAATATTCCTGGTTTTGTGTGAAGTGGCAAATTGTGATAACCTATGCTAAAATCTTTTAAATGAATACTTATATTTTAGTATTATTATTTTTTTTTTCCATCTTTGTTTAGACAGAGCATAACACATTTCATATGAACATTGTTGACATGGGTAAATTTGAAGAAAAATTAAGAGAAGCAGAAAAACAACTTGGTATTGGCCCTGGAAATGGCATTCATGTTGTTTATGAAAGAGGATCGGATACGGCTGGAAAGCTTCTTGCCTCTATTATTGTAGCTAGTGTCATCCTGTCACTACTTTCTCGGGCACGTGCGGTGAAGAGTCCATTATCCATGGACAGGTTTGTAAGTAAATTTTTTTTTTTTTCATTAATCAATGCAAAAATCCTTTTATCTAACCTATTCATATATTTCAACATCGTTTTTTGAAAAAGGCATAAGCGCCATTTAGCAAACTAAAGGAAACACATGAAATATTTTCCACAAATAACATATATATATTTTAAATTTTATTTTTAATTGTGTAGAGTAAGAATTTATTATGGTGGTGAAAATTTTATATTTACCATATATTTTTAAGCTTTTAGGACTTTCAAGGCCAGAGTGATGACAGAGTTGTCAGTATTTGGTGCTTATGTCATCAATAGTCGATTTTTAGACCATTTCCAATTTTTTCATCGATATGTCATGAGTATGAATTGATTGAGGTGGTGTTTACATCCCATAATAAATTGAAACATAAATTTCGAATTTTTGATGTTTAAGCCTTTTTAAAAAAATGACAAATTTTATCCAAAGTTGAATCTATTCACTCAGAATAATCCAATAAATTCAGTATAACTGTACTAACTAATTAGCCTTTTTTTCTTCACTTGTGAGTGGTGACCTTGTTCTCCTTTTGTTGACAGTTAAGAGTTTTATTCTGTTCTATGTCTTTTCTCCTAGTCTGTCAATTATTATATATACCACAGAGTGAGTGATTCGAGTCATCACTATAGGCTTTCTCCATAAACAAATAAATTATTTTTAATATCTATAGTATATATTTTTCTAAAACAAATCAAGTAATAATCTTTATTACACCTTTACTTCTTAGAACTTTTACAATTAATATAATGATTAGATGATCCTCATAATGTCAATTACTATAGGACCCTACCTATTCAGATCCGCCATGTCCGGATTTCTTTTTTTTTCCTTACTTACTTTTATTTTCAGATCTTTCTCTAGCAATGAAAGATTTTTGTTCACAATAAACTGATACAAAATTATAATGCATAATGTTAACAGAAATTCATAATTTTAATTATATAATTTAAGATGCATTTATAAAAATCTTTATGGAAAAGTTCCCTGAGGGATACAGTCAGGAAGAAAAGTAAGCAGATGAGCATAAACTTATTTTAATGTGTGCTGATGTTTCGACCTAAGTTGCAGGCCTTCGATTTTTGTAGTTGTTGGTAAGTTTGTTATTGGTATTTGGAGGGAGTACTCTCAGAATACATTAATATCCAATTAGAATAATTTCCTGTAAATAATCTTCTTTTTATTTAACATTTTTTAATTAGGTATAACATTATCAATATCCTTACTAACTGTTACCTTAGTAACATATCCTTACGAACTCCAACTGAGGCAGACAGGACAGTTTATCCTACAGGTTACCCAACCATTCTAGGCAGAATGGGAAGGATGAGATTCATTCCATGGGTCTGCCAAAAATAAATTTCAACCAGCCCAGGCCAGATTCAAACTGGTGCCGCTTCAGACTTGAAGTTGCTAAAGTGACACCTTAACACTCTAAGCCACCTCGGCCTCACCCTTCCTATAAATCAAGAGACTGACAAACTAAACTTATCCCCAAATGTAAATTTATTAAAACATCAATAACTTATTATTATCCATCCAAACAACACTAACTTTCTTTTTTCATTTTCATTATTGTTATTGTTATTTATTTATTTATATTTTTTATCTATCTTTCCATCTTTTGTCCATTTTATTCTCATTCCATCGGCATTGTAATATTCATCTTATTTATTTTTCCAAATATATGATTATCATTATATATTATTATTTTCTGTTTTTATTACTTATTCTTTTGGCTTATATAACTTTATATTTTATTTTGTTGTTTGTATGTATTCTATTGTATGTGTTCATATTGTTTGTTATCTTTTTATTTTATTTTTTAATGTTTTTTATCCGATTTTATATGGGTTATTATCTTATTTTTCTTAGCCCTGATGAAAGCCTGCAATTTAGGCTGAAATGTTGGTATACATAAAAATTAGTTTATACTTATCTGTGTGTTTTTATTTTCTGACCACTCCCCTCAACTAACTTTTACTTGCATTAGTTGTATGGTCAACGATACCTACACCATTATAAAAGAATTTAACATAAAAAATTTCATTTTAAATATGAATGTAAATTGGAAAATATGTTATATACACTTTTGTTTTTTAAAAATTATGTAAAATTCTTTAAAGTGAGCATTGCCACTAGAAGAAGAACAGAAAGCATCTGCCAAAGAAATATTTTTATTACATATTCTAAGTAAATTAAGTGTTACTAACTTTTCAAATTGTATCCGCTTGCATATGTATTACATACCTGTGTAAATATTAACATATCTTTGCGTATAACTTCAATAAATATCATTAATATCAAGAATGTTTTATTTGCTGATCATATTGGTTATACAGAATAGTCTTGTTCACATTAATCCTAATAAGCTAGCTTTACTATATGTTAAAATAATTTTTATTTATGAACCTTTTTTCTTTTTTAAAATACCTATTCAAATGTTTTCTTTTGATTATTTTTTAGTCCCAGCTAAGTCGAGCTAAATTCACTCTTATCGATCCTGTTGATGGTCAAGGTAGAGGTGTCAAATTTTCAGATGTAGCAGGACTGAAAGAAGTTAAAACAGAAGTGATGGAGATAGTGGATTATTTAAAGAGGCCTGAATATTATAAAGAATTGGGAGCAAAGGTTTTCAGCTTTATATTTTGCTTTTTATAGAATCATTTATTTCTTTAGTTGCATTGAGGTGGAATGAGTAAAACATTTTTTTTTTTTTTTTATTTATACAGATCTCTTTCTTTTATGCAACTTTATTGTTTAATATATCTTATCAGTAATTATTTGTAGCTTTAAATTTATATTTAATCATATAACTGGTATTTTTTGCTTTGTTTATATTTTATGTTATTGATTATTAATTTTATAAAAAGAAGTTATTCTAATTACTCGATTTGTTTTGAAAAAGGGTACACTTGTGATCATGCATAAAAGGTAAGTTATATAAAATAGGCATTGGGCTGGTGGAGAGTTAATAAAACTGTACAAAACTGAAATAATTGTAGAAGAAAAACATTATTTCTGATAAAATGGTTTACTTAATTAGACATAATTTATATGCAAAAGGAAAATGAATTTAAATAATATGATTAAATATTGATGCTGAAGGCAGAGATGTCTGTGAGATGAGGCAAGTTCTGAATTAAGGGTGATGGTTTCTTGTATGTGTCCTGTTTCAGCATGGATATTGGTTTTGTTCCTTTTGTGAATTGAAAATATAAGAGACTTACCTTTTTTTAATAATACTAAATGCCAAATGCTTGTGGGAAAACTTTATATTGTCCTCATTTTTTGTTTTGTTTTTCAGGATCATCTAAGGTTAATTCTGAACAAAACTAGAACTAAACTCAAGTTTACTGTATAACTGGGATAACTTTTAGACTGATGGGATAACTTTAAGACCCTCATTTCAAAATTGAACTTTTCAAGTGATCTCATTGTCACAGCTTTTTGGTTCAAACTACTAAAATCTGTAACTAAATGAAAGACGGTAACAATTGCCCTGCTTCAAAAGTTCTAATTTAAATAACGATTATCTTAAAGTTATCCCAGTTTACTGTATATTCCTGATGTAGGTGTGAGGAATATTTATACCAATATGATATTTTAATTAATATTTAATAATTATAAAATCCTTAGAAAAAATGCAAATTTTATTACTTTATTAAAATTTATTTTATTACTTAATAGGAAATCAGCTCTTGCATGTCTCCAAGCAAGTGCTCATAATTTGGGTCTCGCTCCAGACAAAGATAATAATAATGAATTTTCAGTATGTGAATTCGTAAGTAGGGAAGAATGTGTTTTTGAGCTTTAACTACTTTAAAGAGAGTCCTGAAGTATGTAGTAATCATACAACTAATCGTCCATCTCATTCCACAAAAAACTGAATAGATCAATGTTATTATTAAGATACTTTGGCTTGTACTTATTTATAACTTGCCATAGCTAAGACAAAATATGAACTTAATTTAGATATCAATAATTGTTTAGACATCAAGCTTGTTTACAATATTAATATTAACAGAGGGCATGATGGACATGATACATTTGGCCTCGGGTGATTAGTCGAGAAGAACTAGATTGATTATTCTAGAACATTCCAGGTCATAGGTTTGAGAAGGTTCGATAACAATATATAAAGAGATAGAAACAGATGATCCAGTCATTATGAGTTGAAGGCATACTCAGTACGTATTAGTTTCTTGTCAAGCCTGAAACTGAGATACTTAAATGCAGAACAGTGTTTTATGGAACTGTTGAAAATTGAAAAGACTTAAGAAAGTGATAGGAAACAAGACAGTGGGACTGTAATTAATGTTTTATATAATTATGCGATTGTAAGTACAATCTTTGTGGTTTCTTTTCAGTTATTTATTGTTGATTGTTTATTAATTACTTTTGGTTTGTAAACAAGTAGCAGTTCAAATAAAATCGCTGTGTTATTTTTCACCCAAAAGAATAAATTAAAATGTTTCAATACAGTTTCAAAACAGGGTAACAACTAGAAATGGTACATTAATTTTGATGAAGTGTCAAAAATTAATGTTTCAGTAATTTGTTCATTCATTATTTTTACTATCTACTTAATTATAATTTTTAATGTATAAATTATCTTTATAATTAGTGTATTATTTAGATTTTCATTTTAAATTTCATCAATTTTTAGATACCAAAAGGAGCTTTACTTTTAGGACCGCCTGGTTGTGGAAAGACATTGTTGGCAAAAGCTGTAGCTACAGAAGCAAGAGTTCCATTTTTATCAATGAATGGTTCCGAATTTATTGAGATGATTGGTGGACTTGGTGCTGCTAGGGTTAGGTGAGTTTAATTCTTATTATTGAGATAAGGATGTCTTTATAAATACAAATTAATTTGCATTAGGATTATATTGTATAGGATTTTACAATAGGAACAAGGCATCTTAAGAGAGCTGATGATAGTCTTGTTTATTGTTTAATGTCATAAAGTTTTGGCTGATAAACCATAAATGCTTGTCATTTGTCCAAAAGAACCGCTATGCAATTGAACAGCACGTTTAAATGGTTAAACTTCAGTATCAAAACAGCAGCTGAATTCGTCGAACGTTTTGTGCATTACAAGAAACATATGATCATCGTAATCGTCCTCAGGAGGACACTATTCATCAAACAGTGAACAAATTTGAAACCACTGGCTCAATGATGGATTATCCACCTCCTACCTTTTGTCAAAATGTGAGAAGAATGGGTGACTGAGAGTTCTTAAGAAACCCCGAACTTGTCAGTTCTATGAAGTTCCCAACAAGTCGGCCTGCCTCAGACTTCAACTTAGTGAATTTTGCAAAAGGACTGGGTCTACACCCTTACAAAATTCAGCTGACCCAAGAACTGAAGGTTAGTGACCATTCCCATTGCCGAAACTTGAGAGGCCATTACGTTATGAAAGAGTGATTGTCTGGGGCACATTTTGGGCTGGGGACTTAATTGGTCCTATTTTTTTTTTAAAATGAGGTGGGTATTGCCATAACTGTGAATTTTGGTTGTTACCAGTATATGATTTGGAATTTTGTTTGGTCATAATTGGAAGAAATAGCTCCGACTGACATATGGTTTCAACTGGACGGCACCACCTGTCATACTGCCAGAGAAACAGTCGAATTATCAAAAGAGAAATTCAATGGGTTTTTTATCTCAAGATTTAGGAAAAAGACAATATCCCTTTATTATTTTTTGTGGGGTTAGGTGAAATCCTTGGTGTTTAGGAACAAACCACAAACTGTTGAAGACCTAAAGATTAACATAACACGCATCATCAATGAGATAAAGGTGCTATAATGGCAAAAACTGATAGAAAATTGGACCTCTCATATTCACATTACCGTAAATGATATGGTATTCCATACATAAAAAAAATATATATATATATATATATTTTTTTTTATTCTTTACATTTTTATATATATTTATATATTAAATATATAAATATATATAATTTATATAAAATATATATATATATATATATATATATATATATATATATATATATATATATATATAATATATAATATAATTGCAAACAATCAACAATCAATGTGTTTTTATTTCAATTCAAATTTACCGGTCCCTATTGATATATGATTTGGCATATTTTTATTTTGACTGCTTTGATAAACCTAATTGTCTGTGTCCATAAAAATATTGATCAAAATTATTAATTTCATTTCAAGAACAATAGGGCAAATGAAAGGGTATAATATTATATCGTAAGCAAAGTAAGAGATATAACTTCTGTATCAATCCTCTTGCATTTAGTGAGAGAGAATGGGCTTCTTTTTTGTGGTTTTTACTGCTCAGAGCTCTTTATATTAAATTAATTACCCTAGTGTCTTGTATTGAGTGAGAGGCTGCATTATAAAAATGATTTTAACTGTGATCCATTTTTATATAGAATGGTAAAATAAAAATAGTGATTAATTGTAACAAATTTTGTGAGTCGTCACTAGATCGTATTATCTTCACTAATATTTACCTGTTTGAAAATATTGGACAGAATGGTTTGAAGACCGGCACAACTCAAAAAGATTTTCAGATTTTTGTGTATTCTCAAAAGTACAACTTTTGGAGTTAAGCCGGTTTTCCTCCAAACTAGTGACGTGATATAATTCAATTTTTTTTTTAACAAAACTGTCACATGTCAAAAAAATTAAGCTTAAGATTATGTTTGAAATGAAAAAATATCTTACATAAAATACCTATATGCATTAAGTTGTAAATGGGCTCAAGAAATATTAATATAACCGTAAGGTAACCTGTTATAATCATTTGAAATCTGATGAAAATTTCAAGCACAATTTTCTCGAAACTACACCTTTTTGAGTTGTGCCAGTCTTCTTCCAGTGTAGCGATTATATTCCAGGTTAAAAGTGAAAATAGGAAAATGAAAAAATAAATAAATAAACCATAAATTATATGCTCTTAACACTATAGA
This sequence comes from Rhaphigaster nebulosa, assembly GCA_948150685.1. Lineage (NCBI taxonomy): Eukaryota > Metazoa > Arthropoda > Insecta > Hemiptera > Pentatomidae > Rhaphigaster > Rhaphigaster nebulosa. The sequence continues at coordinate 115,305,568 of OX411308.1, read as the reverse complement.
AAATAAATTGTCTAAAAACAACATGCTCAATGTTTTAACAATTTTCTGATTTGGGTATCTTGACTATGGAATCTTTTAATTTACAATTTTAATTATATTTTTATGTTATGTTTAGGGATTTATTTAAAGAAGGGAGAAAGCGGGCACCATGCATCATATATATTGATGAAATAGATGCTATGGGTAAGAAACGCAGCGGTGGTGTTGGTCCCATGGATAGTTCTACTGGGGAAGGAGAGCAGACTTTGAATCAGCTGTTGGTTGAAATGGATGGTATGGCATCAAAAGAAGGAGTACTCATGCTTGCTTCTACTAATCGAGCTGATGTACTAGACAAAGTTAGCATTATTTTTTTAAAAATTAGTATTTACCCATTAAAATGTTTTTTTAATGATTATTTGGGGCTGGATTTATATGTAATAATGAAACTTAACATATATATCTTTATATATATATATATATATATATATATATATATATATATATATTGTAATATACACCTTTTTTATGTATTTAAGTAAGTAGTAATAAATTGTTTTTAGATATCTTAAATTAGATTTAATATTTGGAAATAGGGATTCTCAGGAAAATAATACAACATTTATTTATCCTGACTGCCACCATCATAAATTATAATGAAAAGTGTGTTTATCATCATAAATGGAACCAAAATAGACGGTTTTATTTTAAAACATGGCGGCTCTATTTTTGACTTCAACAGAACCTCTGCCATAATGATCGAGTGGGTGAAGATGATCAATTTGTCAATACTTCGACAATAAACCTGATCTAAGAAAATCAAAAAGAAGTAGAAGAGATTTTCATCAAATGAGAACTTCAGAAAATCATAAATGGTCCATTTGTATTAGATAATCAAAATGGCAGTTCGCCATTTTATATATATATATATAATTTTATATATATTAATATAATATATATATATATATATAATATATAATATAATATATTAATATAATATATAATTAATATAATATATTAATATAATATATATATATATATATATATATATATATATATATATATATATATATATATATATATATATATATATATATATATATATATATATATATATATATATATATATATATATATATATATATAATTCTACTGTACGATGTCACTGAACTCCTCCTAAACGGCTGGACCAATTTGAATGAATTTTTTTGTATGCCTTTGGGTGGTGCCCTGGATAGTTTAGATTCACAAATCAGCCCGGCAGATGGCGCTGCAGTCGGTATCTAGGTTATTTATCTATACTGCAACTAAACGGCTGGATCGACTTGAATGAATTTTTGTATATGCATTCATTCATTCATTTTGTGTATGTATTCATTCAATGCATTCAATTTTTTTGTATGCTGTGTTTTGATATTATATGTATCGCCTTTAGGTAAATATTGAGCGTATTATATTCAGATATAAGTTACGTGCATAGGATTTCGTATATTCTTCGACATTTTAATTTGAGTGTATTATATTAAGTGTGTTTCGTAATTTTGACATTTTAATTTTTTTGTACGGTGTCTTTTGATATTTCAGGTGTCGCATTTTAGTGAATATTAAGTGTATTATATTCACATATACGTTTCGTACATGAAACAATGCCACGTCTTCGTGGACGAGGAGGAAATATTGATCGACGGACTCGGAATTCACAATTAGTCCAGAACCGTTGGTTAAATAGATCGGCACAAAATCAATTGACAGACAATGAAAATTTAAGAAACCAGGCTGCAATCACATTTGCTAATGAAAGTCAAGAGCAACGCATTGAGACAAAGACTGGCCCGTCAACGAGTCACCGACACATTCAGAACACGTTTGCAAGTGTATTGCGCATTGACACGTGTATCACTTCTTCGCCTTGCATTTGAATATGAGTCGGACATCGACTATTCGTCACATTCACAAATTGTAATCGGTGCTATGGACAAACAATGCCAACACTCTCAGGCACTCAAATACAAAGGTGAATCGGCCGGTTTCTGAAAAAGTTGTATTGCCAACATTGAATTTGCCGCCAGAACCATTGAAAGCACTATTGGCTGGAGCTACATCTCAATCTAAATTGTTTTTGCGTAAAGTTCGCAAATTCAATTTGTGCTTTCAAATGACATCATTTGGAGCAACAAAATTCGTTCAGAATGAGGATGGTCGCAATTTTCAATCAACGTTTAAGATTAAAGTATATCATCAAATTGGTTCTTTAATGCCGATGCCTGATACCGATTCAAAATTTCTGCAAATCTACTTCATGGGTGATGAGGAGCAGCATATAAACGCACGCTGCCAGTACAACCATATCGAGCAGATGGAGGAGCGAGAAATTGTGGGTATTTTAGGACCGTTTTTACAGAATCTCAACCAGTTGGTCCAGTTGTTCAATATCGTTTCAAACAGACTGCAAAACGACAACTATACGATCATCATCAAAGCAGACAAAGTACCATCTGGGTAGCACGCGGGCCGATATAATGCACCGACCATTAATGAAGTTGCAGTTGTTATGGTTGGCGACGCATTTGAATGTGGAGATATACGAATCCAATGCAGAGATAATACAGTGTATACAATTGAAGAATTTTATGAGATTGTTACCGCTAACATGATCCATGGTCCATGCGGTGCTGTAAACATGACGGCGCCGTGCATGGACAATGGAAAATGTACGAAAAGTTTTCCAAAAAATTGTATAAATGATACAATCACTAATATCGATGGTTATCCATTGTATCGTCTTAGAGACACTGACCATGGTGGCCAATCACATCAATTATGCATGTCTAACGGTACAACAGTTGACATTGACAATCACTGGGTGGTTCCGTATTCAACATTGCTGTACAAAATCTACAAAGCACATATAAACATTGAGCTCTGCAGTTTGGTGAAGTCCATAAAATATATATGCAAATATGTCCATAAGGGCAGTGATATGGCTTTATTTGCTGTTCAAAATGTTAACGGAAACGATGAAATAACACGATATCAAATGGGCCGATACATCAGCACCAATGAAGCAGTTTGGCGTATTTTGAGTTTTCCGATACACGAAAGAGATCCTGCTGTTATACATTTGGCCGTGCACCTTGAAAATGGACAGCGTGTTTATTTCACGGAAGAGACTGCTCTACAACATGCATCAATTGCCCCAAAAACCACATTAACTGAGTTTTTCGAACTATGCAACAGACCAGGTATTCCCGGTGAATTCGCAAAGGCATTAATGTATACTGATGTGCCACGATATTTCACATGGAACAAACAGTCAAAAAAGTGAGAACCACGAAAGCGAGGTGTTCCGATTGAAGGATGCAACGGCATATTTATGGGAAATACATTAGGCCGATTATACACAGTCCATCCAAAGCAACGTGAATGTTTCTTCTTGCATTTATTGTTGGTTAATGTTCCTGGACTGACGTCCTTCCAGTACTTGCGAACAGTCAATGGCATTTTGTACGACACATATCATGATGCGTGTCGCGAATTACATTTGCTGGAAGATGACAACCATTGGGAAATTACACTTGCATATGCAGCATTGAGTTCCTCTCCTCATCAAATTCGCCAATTATTCGCCATATTATTGACGACATGTTTTCCATCTCAAGCTTCTGTCCTCTGGGACAAATATAAAGATTCCATGAGCGACGACATTCTGCATCGCATTCGGATCGCTGATCAAGATTCCAATATAGATTTTTCACCAGAAATATATAACGAAGCGCTTTGGCGATTGAAGATATTTGCATTCTGATTTCGAATATGCCACTCATTCATTTTGGTATGCCCTCACCTAACCGCCCAGCAACAGACATCATTAACAGTGAGATTCAGCGCGAACAACAGTTCGATATGGTCTCTTTAACTATTTTCGTTGGAAATAATGAGCAACTATTCACTGGTGAACAAAAGAATGTATACGATCGAATTAATTTGTCAATTGCAGCAGAACAAAGTGGATTCTTTTTTTTGGACGCACCAGGTGGCACTGGAAAAACGTTTCTCATCTCACTAATACTTGCGCGCATTCGATCACAAAATCATATTGCGTTAGCAATTGCTTCATCAGGTATTGCAGCCACTTTGCTTGATGGCGGACGGACTGCACATTCAGCACTCAAGTTGCCGTTGAACATTCACACAAATCCAGATGCAGTGTGCAACATAATAAAGCATTCCGGTATGGCTAAAGTTTTGCAAAAATGCAAAATTATTATTAGGCATGAATACACTATGGCCCACAAGCATTCACTTGAAGCTCTCGATAGAATGATGAAAGATCTAAATAATAACACCAGGCTTTTCGGTAGTGTTTTACTGCTGCTGTCCGGTGATTTTAGACAGGCATTGCCGGTCATTCCATGCGCTACATATGCGGATGAAATTAAAGCATGTATAAAACAATCATATCTATGGTAAAATGTCAGTACATTACGTCTTAACACAAATATACCTGTTCAACTGCAAAACGATCCATTGGCACTATCATTCTCCGAGCAATTGCTCAACATTGGAAATGGAACAATGCCATTTCATACACACACAATGCATCAAATTGTCAGTCAATTTCTGCAACCTGGTAAATACGAAAGATGCTTTGATTGAAAGCATATTTCCAGATTTACAAGCTAATTATATTAATCATGCATGGCTTCGTGAACGAGCTATTTTAGCCACAAAAAATATTGATGTTGACGCTATTATCTTCAAAATACAACAGTCATTGCCCGGCAATGAAATATTGTTCAAATCGATCGACACTGTTACCGATCCTGATGAAGCAATAAACTATCCTGTTAAATTTTTGAATTCGCTGGATTTACCAGGAATGCCACCACATAACTTGCGATTAAAAATAGGCTCACCTATCATTTTGCTTCGGAATTTATGCAACTAAGCTATGCAACGGTACAAGATTAGTCATAAAAAAAATTATGGGCAATGTTCTTGAAGCTACAATTTTGAACGGCAAATTTGAAGGTGAAGTATGATCCCTTCAGACTCACCCATTCCATTCAGACGTCTGCAATTTCCAATTCGCTTGGCATTTGCCATGACTATTAATAAGTCACAAGGTCAAACAATGTCGATTTGTGGGTTGGATCTAGAAAATCCGTTCTTTTCACATGGCCAATTATGTGTGGCGTGTTCTCGCGTTGGAAAACCGTCAAGTTTATTCATTTATACTCCTCAGGAATTGACTAAAAATATTGTTCATAAACCCGCATTAAGATAAATTTAAACAAACATTATTGATTATAACGAATTGTTTTTAGAAAAATTCATGTCATTTCAAAATAAAGAATAATGAAATTATTATATTATTTGTCATTCATTTCATACTTTGTTTAATATCCTAATAGCTTGAAATATCATGCAGAACAACGTCTGTCGGGTCCGCTAGTATATATATATATATATATATATATATATATATATATATATATATATATATATATATCATATGATATGATATGATATGATATGATATGAAGATCATAAAATATGATCTTCATATTTTTTGCGAAATCAGACAATAACATTTAGGCAGTCCAAACATAGATCATTGCTCATGCGATGCATGAGAGATGCATTTCACTCTCGTCAAGCCTGTTATGAAACAGTTTTCATCTCCGTCGTTTCACGTCCACAGACTGCGTCGTCTATCTACGTCTAAATTTCAGTTGATTTATTTAAAAATGTCCAGTTCTTCATCGAGTAGTGATGATGAGGATGTATTATTATATTACTACTACGCCATAAAGTCCAGGAGATGTGAGAAACAATGCAGATCATGAGTTCATCCCTACTTGGAGAGGAATTATCATCACAGGAAAGTAGTTGAGCATAGGATGGCAAAATCGTCCTTTTTTCAGGACTAATTCAATGTTAGAGTTGTAAAATTGAACTAGTTCAGTTATTAAATGGCTTTGTCTAAAGAAATTTTATATAATAATTAATGACAAAGTTTATGATATATGGCTTTTAGCATAACAAAAGAAGAATTATAAACAGATGACTAATTTAAAATTATAATTTATGATAAATATGGTCCTGATGATGTGGCAGAATCCCAAAATGTTGAAACAATGTTAATATAAGTTTAAAATAAAAATTAACAAGGAAGAATTTTTTCACCATTCAATCACTCATTATTTTTGTATGTTATAAAAATTCATTTGAAGTTTATTTTGTGTGTGGATGTAATTTTATGAAGTACTCAAGGAGAAGGGTACCATGATAGTCAAATATACAAATATATATATAAGGATGTAATTTAACTTATTTAAAAAAAAACATTATTTACTGAATGCATGCACTGGAATTAACTAGAAATGTACCTTATGCTATAGCCTACTGAATTGATGAGAGAACAGTAAACAAATGATCCACTCCTCGCATATGATAATATAATCTTGGTGTTATTCTAATAATTTAACTATATTTTATCAACTAAAATATTCTACATATTATAGCTCTAAGGTACTTGCCCAAAATATTTTTTCTTATTTATTTATTTTTTTAAGTTATTTAATTTTTTAATAAATTCATTAACCCATCTCTACTCATTGATTTTAGAAATCTGGGAAAATCTGCATTCTTATATTTGACGTATTCTAAATTTATTGTAGGCTCTACTTAGACCAGGGAGATTTGATCGTCATATCCTCATTGATTATCCCACCTTAGATGAAAGAATTGAAATTTTTGAATACCATCTTAAGGGAATCAGATTAGATCAAGAGCCAAAGGTGTTTTCCAGAAGATTGGCACAGCTCACACCAGGATTCAGTGGTTAGTAGTTTGAATACTGATAATTGTAAGGTTCTAAACTTCTGTAGTTGTTTCAATGAACTTAAATTTGTTACTAACCAAAGTCGTCCACAAACTTCGGTCTCCTGAAAAGCTCTCTTCCACTAATCTCTGTTAATCGCCGAGGCCCCCTAATTTGACACAATAACTTTTTTTGTCCTACACCTGTTAGAAAAAGTTTGTTGAAGTGTGAATTTCATATTGTAGTAAAATATGGTTTTAAAACAATTGTAGATCCTAAAATATCAGAGATATTGTGCTTCTGTTCAGGTGCTGATATTGCAAATGTTGTAAATGAAGCAGCGCTTCATGCTGCTAGGGATCTCAAAGGCTCTGTTACACGTGCTGATCTCGAATATGCAGTCGAAAGAGTCGTAGGTGGGACTGAAAAAAGATCGACAGTCATGCCCCTTGAAGAGAAAAAAGTTGTGGCTATGCATGAATCTGGCAGAGCATTAATGAGTTGGTTAACACCAAACGCAAGTATCCTTCTTAAAGTAACTATAGTGCCTAGGACAAATCTTTCTCTTGGATTTTCCCAATACAGTCATCAAGAACAGAAACTATACACAAAAGAAGAGGTATGCTTTTTCTATGAATCATATACAATTAGTCGGATTCGTAGTGTTCAAATCTCATCTAAGTTTAAAGCTGATTATTATCATTTAGTCTAATATTTATTTATAAAAGCTGTAAATTAATATAAACTAATTATTATTTTAAAATCTAACCATATTATTACTATAAATTAAATATTCAAATAAACATTAATGTTATGAAGTCGTTAGCATTTTTAATTACTAAATATTTTTATGAAATAAATAATTTTTATAGTATACACTATAATTATAAATTTATAATTGTACATTCAGGTTTGTATGATCTTAAAGAAAACTTAGCACCTGCGGGTGATAATATTCTGTGGATGTTAAAAAAAAATTTTTTTCCTAGTTTTTGAAAACTGATAGGGCATTAAAAAGGAAATTAGAAAAACTTTTGTTTTCGAAAACCAAGAGGAATAAAATAATACATTCGCTTATAAAAACAATATAACATATAGAAACATAAAACAAAAAAAGAACTTGATCTCTATTTTCAAAATTTTCTGCATTTAAGTTATTATTCTAATTCGGAATGATATTTGAGACAAATTCATAAAAACAACATTAAACAAATTTTGTTCAATTAAGTATTTTTTCAAATTTTATTATAAAATTATCATATATGGTTAGAGAATATCACATTTGATCAATAATTCTATTTATTTTTTAAAATATAACTTTTTATTTTATTTTGTTTTAAGCTATTTGCAAAAATGTGTATGGCTCTTGGAGGTCGTGTTGCAGAAATCATAACTTTTAACAGATCTTCTACTGGAGCTGAGAAAGATTTGAAAAAAGTGACTGATTTGGCTTATGCAATGGTAAACAAGCTCAGAATTTTCTAATGTGCTGATTAAATTATTTCATTGTTAATTAGGATCAATCATTTTATAAAAATTGTTTTCCTACTTTTTCTGTTTATAATTTTAGGTAAGCATAAATATTTTTACAATTGTAAAAACCAGCTTTTTCAGGATATAGTAGTTTATAAATTCATTTATTACTTTTCCATTAAATTTTATTTTATTGTTTATTTTTTCACTATGTGTTTTATGTGTGTTTGTGTATTGTATTTTATTTAATTGCATACATTTATGCAAATTTGGTATCAAGGAATAAAATAATACGATTAAACATAGGTACGCAGGTTTGGTATGAATGAGAAAATTGGTTTGCTGTCATATGTACCGCCAAGTGGAGAATTTGAAGGAAAACGGCCTTATAGCAAACAATTAGCAGGAAGGATTGATCTTGAAGCTCGAACTCTAGTATCACAAGCATTCAGATTTACTGAAGAAATTCTTATAAAAAACAGAGACAAACTGAACCTGGTAAGTTTACCTTATTTGACATCTTCCCTATAAAAATAATTTTTTCATGACCATACCAAATCATTCAATTTGGGCAAGATCTGAATTAAATTTTCCTTTTTCATTGTTTTATTATACAAGTATCTTTGATAATGAGGGCTATCTGAACTACATGTTTCTAATTGTGTGATGGTGAATTAGAAACATGTAGTTCAGGTAGTCCTTATGGAAATTTTAGTATTTGACCGTTAAAATTGACACTACTTATTAAAAATGACTGTTCTATGTTATTAGTTCACATTGAAATTTTCTTTCACCTCAGTAATCAGTAATTGACTAATGATTAATTAGCAATCAACTAATGATTAATTAGTAATCAACTAATGATTAATTAGTAATCGACCCATGATTAATTAGTAATTAACTCATGATTTATAATAAGTGGACTAATGATTAATTAATGATTGTTTGGGGTTTAAAACATTTACGATGAAGAGGGTCACAAAAATTCTCATTGTTTAACCGCTGGAGAACAGTTTTTTTTTAAATAAATATGTCACAGTCCAAAAATTTTAGGTCTAAAAATGTTTGGAATAAAAAAATTTCTTATAAAATTTACCTCCAAGCATTTACTTGCAAATGGGATCAAGGAACTATTAATTAAATTGTAAGGAAATCTGTAATAATCAGTTGAAATTTGATAATAAAAACTTCAAGCACCGTTTTCTCAAAACTACAACCTTCAGAGTTGTGCCGGTCTTCTTACAAGGTAGCGATATACTCCAACTAGGCAGGAGGGGTGCCCTTCTGGTTCCAGAATGCTAAGGCATGCCTTAATTCGCTTGACCATTAGGACCTCTGAGAACATTGAAAAACAGATTAAAGAAATGGCTTGTGGGATTAGTTTTTATTACTATTACATTATGGAAGGATTTTTGTCTATTTGGGTTGATTTTATTAAGGATTCGATTTTCCTAAGCTCAGAGGTGGGGCTGTGAGTTTTAAATGGAGTCTACTAGTTAGGTTTATTGTTAGGTCTGATTATGACTTTGTTTTTATAAGATGTTGTCTACTTGGGCATTCCTGGAAAAAGGCCACATGAGGTTCACTGCAGTTTGTACATTTTGGGTGGTGTTTCTGGTGTAGTCTTTATTTTTGTGGTTTTCATCATAGCGAGCGCATTTGATGATGTGCCTGCTGAAGTTTTTTGTAGAGCCGAATTCCTAGCAGTTATGACACTGCTTGAGACCATTAATATTTCTCAGTTTCTCAACTGAGTAACTCATGTGATCAATTGGGCCAACTTTTTTAAGATTTTCTAATTTGAATTTATTCTTGGTTGTTATACTGAGGTGTGGCAAATCTTTTTTTTGCTGTGTTCGTCTGTTTTTCTCATCCACCAAATAGTTTTAAACCCAGTTGAACAGGCTTTTGAGGCCATTGTAGATAGATTGTATGGAATGATCTATGTCAAATCCTTTCATAATGAATTTTTTTAGGGGTTTGGTGCCTCTACGGTTATAAGTGTGATAGTCAATGCTATCGCATTTATTAAGAAGTTCAATAGTGGAATTATGATCGTGTTTGGTGGTCACAAAAATTTTATTTTTGTCCTTAGAACGTATTGTGAACGAGGTTATATTTGCCTTTAATAGAGATTTCCTGAGTTCCACTGATGTCATAGGTGGTATAATTATTATTGGTGAGGGTTTGTTTGATTTTTGTATGATAGGTGGAGTGTTGATGTTATTTTGTGTTTGGAGTGATGTTGATTAAGGCAGCAAAACTGTTTGTGGTGGGTGTTGGTATGATTGTGTTATTTGTTAGTCTGGGTTTAAAGGTAATTTTCCTTTTGCTGTGATGTTACCTGCGTCTGTAGTTTGGGTGTGAATTCTTTAGACTGATTTGAATCAGGGTTTGGGCTGGGTAGGTTGTGTTGAGGTTTGTGGAGTCTGTTAGTCTAAGACCATGTTGTCAGACAGGGACATATTTCAAGTTAATAATATAATATAATAATAAAGTTAAAAGATATTCTGTGAAATAGAACTTATACCATGGGAGCCTATTGGAACATAAATATTGTGCATTTTTTATTTGATGCCAGTATTTGTTATTGAGTATTTAAATTGAATTATCTATTAAAATGCTATTATTGATGTTTATTTTAGATGGCAGCAGAGTTACTAAAACGAGAAACACTCAACTATACAGATATTGAGAAGCTTATGGGACCTCCGATTGGGAATAAAAGGAAGTTTGTTGAGGCTCCAGAGTTTGAAGCATCTCTAAATAGCATTATAGAATCTGAACAAGTTCCAGAAAATAGTAAAAATCAACAACCCAATGCTCCTCAATAAAACTAGTTTTATGATTCATTTATGAACGTTGTTAATTGTATAGCAAACAGTAAAAAAAGAAGCCTTATACTTGCATATAAATGAATTGTATTTATTTAAATTAGAAAAATAATGTTGAGACTGTTTAATATTCTTTTCCTTTGCATTTTATACCTTGAAAATTCATACTAGTTATACTAACAAATTTTAAGCAGAAAGCTGATTATGGCTTTAAATGTGTTATAAGGTTGAATTTATTTAATTTTGAAATTATTATTAAATAATAATTAGTTTATTCTTATTTTTAAATGGCTATAATTATTTTATTTTAAATTAAAAAAAAAATTAAATTATTTGTATTCTTGAAAAATTACTTCCTTGTAAAGGAAGTATTGTAATCGCAAAAATTTTTGGTTTTCATATTTCAACGGAAATATCCATTTTGACCATCCCTGAATCCATTTTGACTAGTTTCGTCGTGATGTCTGTACCTACATTTGTTCGTATTTTGTATAACTCAAAAACGATTAGCCTTAGAAAGTTTAAATTTTGGATTGCTGTAACATCTAGTTGGGCACCTCTCTTTTTCGTCACTGCATGATCACCAAAAGTAGTACTTTACTAGAAGGTCAGTAGATTTTCAACAAAAATTATATTAAAATATAGTGCAAAACTTCTTAAATTTGGTAAATAAGACTTACATATTAATACAAATAACACACTAGCTTTTGGTCAAAATTGGCAAATTGGAGAGGTACTTTTTTTGAAGGTCATAATGGATTTTCATAAAAAATTATATTAAAACATAATGTAAAACTTCTTAAATTTTGTATATAAGACTTGCATATTAATACAAATAACATACTAGCTTTTGGTTATTAGGAAACCTGAAGTTGCACTTTACTTGAAGGTCATAATTGACTCATAAAAAATTATATTAAAATCTAATACAATACATCTCAAATTTGGTATATAAAACTTTTATATCAATATAAATAACATACTAGATTTTGGTTAAGATTATCTAGCTTGAAGGTCATTATAAACTTTCATCAAAAATTATATTAAAATATAATGCAAAACCTGTCTAATTTGGTATATATACTGTTATATCAATATAAATAATATACTAGATTAAAATTGGCTTGTCGGAAGTTGTGTTTTACTCTAAACTGTTTTTGTTATTTTACCTTACTAGGGAAGAGTATGCTTGAAAAAATCAAAGTTTTCACAGATAAACACGTTTTACTGTAACATTTTACAGTTATTATTAATATTTTTATGTTGTGTATGTGTGGGTGTCAATTAATGGACACCAATAGACATTGAGTGTCGTTTTTGAGATGCTGCTATCTTCGGAAACTAGTAACCAAAGTCAGAATCTTTTATATATTTTTTTAATTAGATACAATGTGTTTATATTTTCACCTACATACCATAAATATATATACTTTCTTTTATTCATTTAATATTTAAAAAAAAAAAAAAAAAGATCAAAATAAGACATGTTATAAAAGTTCAATACGCTTACAAATCATTATATAGAATAAAAACTTATTAATATTAATATGAATAAGAAATAGAAGCTTCGTCAAGCTGGGACAATTTTACTAATTTGATGTATGATAAATAAAAAGACAGTTATACCTGTACAAATACACTTTTATTTTTTCAATTAAATTCAAGTAATTATAAATATTATATTAAAATATAACAGTAAATTTATATAGCAGAATAAAAAAAAATAATTTTTCAGCAAATTCCTTTCATTGTTCCCATAATTACTGATATTATCTTAGTGGGAACATAATATTAAATAAAAATTGCACTAATACTATCTCAAATAATAATATTAAAAAGAGCTTCCCATTCTAAATATCTGCCAAGGAAATATCTGCCAATAAATGGAAAAATTGAAAACTACTTTGAACATTTGTTACCTATGCCAGTACCTCAAATGGGTAATGACCATATTTGTCTCACCAAAACCAAAGGCTAGAATTTTTCTCTAGCTTCTGCCATCTAGTGGAATATAACCAAATTGTTTTAAACATAAAAATATTTAAACACAAATATCACCATTGTCCGTTACAGAGTTATTAAATATTTTGATTTTTACTAAATTATTTATTAAAAAAAATTCCATCCAAAAAGTTTTTAAATTCCACCTATGTCTGTCCAAATTCCAGATCAAATAGGATGATTTGAAACTTTAAAAGAAAATAATATGTATGAAAAACAAAATGTGAATAATGGTCAAAAAGGAATCAGTTCAGAGAGCACGCCAGCCAGTACTGACTCAGTTCTCCGAGCCAGCAGACGCTCATAGTATTCAGTTAAAAATGGAACAAGCCATGGGGACAACTTGATGTCTGAATTATTTTTGAAAGTCGTTCCACGATTTCACCTAATCATGTTGGCTAATGTCATGAAATGCATTATAAAAATAATAAAGTTTGCACCATAATCTACCTACTAAAATCTACCTGATGAAATTTCACCAGTTGCTTCTGCACCATTCGTTGGTACGCTGAAGTTCACACTGCTGTCCACCATACACACAGCGGTGTTTTCCATTTGAAATGGAAAACAGTGGTACAAGCAAAACCAACAAATTTCTTCAATTCCATGCCGCCCGATGTTAACATCCCTTGTAGCTGGTTGACGGGATACATGTTGACACCAATATCAACATTTTGTCCATTTTTTGTTCTAGTAAAAATAATGGCTTTTGTTGTTTTGAAGATGTAATCAATTAATTTTAATCCTTATAATGACCCAATGGTTTTTCAATTTACATTTTTAATTAATTCTTGTAATTTCTAACGTTACTGAATTATTTATTACAATCATAATTATTTTTCATTAAAACTTTCATGCTATAAACTGGGAAATAAAATAAATTAATAAATCAATGATACAAAAAGTTTTTACTGGCATAATTTATTATCAAATGTTATACAAAATTATTGCTTCGAGTTATTAATGTATGTTTCAAAGTATACAATATAAACTTATAATGTAAATCATCTTACATAAACAGCCTTATATATTAAATATATATAATAATCTTGAGGAATAATCACGTCTAATATGGAAATGGAACAGAGAACCATAGCATTTTACATTCATGAAATTTTATGTTCTACTTTGAATCATTGTTGAGAAAGAGGATTATTCAAGATTGTATGTATATACCACTTTAAATTTAAATTCAGAGTCTTTATATTGTTCGTTCCGTAAAATAATAAAAACATCCGCGAGCAGCAGAGCTCCATCACTAAAGTCGTATTTTCACTTATGAGATTTAAAGAGCCTTTTCATTTTCATCACCAATGAATTTTGCATCTCTGAGGTTATGCTATCAAATCTGGCAAGTTTGTTTAGTTTCCTTTTTGGACCTTGTCCAGCTCTTCCTCCTAATTATCACAATCGTACATATTCATGATGGACAATGAAAGCTTTTCTTAGTAAATTTATGATACCCATGTACAGGGATCCCCATGGAGGATCAGAGGAAAGATCATGGAAGAAGCGAGGGAATGGTATCAAGGAGACCTTTAAAAGTAGATGGCTGGATTAGCAGAAAGGCAAGAATGGCTTTTGATAGAGAACTCTTGTTCAAGTTGTGTTGACTACCTCACACCACAGCAGTCAGTAAAAGAGAGTGATATTAAGAAATATATATAAAGAAGAATATTAATAAATAATTATTTAATAACACCTTCCTTCCTTCCTTGCTGGCACTAAAACTCTTAAAGAGCCAGGGCCGCCTGATTTAATAATACCAACAATGACAATGGTGAACCTTCCTTGTATGTCAGAGGAGAAAAATACAAAAAAGGTATTAGCTGAGGCACTATTTAATCGATAAGTTTATGGGAGGCCTGGACTGCACAAGGCAAACAACACAGCCAATGACTTAGTAATAAGGAATTGGGTGGTGTCAGGATAAGACAGGAATACACAGAGATTGTTATTGGAGGGATTCAGGATCTACTATAGACAATGATTATTATTAGCTAATAATCAGTAGAATATTAATTAATGATTTAAAAATGTGATGTTCTCAATTAGCTAATTTCGTCATAAAATAAAAAAACAGTACAATTGATTTAAAATAAAATACACTGATCATTTTCTCCTCGTTCTCATACAAACATTTTTCTTCATACACATATTAAAATTAAACATATTTTAAGAATGAAAAAACTTTAAAATTTAATTACAACACATAAACCTTAAAATAAGTTTCAGTAAGATTAGCTTATTGTCTATAATATTTTTTAAGCTCAACAAATAAGATGAGAAAAAAACTTATACTAAAGCTTACATTAAAGCACCATAATTCTGAAGCACTTGATATCACAATTGTATAGCATTAAAGCTGATAATAATATGGTTTTACATAATTGTACAGCAGCATACTAAGGAATAGTAGAGGAAATCTACAGCACCACAACCGGTTCCATCTCCAGTACCATCTGTATGTTCTTCAAGATCCCCTGAATCCGCAAGCAACAAGCTCATTGGTGCTTCTCCATTCTCATTAGGTAAGGGGTCTTTAGTGAACGAAGCAGCTGCCAGTGCTGGGTATATATATGATAGACCATGGCTTTTATCATCATCTCCATCATCCTGCAAACACAATTACGAAAATATTATAAAGCTAGGCTCAAATCAACAGTCTGAAAGATATTGGGCTTATGGAATAAACAGCCAGAAAAAAATTGACTTTAATTTAATCTATTTCTTTATATTATTCATTATTAACCTTCCGGTGATCATGCTTATGTGAGAGGTACTACAAGGTTGAATTTAGCTTATCACATTCCGTGCGGCTGTTGAATATGCTTTGAAAAACCGTTGTGCTTTCCTGAGACGGGTGTCAAAGCATGTTCGACATTTTACCAGCATATTTAGAAAGGGTCTAGAAAATCGCAGCCTCAATGTAGCGACTTGCAATTTGGTACAAGTTTGTGAGACCTTTTAGAAAATGTATATACCATCCTATGAGAACGATCGTCATTTTATTATTTTGTTTTTTTTTATTTTAGAAGGTGACGGTAAGTTCCTTTTCCCTCACTCTATCGTCAAAGGGTCTTTCGCCCTAACTGCCTATTTACCTGGTGTCTTGAAAATAACCATTTCAATATATCTAGCCACTTGCTGTTTGGCTCTAGCCTTAGTGAGAACTCTTAGAAGTCGTAGAAATAAGTAGCTGAGAACGAGCAACAGCTTATTAACTTTTCTTCAATTTTTCCTATAAAGTAAGGTAAATATATTCATCATTATTCTTATAACCCAGTGTTCATATATTTCATAATTTGAAATAAAATTTATTTTATCAAATTAAAAAAATTAACAAATTAAATTTTGATTTTCTGTATCATTATATTATTTTTTATTGTATTCTTTATTTATTTTTATTAAAATGTTATAATTTGAACAGAAACTTAATTACTAAATTCCAATACCCTTCTTTTCTTCTAGCGATTCAGGGAAAATTCCAATTCAGGCAGACTATTTTGAAAAATGGCCAATGGTATTTTGGTGGGCATACCTTGGTTATTCAACTTTTTGAGGGTTTATTTCAAGTTCATCTTTAATATTAAGTTTAACGTCAGGCTAAGGTTTTGTTTGGACTCTGCTGCACACAACGTGCTAATAAATTTATATCTGAGTGCTTTACGATCAATTTATATTAGTGATTCTCTCGTCTTTAGACCTACGATTCAATACTTGGCAAGGAAGTTCTGCTTCTTGACCAATGGCTATACAAAATCAGTTGGATATAAGATAAGTATGATACAAGAAGAAGTTGGTTAGGGAGTGCGGTCAAACTTATATAATAAGAGATTGATCCTTCTATACCATCATGCATAGGTCAACTAACAAACTTATATAAGTAAAAATTATGTTTAACCTATGCCAGCGTTTGGGCCTAAGTTGCTAGTCTTCATCAGGTCTAAGCAAAACCAGATAACAACCATGAAGTATGACCACGTGGAAGTATAAAAATATGAAAATATATAGTTGGATAGCTAAGTATGAAAATATATAGAAATTGTTATAATATATGAACATCACGTCCTGACTATGTCAAATTATCAAATGCAAAAAAATGCGATTTTCATATTCATCACTTTGAAAACATACTATGTGGGACTCGTATTCTGCCAATGTCTAGAATACCTAATTCCTAAACGTCACAAGGAGTAAATACTTGAGGATTAGGAATTCAAGACTTTATCACAATGAGTGCCTCAACTGGTTTGTTTCAAGGTGAAAATATAAAAGTCGTGGTTTTTCCCAGTTTGACAAGGTAGGGAGGATTTGTATAAATGAATCATGAAAATTGAAAATTAAAATTTTAAGAAATGAATGAAAGATATAATAGAATGCATTAACAAATATACAAGATTAACAAAATTTAGTTGTAGAAGTTAAGTAAGCCTAGAGAATATGTAGTAAAAAAATAAAATAAAAAATAAGATGAGATGGAAATGACTATTAACATAATATGTATGGAAAATAAATGCGGATTGAAAAACAAACAAAAAAAGTAAAGAGGTAAAGAAGAAAAAACTTAAGAAGAGGCACATGTCTACTAGTCCAGAGCAATGCTTAAACAACTGATTTAAAGGACAGACTAAACTAACTGGTGTAAGTACTGGTGGAAGAGGAAAATATTATGATTAGACTGATAATAGAAATACATATTAGATAATTATGATTACATTTCATATTTATTGTACCAAATAAAAAATTTAGCAATTACAAAAAATGATGACGAAATCTTCATTGATAATAAAATTAAAAATAAAAATAAAATATATTATTTCAAAAATAAATGTGCTTTGAACATAACTAATGATTTCTATTTTGACCTTCATATTTTTACACTGGATTTATAATTTTTATTCTTCTCCCATTGCATTTTTTAAATCCTCAAGTAAATTATGAGCTATTATTCCTACAATTAATTTTGTAGTTACTAGAAATTTTTCATGATTTTTTTCTTCTTCAGATATATTTATCCAGTGATAAATATGAATATACATTGAAGTAAAGGTTGGAATCTCTTAGTTTTTCTAAAATGTTTTAAATCATACAAATTATTTTTGTCAAAAATAATTCACAATCTATATATATATATATATATATATATATATATATATATATATATTCTATATATATATATTATATTAGACACAATTATGTTGCAGATAAGCTGGCTTTTCAAAATTATAAACACTTTTACGATCCATGAAAGAGGAAAAAAATGTCATGAATAAATTGAAAATGTATTTGGAAGACCATCTCAAAGTTAGTAGTATGAAAGAAATTAATTCAGTAATATTTTCTTAGAAACATATTTCATTTTACCTCTTTTACTATTATTTAAATATTTTAAGAAGTATTTTTTTATTGTTTCAAAGTTTCTTAAATGCATAATTACTAAACTTTACAAAGAGGTATATAAATCAAAAAGTCATAATCATAAAATTCTTCCTCCAACTGAATATTAAAAATTGAATTACCATAATGTAGGTGGCTTTATCAGGCTCTTCGCATGATGTGATCAAGGGTCCTTGATTCCACTTAGTCTGATTGTCTTCCCCTTGGTCAATAGAATAACATCTGGAGTCATTGTTAAAATCTGCACCACCACTGCTACTGAATCCTCCATCTCCACCGCTGTTGCTGAAACCTCCATGGCCACCACTTCTGCTGCTAAAATCTCCATCGCCACCACTACTGCCGAACCCAGTATCACCACTGCTGCTAAATCCTCCATCACCACTGCTACCAAATCCTCCATCACCGTCCATTGCTTCTTCTTATAAATTTTTCAAAAACTTTCTCAATTAAAAAATTCAATTGTGATTAAACACACTGAAAAGAAAGAATAGAAGAAAGAAATTAAAAAAATTAATAAGAAATATTTCATTGAAAATAAGACATTATCATTGATTTAATAGGAGATAAAGTTTACAAAACTTAAAATAATACAAATAAAAAAGTCAACTCTTCAAAAAGTTAATCCATTCATAATAAATTTTGAGTAACTCTATTAATATTACACAAGATTAAGTAATTAAAAATAGGATACAATTTTCTATTAAAAAAAAAAATCCTTTATTTTAAGTAACATGGAACCTACTTGTTTATAAGCAAGTTAATTAATAACATATATTATTTGAATATATTCATTGCAATTTTTTATTTTTTGGCAAACACTTCCATAATTAATGAGTTTTTCGATGGTATAATTACTACATTAAAATATTTCTGCTAGACTGTGAAAACTATCTTCCAATGCAAGATTGTAATATTTAAATTGTATTCATTTTCTTTAATTTTTCAACTGATTTAGGGAATATGATATGTTTCCTTTCAATTTTTCTCGAGCATACATATCACTATTTCAATACTTATTGGCATAAAATCCACTCTAAATAATAAAGATAAAAATGTTACAGTAACTTAAACTTATCTAGATTGTTAAATAATTACTTATTTATTTAAAAAATATATTTTGAACTTAACTACCTAAAAAAAGTTAGATTGCAACATTTATGAGAATTATTAAAAAGAAGATGAATAATAAAATTTTGACTGGGAATAATTTTTAAAATAAAATTACCAGAAAAGATATCATTCCAGCAAAAATATTTCATATTACAAGAAAACTACTGAATATTTTTTTTTTCTTGCTTGGCATAGGTACTAGGTGTAGAATGAAACCCGGAAATTTTATAAAAACGGAAATTCCCAATATTTATAAATGCCTTTTGTATAATAAAACAGAAGTATTAGTCAATATGTACTTTTGCTGAAGTTATAGAAGAATATTTCTGCTTTATCTAAATATATTATTCTAGGCAGTAATATCTATCAATATAATAAATAATTCAGATTTATCTTTTAAATGTTGGGTAAGAAGAATATTTACTTACCATTAGCTGAAAAATAACTATGGTAACACTATTGAATAATGTGTCATTATGAATGAATATGGTATATATAATAATAGTATTTTTAAACAAACAAATGACAAAATATTATTGTCTTATTCCAATAAAATGTTTAGTAAACAAGATCATTATAACAAAAATACTTGTCCTCTTTCTAATATCATGTTATTTGAAGAAGGTGACAAGCAGGACATTGACTATGAATAACAGTACAAAACATAATAGAGAAAATGTCATTTACTTATCTATTGCACCATAACTTTCTCTTGAAAAATAAACATTGCTTTCCGTTTTAGGTGTAAAGCATAGTCCTATGATGTCATGTTTCTATGAAGGCTATCAGATGTCACCATTGAAAAGCTAAAGTCAAGAATTCTGTTCTCTAAGCTGCCAGTGTGTGTAGTAAACCCCTGTTCCCATTACATAGCGCCATCTAGTAGAAGTAGAATGGTACTATTTGTAAAACTGCTGTTTTTTTAATAGTCAGGAAGCAACAGTAAAATTTATAATTCATCCTCATTTTTTCATCTGCTTTTTATTGTATATAATAAAATTAATAGTCTTGTTTACGCTTTTGATACTAGTTTGTGTTTATTAAGTTGTAGGTATGCTTACAAATTTACATCCAGATTAAAATTAAAACATTTATTAATTTATTGCAAACTGGTAGAATGATGGGAAACACTAAACTCTCTTCATATTAACATCCGATTATCCTTTTCTAGAAAACACAATGTGATACTAGTTTGTTTTAAATTGTCATTGATTTATATGAAATTCTATAATATTTTTTTCTTGAACCTTCAAAGGACATTTTTCAATAATTCGTTAAAATTTATCTATTTTAATATAAATTTTCAACTGTTATAATTGTCTTGTTGATTAATTTAATATATATATATATATATATATATATATATATATATATATATATATATATATATATTCAGTAATTGAAAATTGACTATGTGTTTTATACTTTTCTTAAGTTTTTTTTGTGAAAAAATTACAAAACAATTTTGAAACTGTAATTATATTAAATAGAAAAATTCATTAAGATTTTTTTTATAAATCTAAAAAATGTTTACAAGTTTTGAGTACTGATAGTGGCGTAATCTACTGGCTCCTATTTGTAGTTGGAGGTGTGTAACCTACAGTTGACCTCTGTGAGGGAGAGAGGTCAGGGCTTAATATGATGGTTCTGTTTCAAGGACAGCTTTTATTTCATTTTTTCATGAATCCTTGTTTTCCAACTAATGCGAAATTAAACGTCTTAAAAGGTCTCTCTCTTTTTTTTTTTTTTTCTTAGTTTGATGTTAATCTTAAAAACTTAATATATTTTTCTTTGTCTATTCTATGACAGCATAAAATTAATGTTGATTATATTTTATATTATTAGAAAATATTTTGAAATTCTTATATAATATGTACTTTTTGATGCATTCTTTGTTCTTTGATGTATTTGTTGCAGGTTTTTAAAGATTTTCATTTGAATGCCTTTTATCATAATTATTGAACACCTCATCTTGAAGTATTGCTTATAGAATAAAACTAATGAATTTATTATTAGGTTGTTTGTTTTTACATATTAGAATTTAATATTACTTTAATTATTATATATAATAACCTATTAAACTTATTTTTATCTATTTTATGATGGGGATCACGTCAAAGCTTCAGGCTTTTTGTGATTCCCTTTCATGCAAAATCTTAAGTTTTTTTTTTTTTTAGCAAATGCTTTACATATCAAAGTTCTCTACTAACTTAAAAACAGTAATAACTGTTTTCTGTATGAATATTTTTTTATACTTCATTGCCCGACTAATATAAAATACTAATTATTTTTATAATTTTTGCTATTTGTCCTAACAAAAGTGGTTGAATTCCTCTCAAGGAGGCATATTAACATTCTTTGTTTATACACAAACCAAGCCCATTCAAAACAATGCCTAGGTGGTTTTGAGGCTGTATAAAAACTCTTAGGAAAAAGAAAAGCAATTAAGTCCTCTTACAAAAAAAAAAGAGCAATAATTGCAGTTGAAAAGTATAATACAGTATCTCATATCTCTTGGGGTAATTTTTTTTTTTTTAAAGAAATAGTATATCTTGAGTTAAGCATAATTATGTTTTACTTTCCCATTGTTAGAAGTACTAGGAAAACAAAATGTTGGAAATGTATTTTATATTATTTAACATCAACATAGAAAGCTATTAGTAGACTTAGTAATTTAGTTTTAATTAGTTATATAATTCAGGTTTTCGGTGAGAATGATTTTAATAAACTAAAGTTGAGGCTTCAAAACTGAAATTCAATACAATCGACTAGCTCTCTCTCTCTCTCTCTCTCTCTCTCTCTCTCTCTCTATATATATATATATATATATATATATATATATATATATATATATATATACTTTGATAAACATAATTCCTACCATAAATTGCTAACATAATGGTAGTTAGCTTATAGAGGATTATTGTTTCACTGGTTTAGGTGAGACTACACTGAATATGGACGTGACTTGACCAGAGTCCTGAAGCGAATCTGTATTGTGAATATAATAGGAGACTGGACTCAAGTCAAGTCTGTATTCCGTGTCACTGCACCTTTATCCTATTGAGACAGAGAGAATCCAATCTTATTAACAAGATGAAAAACCAATATTTAATTTGCTTACTTCAAAGAGATTCAAAACAACTATTTTAGAAAAAATGTTGGTGATTTTCTTGGTTCAAAACAAAGGCACCACTGAAATGGTCCTGTAACTGTGATTCATTAATAAATTTAATTCAATTATAAATCTATAGTGAACTACTTAACAAACAATTTTGTCTCAAATTTAGGATAAAATCTTTATGAAAAATGGTCAGAGGGAATGTAGGAAATAAATGAATACAGAGAGAATTATTTTCGTTAACAGTTTGAAATATAATACAGTTAATTCTTTAAAAAAATATATTAAAACATTATCACCCAACGAACATTTCTTAATGAAATGGAAATGGGTTACAAACTTCAACAATCAACTGCTCTATTTTAAATAATTATGTCCAAAACCTGTTTACATTATGTATATATTCACATTCATTCAATCCACATTTACAACAAAAGTTTCTGGCCTATTTAACTGAAATATATCATAGGAGTAATTATTGTATAAAAGCTATGATTTACAAATAATATAACAATAAAAAGTAAAATCCCTATATCAAACTATTAATTATTCTGAAGAAGTTTCATCATATCATTGTGATTTTTTTTCTTTGACAAAGAGAAATAATCTTACATACTAGATTTGTTATTTTTTCATTGCATTTTTACAATTTTGTTTAATATCACATTTAATAACAATTAAAACGAATATACAATTTATAAAATCGATAAAATTTCTGTATTAATTATTAATTAAAACTTTGGTTATTATAATGTTTAAAAATTAAAACAAATGTAACATTTATAAAAACAATAAAATTGAAATATTTATATACAATGTTATATTTTTCTATAATTCAAATTTGAAACACAGTTGTTTAGAGTTTAACACTTTTCTCACTTTTTGTTGTTGTAACGGTTTTCACAAACTTCCAAATATCGTCTGCTACTAATTTTGGCTCTTCATATGCTGAAAAGTGTCCACCTTTTGGGAAGTGGCTGATTTGAACTAAATTTTGATAAGAAGCTTCCAGTACAAATTTTGGATAGTACAATAATTCATACTTAAACCATGCACATGCACTTGGTACAGTATTTATATTTCTGAAAATGAATTATCAAATTAATTATTTTGTAACAATTTTAATAAATTTGTAGATTTTCATAATCCTTGAACATTTACAGGGTGATTCATTTTATCATGTACCATGGGGAATGAAACATTAGTAACTTTATAAAATTCTTTCCAACTATGTTAAAGGCAAATTCTCTAAAACATTTAGAAGTATGGCCTGCAAGAGAACGGAAAATGGAGACCCTGATAATACATACAGTTGAAGAGGTTATATGATACTCAAACATGGTGACTTAAATTAAATAAGGAATAATTAAATACTTGGGATGGATTTAAATAATGAAAGATTTGTGTTCTTCCAAAATTATTAGATGTGAAAACGTAGAAAGAGAAAGGGAGAACTTGGCTCTGGTGGGACCAGAGCATTGAAAATTGACAGGTATATTTATGAATGGTGGAAGATTAAGCTAGATCGTAAGGAATGAAAAAATAAAAAAGAAGGAATGACAAATATTGGTTTAGGGCAAGGATTAGTGACATTAGGGCAAATAATGTTATATCAAAGTGTTTCCCCCAACTCTCAATATTATTAATAACTTCATAAATAATTATAAAAATTCTTCAAATGCGGCTCTCCTTTCTACAATCTCTTACAGGCCCTTCTTCAATTTTAAATGTAGATTCCTTCTTTACATTCCTATGCCTTATGATAACATTAAGACATCTTTACATTCTATCTGAGATTATATCCTGGTTTGATTCCAATTGTAAACTTAACAATATCTCTTCTCTGTCCTAAAAGATTCCATTATAGTCCACTCCAATATTATTTATCACATCACTTGTACCACTCTGAACTCCAATTCTTATATTGGAATAACTAAGAATAATCTTAGAACCTGTATCGCCCTGCATAAATTCATTACCATTTCTGATAATCCTACCACCTCAAAATTCTCTGTACCCAGCCAAACCTCTAAAACCATAAGAGATGTCTTTTATCTAAATCCATCTAGAGCCTAATCCTATCAATCGCAAATGAGACAAATAGTACCTACTACTCTTAGCATTCTAAAGAAAACTATTACTATTTATCTCCTTTGTATCAAGATCTTTCTTGCATTTCAATCTATGATCCTCGCTACCTTTCCAATGTGGGTTAAATTGGCAATTAAACAATAAATACAAGGAGAAGTTGGTTGGGGTGCGGTCAGGAAAAAAAAACACACAGGTGGTTAAGTACTTAAGCTAAGAAATTAAACACGAGAAGAGCTGTGTGCAACTATGTGCTGGTTACACTCTTGATTTAAAAGGCTTGTTGAACTATCAATTTAAGTAATAGTTAAGGCTAAGATATAATAAATTGACAGATAATAGAAATTATCGAAAGGTGACTGGTTACAAAAGTGGGATTCCTGTGGAAAGAAAATAGAAGCTGCAAAAGATAGGATGATAGATCTAATATGTTCATATTATGAGTTGTCAAAATTAAATTAAAAAAATAAAATAAAATAATTTCAAAGAACATATATAAACAAATGAATAATAATGATGATAATGGAAAGAAAAGAAGAAAGTTTGAGATGTGGGAATGGATAATAACTTAGGCCCGAAACGTCGAAAAATATTAAAATAAGTTTATACTTATCAGTGTGTTTTTCTTTCCTGACCGCAATTTTCCATCTCCTCTCCTTAACCAGCTTCTTGAATTAGTTCTATGCTCAACGATACCTCCATCATTATGAACAATAAATAATACACAACTATGGAATGCTTAATTCTGAATGACTCAATAATCGTTAAATTATTATCCTTGACTAGTTGACAAATCTATGTTGACTACCTCACGCACAATATTATAAAAGCATTATATCAACCTTAGATGAAAAAAATTCAACATAATATAAAATTTAATAAATACTTGCCCGCCAATTCCTAAACTCATAAAAGTTGCATTAAAATTTTCACTGTAAAGCCTCATTGATGTTGTAATGCTTTTAGTAAGCCAATATAGCATGATGTGGTCAATGAGTTCAACTTTGTTTAAATTTTCAAGACCACCATTTGGTAGAGATCTCCAGTTTTTATTAGTCCAAGTTGAGAACTTTTCAAGGATATATGCTGCCAATCCTACTGGAGAATCATTCAGGGCGACACCTAAATGAAATCAATTGTACACATATTTATAATCTGATTTAATTAGCTGTTGTTGGAAATATACAATAATAAAATCCTTAAGTATCACCAATTTATGATGTAATGGACTCATATAACTTTTAAAAATAACAATTCATTTATATAAAAAGAAAACAATTTGGATACTTAATGATCAGATTAAGATATAAATCATTCTTACCAATTGTATCAGGCTTTGTTGCTTGAATGTGAAGGTATCCTGACTCTAAGAAATAAAACTCGGTGAACTGATTTGTATATTGCTCCTGCAATGACTCCTCAACAAAAATTTTTGGAAATAAGTATGCAATAAGTGTGCGAAGCCTTGAATGATAAGTACTTGCCATACAGAATGTCGAATGGTAGCCAAGAACCCTTAAACCAAAATATAAGTAAAATTAAAAAAGTTTTAAAACCTTGTCTATTCACATGTCCCTAAGATGTGTTTAATTTTTATTGGAACTTTCAGTAGGAGCTAGTTTGCACTAGTTTTAAAGCAATGAGAAATAATTATTATTTTTAAAGTGGTGATAATTCACTTTCATAAATTTAATACAATTAATGTATCCGGTGTGAGTCAAGATGGAGACTAAAAAAAATAGTTTAGGAGGTGTAAGAGAGAGAGTGAGTCCATTTCCACTTTCTCCAAGTTTGAAATTAAAAATTATTATTATTCAAGGAGTAAAATTCTTCATCCAGTTCCTTTTGGATCTATTGATAGTATTTTTTTTGCATATGTTAGTCAGAATTTTATTAGTCAGCCATTCATTATGGATTCTTCTTTTTAGTCTCATAAAAGCCATTATGTAATGAGGAAAATATAAATAAAGCAAATTATTACATTTGTTAATATATATTCGTTCGGAAACTAGATGGACAAATCTTAAAAATAATGTTAAATAACTGGAAGTAAAATAAATAAATAAAAGAGAAAAACAATTAAAATGGACTTACTTGTTAGGATTTAAAATAGCCATCATATTGCCTATCACAGAACCCCAATCTCCTCCATGCACATAATATTTATGATGACCTAGCCTTGACATAAGTTCATCAAACAAAACTGCTATTTGTGCTGTTGCTAAGCCAGGTTTGGAAGCTCCTTGCGAAAATGTGTATCCAGGAAGAGAAGGAATAACTACTTCAAAGACAAAATGAGAATCTGGTCGAGTTGTTGTTAACATCGGAATCAAGTTGTAGAATTCTCTAGCTGCACCTGGCCATCCGTGTAGAATAATCAATGGCAGAACTTGTTTACCTGCAGGATATTACAAAAAAAGGATGCTTAGTTTTAATTATAATAAGCAAAGAATTTCGAAGGCTTGCATCTGGCAAATATAATTGAAGTTATAACATTGCAATAGTTGAAGTGGACATATAGTTTTAAAAGAATAATGAACGAATCGTTAAAAAGTTAATGAGTTCTAAATTGATAGGTAAACATCCGACGAGTAGCCTCATATCTAGGCAGGAGGAATGTGTTAAGTGACTCTGTAGATTTTTTTTTGTAGGTTTCATTGGTAGGCATTTAGACAATGTTTATTGGTAGTATCTGAATTTAACCTTCTGGTCTAAGCCTTATTATTGTAACTAAAAATATCTAAAACTGTATATCATTTATTTATGATCATATCAAACAGGAAATTTAAATTATTCAGTAAAGCTCTTCAGTCAAATAATCATACTCAATAATTTTAGTCCTTAAGGAAAAATAGTGCCCTACCGCATTCGTAAGATTCTGAATGAAAAATGCAGAATGCTTGTTAAACTCATAAATAAAACAAAGTAAAAATAACAATACTTTCAAGCCTTTCTTTCGTGTTTATTTATTTAATGTTTTTAGGATTCATCATATTTATGAAAAATTAAACTATAGTTCATAGTTTAGTGGTAATAGAGAAGATTGTCCAAACATTTTTATATTTACTTACTAATATTATTTTTTCTTATAAAATACTCTCTTTGTCTCTACCTATTTCGATAATGTTTAGCATTCTGAATAAAAAAAATTTATTATGAAAATAAATTTGCATATTGCACATCCAGAATGAAAGAGGCACAACTCAAATTTTTTTTTTGTTTGGCCGAACATTGGGCTCAGGTTAAGTTCTACATAGAATTCCTCAGGATGTTTCCTCTAACACAATAGATAATAGATCACCTATTGTATCAATTGCTTTGGCGTAATGTTTGAAGGTTTGCTGCTCTTTGAGGTTGTAGGGGTCCAATGATTAAAATTGCTGGTGTTAAAACTTTGAATTCTGCATCTCTCATTCTGGATGTGCTATATGTTTTTAATGATTCCTCACAATGCGATGCAGAAGAGAGGGAAGATTAAGAAGTTTTTTATAGCCTTCCAGTCTATAGAAATTTTTTATAAGAAGTTTTTAGTAATTTGGTATGTTTCAAAAGTGTTCACTCTTTTATAATTTCAAAAATAAAAGAAAGTACATATGAGAAAATTCCCAATTTTCAATTTGTTTATTTTGGAGGCTGAGAATATCTTGAATTATTTGATATAATGAATCAAAAAACTCCATGTGATGATTAATATATTACAGTGAAATATATCTATTGCTAATAATATTACTGATGGATGTGTTAAATGAACATACCTTTTGTTTTAACAGGATCTGCTTTTGCATGTAAAAAGTGGATATTTAAGCCCCCAATTTGCGTTGTGAACTGCGGAAAGCTGTTGAGGTAGGTCTCTCTTTCTGTCCAGTTATACTTTGTCCTCCAGAATTGAAGAATATCTTTCAGATAATGAGTGTTAATGCCATATTCAAAAGCAACACCTTCTAGAGGGGGAGTGAATGGCCGTGCCTTATCTAACTTTTCCTTAAGCTCCTTCAGTTCCTGCATTCATGCATTGAAAATATCAAAATTTCAAAATATGATCGATGGTTTCCAGAAAACAATTTTTAGAATGTTTCATGACAATGAACTTACTGAGGAAGGAAAACTGATTTTAAATGGCCTTATTGTTTTATCATCGATTTTTTCTTTTCCTGATCCCCAATATTCCAATTCTATTTTTGGTATTTCTTTGGTTTCTCGAAGTCTCATTCCTAAATATGCTACAGCAACTGCTAATACAATAGCTACTAATGTGAATTTCTGCAAACCCATCGCTAAAAAAATAGACTTTAAGCTATTATGTTAGAGCAAATCTGAAAATTTGTCAGCATATTATTTTATAATGATTCACACAGAAACAACACTAAACAATATACAAAGTCATATTGGAATTAGATATGAAAAATAGATACAAATGTAAATAGACAAATTGGTATCAATAATATCAAGATTTTTCCTCCTTCCTTAATATACCAATGAAAGTATTATTTATTTAATAATTTCACTTATTTTTTTTGTAATATGTAAGACTGATATCAGGGGACAAAGGATCTGGGTGGGATGGGATCTTCTGCTGCATCGGATGCATTGCAAGGCAGTTATAAGGAGTTGGGAATTTAGAGAATGTGGAATCTTTTTTTAGGGGGGGGGGATTTTTTTAGGAATGTTCATAACTAGATTTTACAACAATCCCAAATACAAAATTTTAACTTTCAAACTGTTGTTGAGTTATGCGAGATACGCACAAACAAACGTACGTACTGACATCACGACGAAACTAGTCAAAATGGATTATGTGATGTTCTAAATGGATATTTCCGTTGAAATCTGAAAACCGAAAATTTTCGCGATTACAATACTTCCTTTACTGTGTATAAGGCAGTAAAAACGTAAAAGAAGATAACAATTATTTTGGGGAATAGTATTCTATTAAATTCCTTAAAATTACAGTCCATCACCCAATTATATATACATATATAATCATCACTGGAGGAATCACTGGAGGAATTGATCATTTGTCCGGTTACTAGAAGTATCCGCTTATGAGAAAAAAGTTTTTAAAATACGTACGTCACTAAAATATATAACTGCATTAAAATAAAGAAATAAATATGTATATGTACATACAAATAAAGGCATTTCATCGTGGTTAAAAATATCTTTTGCCTAATAAGAACCACATAATTTAAATTTTTATCGATCAGTCATTAATCACGTCAGCGTCTAACATTCCTTCTCCACTGAAGTTTTGCAACTTATTTCGTGTTAAAATTTGCCTAATCAATCGACCGAAACTTTAAATTCGGTTCGCTGTAATGCTTGGGCAACTCTTTTTCTCTTATTAAATGTTCACTAATTTGTAAGTTAGCTTTCCTTGTTCGATAAAATCACTCATAAGCCAACTTGTCAATTTCGAGACCTCCTGCTTTCAAAAACAGTTATTTTTTAATCATTATTTCTCTGCTATGATCGCTGTAAACTTATATTTTTGAAATGTCGGCCACTTTTGTTTTTCCAATGTTAAAGCAAGAAACAAGAACTTTCTTTTATTTCACTTTCATCACTTTCTTTATCATTTTCACTAACTTTTATCAATTGAACTTTTTATTTTAAAGGTAAAGCCCTTTTTTTTGTGCCATTTTAAATTATCCCAGTTTTTTTTTTAATACAACCCTATATTGTTATTAATAACACTATATATATTATTATTATACACAATACATATATTGTTATTAATAACATTATATGTATTATTATTATATACAATAAATATATTGTTATTAATAACACCACTTGTATTATTGTTATACACAATACACTAACTAGGATGAAAGCTGAATACACTAACTTGGATGAAAATACACAACTGAACAAAAATTGTTAAAACAGACTGGAGTTAAAACAGAGGAATTGAAAAATGTTCTTTAAAACAGTAATGATTTGTTTACAAACAAAAAAGAGTACACCCAGTTTTCCGAAATAAAATTCTAAGAAATTACTTTAGCAGGCCATATTAGCTATATCCATCCATCTTTCAAAGAAACTGTCTTTTTCTGCCACATTGTCCGCTTAAGAGAGAATTTTTTTAAACAAAAAGAACTAAATCTGTGCCCTAGGTCCGGAAGTAATGCCTGAAAAATTTTACTCGTTTTTATTAATGATAATATTTTAAACATAAATTTTATTTTTCGTTTAAATTGTGATAAGTAAAATGATGTTAGTACCAAAAATTCAAAAATTTTACATTCAATTAATGTTTGTTTTGAACTTTTTATATTTATTTTTCTTGTCTAATAATAATTAAAAAAAGGTAAAATATTATATTACAATGTGAGAAAAAATTAAACAATGTTTGAAGTTAGTATGTATTGATATTGGACAATATTATCCTTATATTATATAACCTGCACCAGGTGCAGGGACGAGCAGGTAGGTAGAAAGGTAACTGACAGGCGATGGCAGATGTCACCACAGCTTTTACCCTCAGATATAAGAAATAAGTTAATTTAAAAACCTACCAAGAAGTGGGCAATATGACAAAGCCAAGAGATATTTGTCTTGGAAGACTTAATAAATTTTAAGAAATCAGTCCCCCTTGGGTCCCGGCTGGCCTCGAGGAAAAAGTGGAGGTGGCCTGGGAAGGATGTTATTCGATTAGAGCTATCTTAATGCATTCGCGGAGACCGGACTACACAAGTGCTGTCAGGACAAGGGGTGGAGCCATCTGTTGAAATCCCAGAATTTCCTCCCTCTATAATACTAATCAGCCAATGATGAAAAGGGTGTCGCCCAGGGCCGGGGAGTTAACCAATGAACAACGTCTTCGACCCCCTCTTAGGAAGAACAAGAGAGAAAGGGGAAGAGGAGCCGAGGATGCAGGAAAAAGGGGACTTCCTCTGTGATCTCGCTTGACGCAGGACTTCTTCTCTGAACAGGCTTGAGGGCTGAACTTGAGGAACAACTACTAGGTCTTCCTCTGAAGATGACAGATGCTCTGGCTCCATGACTTAAGATATGCAGAGGAACCCGATGGAGAGATGCTGAGGGACCATCAACACCAATTATTAGAGATAAGAGATTTATGTTAGAACAGCTAATGGCTAGGTCTGATCTGAATCATTCCATGGTTAACCGTTTATTGTAATAGTTTATTATTTTAATTTTGAGGAATAAAGATAAATGTTAGAAAGGAGGTTGTTCTTTAGTAACTATGCCTATTATTAATTTGAATATATTTCATTAGTATGATAGCAATAAATTTGATTAGCATTATTATTAAACTTAAAAGTAGGAACGTTATCTTGGTTATTTATTAAATAATGGTAACCACAAATCAGGCCCTTGGAAAGGTATCCAATTTAGAGGACAAAGTAAGTAATTCCTATTTATTTATAATCTTACATAATCTTGGGATAATTATCCTCAATGATTGCCCAAAGGCATCTATATATATATATATATATATATATATATATATATATATATATATATATATATATAGACTAATATATTAGCAGCTAAATAGATATAAACTCCACCTAGATAAAAAACATAGCAAAGTATAGAAACAAAAATATAGCAAAGTATAGAAACTTTTTAATTTTTGAATCTTATGCTCACTAGGCCTGAGGGACTTAGGATGTCTTTGGGACTCAAATTAAGGGTTTCACTGTAAGGGTTAATTCAATTTTCAAAATGTTCATTTTGAAGGTAAATATCTATTTTTGTCCCATCATTCTACTTTTCCAATTGAAAAGATAAATAAATTTTATTTTTTGTATTATTATTTGTTTTATGTAATGTGAAGATTAGATAGCATCAATGAGCCAAGATTGACCTTGGACTCCCTTTGTCTAATTCCTGTAGTGACAACTGTGAAAATTAAAAAAAAATTTCATTGCCGAACAAGAGTCTACTGTACCTTTTATAAATTCCAAACAATAATTTTAAATCATTAGTAATCAAAATAAGTCAGTTTTATTTGTAATTATTTATGGTACAACTTTTAGCCGTGAATAAGAATTTGTTAAAATTGAATGAATTTTACTCTTTGAAAAAATATTTAAAAATTGTTATTGTAATAACTTTTATCATATAAATGAAATGAAGTCTTTTGCCTCATAAGTTATTTTAAATTTTAAGAAAAATTAAAAAAAGTCCGTCTAACCAAATTTGATCTTAATATAAAAAAGAAACAGCTACTATTTTTTTTTTCAATCTATTTCATCACCATAGTTTTAGAAAAAAATGTTTAACTTTTGTGTTTTAAATTCGAAAGTATTGGATCAACCTAGAAATTGTGCCATGAATTATACCATTCTGGTGATAAAGCTTTAAATAATAAATAATAAGCCTTTCAGTGATGAAACAAAACTAATGGCATTGATGCTATGGAAATGTTATTATTATAGGAGATGTCCAAGTTAGAATAAAAAAAAAAAAAAAAAGCAAAAAAACATACTCACTTTAAATAGTGTTTGATCTTATATAAAATTCCTAAGATTTAATTCTTTAACAAATAACAGTCTTTTCCTCTAGTTTGCAGTCTTTTAATGACTATGATATAAGCTGCTGAAAAATATCATAAGCACCTGTAAGCATAAAAATAACTCAATAAATTTTACTCAAAATTAAATTTTTCAAGGTAAATGACTTTTCAAGGTAAATTTTTCAAGTGAAAATAGTCTTAAATTATATAAAAACTTGATTTAACTTTGAGGAGCTTATTATTTCTTATTCAAACCTCAGATATCATCTGTAATTTATCTTCTATATAAGGATGAATTATCAAGAGATCTTACAATTTCCTTAACATAGCAACCTTGTACTTTCATATTTTTACCATGGTACCTTGATGATATGAAAAGTATTATTATTGATTTTTCAGCTTTTTTATATTTTCTTTTACAGTTATATACCTAATTATTTTTTTAAAAAAATGATTGGATTCAAAAATTCTATTCTATTCTAACATGTACAAAATCACATTTATTCTTTGTGATTGTATATGCCTTATAAAATTTTTGGTCAACTGACATCCTGGAAATTAACTCTAAATCAGATCATAGCATATTAAAGAACAACTAATTTTAAAGCTAAATAATATATTGCCCTAAAATCATGGAAATTAATTAATTCTATCCACACAGAGAAAAAATAAAAATGGTTATCAGATTTTTGAAAAATACACTATTTTGACTAAAATCAGAATAGTCTCATCAGACTTAATACAACAATGATTTTAAAAGAGAAATTAAATTCTGAAACCACCTTTGTTTTCCAGAAGAGAAATTTGAACTCCTGATTTCTCTTAAAATCTGCAATAATAAATTTTCATGTTACTACTGGATATTCACAATTCAATTTTAAATTCACTTCATAAAGATTTTATAGCTCGACAGAGAACCCTGCCATTTCACAAACAAACTTTTGTTAAAAGATATAAAATTAGCATATTTGGAATGGCAAACAAGACTTATTTTATCTAGAATATTCTACACATTTGTAATTCACATTCAAATCTCCTAAAATGAGCACTCTATTTTATTCCTATCTCCAGGGCTATTCGCATTGTATCTAGAGAACGGTTTATCATGCAAACATCTAATGGTGTGGAACGCATGAAAAACAAGATATTTACAAAAAAACTGATTTTTGCAACTTTTTTTTACCTTTGACCTTTAATAACTTGAGACGCCGACATGAGATTTTATGAGACTTTTTAGCCAAAATTAGGAAGTCATAATATGTGTTCATGCAAATTTTCAGCTCAATATCTTTTATTCCGAGGTTTAGCCTTTTTTCACCTTATTTGACTGAGCTAATAGGACCTCTTGCCGTACTCGTTTTCCCACCATTACCAGTATTTTCGTAATCCTCCTAACCAAGGGGGGCAGTGTTGTTCATAGAGGGGGAATCGGGGAAAGGAGGGGAGAGGGGTATATATCGCCTCCTCTTTGAAATGTATGAAAAAATATCATTTTAACACCCACCAACATAAGGTTTTTAATTTGAGTAATATTTTTGGTAATTTTTAACAATAATTTATGATCCAATTTATATGCTTATCCTTAAAACTGACACCTGATTTGGAAATTATAGATATTTAGGTGATTATTGGCCTTTTTCTGACTAAATCCTCCCCGCCCAAAAAAAATTTAAATCTCTAACACGCCCCTGAAGGGAGGCTCCATAGTATCATATCGCTCAGGGCCCTGTAAGGTATAGATCTGCTACTGGACATGAGGACGATTTCTCACAGAGAACTAATTTGTATAAAATAAGATTAGGAAAGAAAATTAGAATTTCTAAATATAATTAATTATCATTGGAATTTAATGGAGATAAATAAAAATTAATTACGCTCTATCTGTAATAAAAACAAGGTAGAAAGTCTCATGGGCTTACAATTGTTTAATCTACAGCCGACAATTGATTTATGAATGAATATTAAAATAAATTGGAATGTATTTTAATAATAAATTTTTTTAAGTGGCTTTTAAAATTATTCATATATGTTTTTTAAATTACATACATTTATGATTAAGGTTATTTTATTTTGGTCTCTCTCTCACTCTCTCTCTCTCTCTCTCTCTCTCTCTCTCTCTCTCTCTCTCTCTCTCTCTCTCTCTCTCTCTCTCTCACTCTCACTCTCACTCTCACTCTCCCTCTCCCTCTCCCTCTCCCTCTCCCTCTCCCACTCCCACTCCCACTCCCACTCTCCCTCTCCCTCTCCCACTCCCACTCCCACTCCCAGTCCCTCTCACTCTCACTCCCACTCCCACTCCCACTCCCACTCCCACTCCCACTCCCACTCCCACTCTCACTCTCACTCTCACTCCCACTCTCACTCTCACTCTCACTCTCACTCTCACTTTTATCATACCTGTCTTTGTTAATTTATTTTTCAAGGACTGGCTACTAGATATACTCTTTTATTCTGCATCTGAATTAGAAATATTATTTAATAAACTATTTCATTAAAAATCCCAAAAAATATTAACACATTCATCAATCCATTAGGCTAATTTTTGCAAGTACCCAATTATTTATACAGGAAACCATATGTGATTGATAAGAATATGTGTGATGGATTTCAACCTTTAAAGAATTAATTAAACTTATACTTGGTCATTATATAAATAAACTATATTCCTGGCATTCTCAATGTATGTCATAAATTTTGAAGATAAGGCGAAAATTCTAAAAATAATTTGCTTAGTTTTAAACTATAAAAGATGTAAATATTGAAAATATGAGGTCGAGTTAAGTA
Organism: Rhaphigaster nebulosa; assembly: GCA_948150685.1. Lineage (NCBI taxonomy): Eukaryota > Metazoa > Arthropoda > Insecta > Hemiptera > Pentatomidae > Rhaphigaster > Rhaphigaster nebulosa. The sequence goes on along the minus strand of OX411308.1, from coordinate 115,269,461 downwards.
ATTGAGCAGAGCTGATTGCCTTAGAAATCTTTGTAGTTTTCTTCATAATTTATTTTTGCCACAGTTCATTTTATGACTGAAATATTTTCAACTTAACAAAAAAAAAAAAAGATATATAATTGAGTTCTGAAATATATTTCATGAAGGATTGGAATTTTTCAATATAAGTTTCTGTGTTAATGACAAACAAATAAATAATTTATCATGCCAACAAACTTTAAAAACTGAATGATACCTCAGACAAAACTACAAAAGTACTCACAACTTAGTTTTGTTTATAAAATTTGGATTAGGTTTTTCAATATTTAGCTATTATACTCAGAAATATTCTATGAAAAAAAAATTGATGTAATTTTCATTTATAAAATCATTATTATTTTAAATATTGGATTTGCGCTCGACTTTCCAACAATGTATTCGATATATTTCATTTTAACCTCATGGATATATATTTAATAAAAACAATTTTCGTTCTATATTGTAATGTCTTAGCTAGTTTTTTCTTAATTTGGGATTTACCGAATTTTGCTGAAATTAATTAATGCTAAGTTTAAATTTTAAAATATAATTCCTGTTACTGAATGAATTTAATTATTATTTTAAATATTGTTATAGATTAATGTAGAATAACAAAAATAAAAAGATTTGTTCGAAGCATTTCACTCTCTGACAAAGTATTCGAACTGGTACAATCGAGTGGTGAATATGTTCACAGTGTTTATTTTCTATTTTTATTCTGTTCAAATATTTTCTATTATCTATCCTTCATTCCATACTATCCTTTATATGTCTTACATCAATAATATATGCCTTAATTTGGGATTTGTTTACATTAATGAACAATACTAGATTTAAAAATTTCAGCTACTAAATTATGTTGTTCATTATTCTAAGTGCAATCCAAATTTTATTATTGATTAATCTTGTTGAAAAAAAAGTTTTATCATCGTATATATCATTAAAACAAATATAAAAATCGTTAAAAACTTTATTTATTTTTTCTAAAATATTTTCAAATATTGAATCGAAGTTTTTAATTTTGAATATTTAATTTTTAAATAACGAAGGTGGTTAAAATAATAAAGGTACCTGACAGCCAATGGAGTGGAGTGATGACTGCCAGATAATCCATGCAGTTCCTCAGTCACTGTCCAACTGAGAGATTTAAAGCAAGTGAAGGTCATACTGTGTGATTGCAATGTATACTACTGTAAGGACGCTCGGGTTCAATTGAGGAATTCATCACTGTCAAAATGCCTCGATTCAGAAATAGTTAGATAAAAATAGATTTGCGAATTATCGAAATTTGGATATAGGAAAAAAAATCTCTGTTCTACTTTTCTTTGTCAGTAATAATTCTTATTTATAAAATTACATTCCTGAACTGGTTTCTACTTCAATGAAACATAGATTTTCCGATCAATCTACATCTATCAAGCCGCTCATCCTAAATATAGCTTATCTCTTACAAAAGCCTTGGTCAATGTCTATGGGCGAAAATATCTCACCCACGCGATTTAGATAAAACTTCGGACTCAAGTCAAAAACAAGAATTTTTCAGTATAAAATTTCGAATTTCCCACAGATAATATTTCAAAATTCATTAACTGTTAATTCCGTAAACATTTAGTTTGAAATTTTACTTAGATTCTTCGTGGATTCCATGTCCTTTGAAAGCTTATTAAGCAACAATTTAATGATCGATTGAGTTTTTTACACGTTGATAAACATTTTATTTTCGAATAATCGGAAAAGAAGTCACAAAAGGGCATCGATATTTTAGTGGCTTTATATTTAAGTGGGGAAAGCCACAAAACATTTCGGAACCCATGTTATGAACTTTTGACCTTTATTGAAATATATTCACTAATACCTCGTAAAATATCAACTCAAACCCTAACTCACATGAAATTTAGATTAATTTGGATTATAAATAGTTCTTTTAAACATAAATTTAGCCTACATTTTACTAAATATTAATAAATTATAATAAAACTTAATATACCTAAAATGATAAAAATAATATGACAAAAACTTAAAGTGGTAGAACACTAATATGCTCTTAAAATTAAACATAAATCTTAAAAACTGTTTAACAAAAAAAAATTACTAGAGGCTTGCCAAAAATTATTCATTTTATTTAAATACCTTCTTCATAAGTCACTTAAAACTTTTTTGATTTATTTATGAGTTATTGTTATGCAATGTATTGGACTTTGTATAGTTTATCTTTAATTCAAGTACGCTACTCAACATATTCATATGCATTTCCCTTTATATCTCTATGGCCAAATCACCCTTTCTAATACTACATAGTATATGTTTTATCCTTATTTATTTCGAGACATAATTTTTGTACAAGCTCCTATTAACGGTTTTGTATTTAATTTAATAGTTTCCGCATCTTAAACCTATTACCAGATCTTCGTTGTAGGTAAGGAAGATATGTAGAGCTAAAACTTTTTCTTATCAATTTTCTACGTACTTCAGTGCTAAATTAAATAAAGATAGAATAAGAGAATCAGTGTTTTAAAGCTGAAAAGACCTTAAATGTTTTCGAATAAAATTTACCGATTCGGATTCATTAAAGTCATATTCGATTTCGATCGATTAGTTCGATCAATTTCTTTAATACTTTCTGCTCTATCAAAATGTGCAACTTCTTGCTAAATATAAAGATAAACATGATGAATTACCTCGACATCCATTGCGTATTTTGATGCAAGCTTCGATTCAATATTTGAAAATATTTTAGAAAAAATAAATAAAGTTTTTAAGAATTTGTTATATGTATTTGTTTTAATGATATATACATACTCAAGCCGAGAAGAAAATACAACCTTCTTTTTTTTCGTTGGGGTATGGTTTACACAAAGGCTCGGGATTCTACTGATATGCCGTTGTTTGTGATTGCTGTTGAAGGATTATATTTCAGCAAACAATCTTTCGGAAAAAACAAACAGAAAACTATGATGAACTTTGAATGTTCGATCTTACAATCACTAAAGACAAGTATAAATTTTCTAATAAGTAAATTAATATATGAATTAAGATAGTTAAACATTTAAAATAAATATGTCTAAGTGTTTAATTTGTACAAAAAATCCAATTATAAATTAAGCAAATTATGGATTGATTGAATCATTATAAACACCTCTCTTCCATTTAAATAAATAAATAAAGGCTTAGTCAACTCGGATGTTGGACGCCGATTCCTCCAATCGACCGATAATGCCCCCATCTACTGGCCGTCAAAACCCAAGTCAGCAAGGTCTGATTTTATACAACCTTCCCACCTACGTTTCGGTCTATCCCTCGGATGTTTACCCGTTGGTTCAGCGCTAATTAATTTTTAGTTATTCTTTTCTTACCAAGACCCACTCTCAACTCAATTATATTCCTGTCTTTTACATCTACTCCCCTCCCCAAATAATAGTAAACAGTTTTATAACAATGTTTAAGATAATATATGTTTCGAAATAAATATTATCATCTCATAACATTAACTCATTTTATTGACTGAAATAAGGTCAAAACAAACAATATGAAATGAAATGAAAATAAAATTTTATTCTGGGACTTTTAGTCCCCTTAGAATAAAAGAAATGTTCAGTTCTAGTACTATTTGTCTAGCTTACATACAGTAAATAATTAAGAAAAGTTTAGTAGTTAAATAAAATAATAGAAATTTTATTAATTAAAGACATATGAGTCGTAATCAAATATATATGTTCACCTGTCTACCAACAATAGACAATAACTAACAAGCAGTAGACATAATAATAATAAACATAAAACTGTAAAAAGTAAATATAAGATATAAACATAAAATGATATATATATAACTATAGTACTTACATAAATGTGGAAGATTGATAGTTAAGGAGGTGGAGAAATAATTGATGCTTAAAGGGGGTTAAGGATGAGGATTTGCGAATGGAGTTGGGTAAGGAATTCCAAAATGAAGTAGCTCGAAAGGTAAAGGATCTTTTGAAAGAGGCAGTTCTATGAAAGGGTATATACAAGTTTATAGGTTGGGATCTGGTGTTTAAGGAATGTACTGAGGAACACGGGGGATATGCGGAAGAATTTTTTTTTTACTTAACCTAAAAATAAAATTTCACACAAAATTTGCCCTCCTCTAAATTCTGTCGCTCGTGTAAGTGCATCCGAAAAGAACAGTATGAAGTATAAGGCAGTCCGCACCCGGGTAGTTATAGTATCTCCAAGAATGAGATATTAGTTCGTTTGGTCGTCACAGCCTAGGTAAATGGGGGACCGCTAAAAGAGCATTTACCAATCGTCAATATTGAGAAGAATAGTCTTCTTGTTGTAGGTGCGTTTCAAGCGTTGTGCAATGCAGTAATCAAGCCGAAAAATACAGATCTATTTTTTTAATTTTTATTTTTTTTTTTTAGTTTTTTAACGTCTCTACGAACTCAATTTAAGGTAGACAGGATGGATTATCCTACAGGTTACAAACCTAATCCAGTCAGGGTGAGAACATCGAGGCTCAATTCTTGGGTGCTCCACCAAATAAATCCGCCCAGCCTGGATTCGAACAGACGCACAGTAATCAGAATAGTATAATTAACGCGACAAAATAAGATTTTTTGAAGTTCTTATTTCAAGATAAAATTAGTAAATATTTATAGAGAGACTGCTATGTGCCTTGACTCTCAAAGGATTAACTGAAATTTTAACATTTTCTCGGCTGGCGAGTAGTTTTAATTAAAGATAAATCAGTTGTTATCTCTTATCCAGAATAAGGTCTCAGTGCTTCAATTTTTATTTAACTATTTCCTATTATGTCAGCCCTCCAAGAAGGTAAGTAAGTCAAATATATAATAATAATGACCCAGTTCATTGTCACCTAAGGGCATTTGTATAAACAGAGTCGATTACTTAGAATAGATAACATTCTAAAAGCCATAGAAAAAATCGCACGCAGTTGCACTCTTTTAATTTCATATTTTTTTATTCTAAATAACGTTATGATGATGCTGTAAAAAAAACTAAAGCCTTAAGTCATCTTGATAAAACACTTTGTTTTTTTTTCTTTACCCGGAAGTAGCCATGTGGCGAAAAACATGGACCTCTTTTCGCAATGGCTGAAATTCAAGACCCTCAGGACAGATGTAGTGGTTCGAGAAATTATGATGGCTTATTATCAAGTAGGTACCTCGATTAACAATATCAGCGACTAAACGTTTCTCAGAGACATTCAGTTTAGTCTCAGTTGCAAAAGCTAGTTCATCGAGGGATGTGCTATTTACTAATTTAGCACATTTAGGTAGTTTAGTCCGGTCATTACTTTCACTGAGCATTTTATAAGGACACCGAACCGTTTCGATGGCACTGAAAATTGAGAGAAAAGTTATATGAAAGTCCTTTTTTAACCAACAATCATTTTGATAATGAAAATCCGATAAATTATGTAGAGATCGCTACCAACGTTCTTTTAAATTTTTAACAAGGTTTGTTAACTTTCTCCACATTTCTTCCTCAATAATTGTCGTCGAGAATTGTTCTATCCAAGAACGATTTTCGACAATTATTCTCGACGACAGTTCTTAGATAGCCACCATAATTTCCCTAACCACTTCATTTATCCTGAGGGCCTTCAATTTCAACCATTGTGAAAAGAGGTCCATGTTTTTCACCACATGGCTACTTCCGGATAAAGAAAATAAACAAAGTGCTTTATCAAGATGACTTAAGGCTTTAGTTTTTTTTACAGCATCATCTGTAATTTAGAATTAAAAAGAAGAAATTTTCGACTACGGAAATAACATTTATATTCAAAACCCCTATTGGTCCTACGAAACGAAGTACTTCTATATATACTTAAGCGCATGGGTGGGTTGTTAGTGAAGTTGACGCTCATAAATATTGAACATTGGTGTATATGTCGGGTGCCTTCCACTACACGTTACGGTCCCTTGCTAGTACATACCGTCCCATTCATCTGTGCATGTCAAAATACAGAAAGCTCCTTGCATTTGTCCATGTAAACATTCAGAAAGTAAATTAAAGTATTGAGTAAATAGGAAATATAAACATTTAATTCAGCATTCAACATCCGGCTCATTTACATTTAATTTTTCAGATATTGTTGGAAAAATCTCGAAAAAATACATTATATACAGACTTTTTTCAGGAATCCGAGAACATATTCTTGTCTTGATTGGGTCGCGGATTTTTATATTTATATGACGATTTATATAAAAAAATTTAATTCAGTTTTTTCGTGTATATTTCCGATTATGGGAGTCATAGGGACTTAAAAAACATTAAATTGTTCACCATGGAATAAGCTACAACAAGGAATATGTTTTAAAGTGTAAATTAGTTGTTGAATCAAGTACATTGTAAAAAAAAAGCCTCTTCTTGAATCCAAATTTTAAAAAACTTTAGGAAAAATGAATCAATCATAAAAAATTAGAACCGTTTCATTACAAAATTATAAACACTTTTCTGAAAACTAATTTGTAAAAATAAAAAATTCGAAACTGTTATAGTAATATTATAAAAATTTGAACAGTTTAATTGTTTTTAGGACAGTTTCACTTCGATCAAAAATCATGAGTAGCCAATATTTTGCTAATTTAAAAAATAAATTGGAAATTATTAAATTTTCAACATGCTTTATGAGTATTTACAATTTTTCAACTTAAACAGAAGCTATGCTGTAGAGTAGCTTTAGCATTAAAACAGCTAAGGGTTAAATGGGCCTAGGGTTAAGCATTAAAAGGGCTAAGACCTTTTAATGCTTAACAAAATTAGAATTATTTCATTGCAAAATTATAATCATCTTTCCTGGTAAGTTATAATCATTGCAGGTAATTTTACTAATATTTTTGCTTGAAAATTTAACTGCACATACATGATTATATTTGAAAAGAAAAATTTAATTTCTCTAGTACAAACAATTTTGCGTGTTAAATAAAAAAAAATCAGAAACGTTGTTATCTTAAGCGACGCGCAACGATAATGGTTTTGGTTTTCCCCAATACTCCTTTCGGAAGCATAGTGAGCACGAGGCTCGCTGGCAAAATGTAATGTTTTCAGCTCAGGATCTATACTTATTTATTTATGTATATACATATATATATATATATATATATATATATATATATATATATATATATATATATATATATATATATATATTGATTTAACACTGGAAGATCTATGCAATATTATTTCCAGAATACTATACAACTATTATAATACATGCATGGTTATCAATGGCGACTTTAACAGTCACGCAGGTGACTTAAATTGTTTAGAAGAAGATATGCTGCTCAACTCAAATCTATACGCCACAAGGATGATCAGCCACAAACATGAGAACAGGCGAGGAAAACAATTAGTGGAGGCGATGGAATCGCTAGGTCTCATACTATGCAGTAGCAGGACCCCGTCTGACAGTCCAGGAAAGTATACATGTATTTCTACCTTAGGAAAAAGCACTATTGATCTGGTATGGATTAATGTTATGGCAGTCGAGTTATTAAATGATATGGAAGTTATAACCATTTCTGATTTTCTGGACCATTTAGCATGTACTACTTCAGTGAAACCACACGTACGCTTACCAAACCCCCGACCGCTTAATCGTATAAGTACGGAACCTAAAAAAAATGTGAAATGGGAGGATTGAAAAAGTATTGCATTTAGAACAAACTTATCTTGCAGTAATAAAATATACTTAAACTCGCATGATATAAACCAGCTCTATCAGAACTTCTTTGAGTGCTTGCAGGAGAGCATGTCTGCTGCCTGTATACTCACGATCAAGAAAACATCGAAGAATATAAAGTTTCAGCCTAATCAACCCTGGTTTGACTTAGAGTGCTTTAACTTGAAGAGAGAAGTATGGAGAACTAATTAAATTTAACTTTCCACCACGATCGTCAGAAGACTACATCCAAACAAGGAATTCCTATAGAAGGTTAATCAACGACAAAAAAAAAGAATTTAGATTACAGATTATAAAGAACCTCCTGGAAACAAAAAAAAGCAAACAGTTTTGGACAACCGTCAACTCCCTAAAACCATATAAACCCAATGAAAACGAAATAGCAATAGAGGAATGGAGCAAATTCTATAGGACACATTATGGTCAGAAAACTATTCAAAGCTTAGAATTCAGAATCCCGCCAGCAACCCAACTCTTGAAGCTAACACAGCACTAGAGGAATTGCAGCTATGTATCCATCTATCAAAAAACAACAAATCTCCAGGACCGGACTACATAATTTATGAAAACTTCAAGAACCTCACCCCAGAGTGGGAACACTACATCTTGAACCTATTTAACGTTGTACTTCAACAGGAAAAATTACCTCTCCAGTGGTCTAAATCAAAACTGAACTTACTCTTTACAAAAGGTGTGAAATCGACAGAAGCGATTTCAATAATTATAGAGGTGTATCCCTGTTGAATACAATGGCTAAATTATTTACCAGCATCATTGCGAGGAGAATAATTCTATGGGCGGACTCCCAGAATCTCATTCCGGAAGAACAAGCTGGATTTAGAAATGGAAGAGGGTGCATCGACTATATCTTAACACTTTCAGCACTGATCGGAATTACGTTCAAAACAGAAGGAAGATATCTATAAGCCGCCTTCATCAACTTCAAAAAAGCCTTTGATTCCATTAACCACGATCTCCTATGGAGAAAACTTCTCATTCTAGGGATCGGTGGAAAACTTATCAGGATCATAAAGATGCTGTACGACAATGCCTCAACTCAAATTTCGGTGAATGCACAACTTTCAGATGACATTGACGTCACCTTAGGACTCTTACAAGGCGAAAATCTTAGTCCAACCCTGTTTTTGCTATTTATCTCCGACATAGTCCAATATTTTCATGAAAAAGAAGCAGCAGGTGTAAGCATAGACACTTCACACGAGGTAAAAATGCTCCTACTAGCTGATGATATCATTCTCTTAAGCAATAGTTAGTATGGAGTACCGAAGAATATCAAAATATTACAGGACTATTGCAGTAACAATTCCCTTACTCTAAATGCAGATAAATCCAAAATTTTCATTTTTCACAAATCTCCCCGGCTAAAAAAGGTTAAACCGTTGTACTGGTCTAATGAGAGGCTAGAGTATACAAAACGTTATACTTACTTAGGAGTCCCCTTCACATCTAAATTTATAAAAGCGTCTGAACACTTCATCCAGAGATATTCAGTGGCATTTGCAAGAGTCACAGACATACTGAAAGAAGGTAAAAGTGATTCCTGAGAAACAAAAAAAGCGTTATTTGAATCAATGGTCTTCTCAACATTACTGTATGCTTCCGAAGTATGGAGCCTCAGGTATCTTGAGGCAATTGAAACTGTTCAACTGAAATTCTTAAAGTACCTCTTTGGTTGGCCTAGGAATACCCCAAACTATATAGTTCGCCTCGAGACAGGGAGAGAACCAATAAGTATGAAAGTAATTAAAAAGCTAACAAATCTATGGTCCAAGCTCACACTCATGCTGACCAACGACTCCCAAAACTCTGTTTTAATAGACTTAAATCGTTGGACAAAGATAAGCCTGACTCGTAGACTACAACTGGGTTTCTCAAGTTAGAGCAATAGCTGAACTTTATGCCTTTACAGAAGAGCTTTCTGCTCATCACACGAATGGACTTCTCAGGTACAAATATGACATTTTGGAAAAAGCCCACAACCATTATATTTCAGCCGACACACACAGAATTTAAATTCAACTAATTATCCTTTATATAGAACACTATGCAGTTACAATAATCCCGATCCCGAAACATATCTTACATTCAAAGTCCATATAAAGAAATTGAGATGTGCCAGTCAATTGAGAGTGGCTAACCCAGAATATATCAGGCTCTATTAAAAAAACACAACCTTTTCATTCAAATCACAAGAAATCTGTATGTCATGCAGCCAATATATTTCCAATAGTCTACATCACATTCTACTTCACTGCTCAACACATAACGAATATAGACAACAGTTTCTCCAGTCGTTCATCTCAGAATCTTCCACAACATCCAAGCCATACTGAGTATTGATATTGTCGAGAAATTAAACAAAGTGTATTACTACATGATAGGAGTACATAAAAACGCTAAATTCGGCTTAAGAGTGATTTTATGGTTAATTAATTGAAAAGAAGAAAGGAGAAGGAGAAAGGTTTTATTCAGTTTATATAAAAAGAAAAAGCTGTTTACATAAAATTGTTTATATATAAGCTGTTTATATATAAAAAGAAAAAGAATATATATATATATATATATATATATATATATATATATATATATATATATATATATATATACGAATTTTGCATCAAATTGATCGCAATAAATAGCATTGGTATGTTTAAAAAAAAAAATAGAATTTAAAAAAATATATATATATATTTTTTTTTAATTTGTATTTTTTTATTAAACACACACACATATATATATATATATATATATATATATATATATATATATATATATATATATATATATATATATATATATATATATATATATATATATGTTTAAAAAAAAATACAAATTTAAAAAAAAAAATATATATATATATATATATGTTTAAAAAAAAAATACAAATTTAAAAAAATATATATACATATATTTATATATTTTTTTTTTAAATTGTATTTTTTTTAAACATACCAATGCTATTTATTGCGATCAATTTGATGCAAAATTCGTTAAGATACTGTAGAGCTCCTGCTTAAGTTGAAAAATTGTAAATACTCTTAAAGCATGATGAAAATTTAATCATTTTCAATTTATTTTTTAAATTAGCAAAATATTGGCTACTCATGATTTTTTGGGTGAAACTGTCCTAAAACAATTAAACTTTTTAAATTAAGTTTTATTGTTTATGCAATAAAATGCAATGAATTGAAAAGAGAAGAGGAGTCCCCGGAGCTTTCATTGCCTAGCGGCCCCTACTTGGCTTAATCCAGCCCTGGAAAACATAAAGAGAAATCGCGAGAAAAGTTGGCAGTCTTAACGAAGTGCTCTGACCTTATATCGACGATCAGCAATTAAAATTTACGTTTACTTGGAGATAAAGTCATTGTAAACGACTGAATTACATAATTCATATCTTGTCAAGGGCGACTTTGAGCTATTATTAGACATCCCCTAGCAAATTGTCCTTCACTTGCCCTCAATACGAAAAATCTCTTCTCATTGTAATTAATTGTCTTCTCAGTGAAAAGTAGTATAACATTTTATTAATTTAGGCTGATACAGCGTAATCACTACTTGTTTACCACCTGTATACATTTAAATACTTTTATCTGACCAACCTATCGAGCGATTAGAAGGCAGAATTGGAAATAAATAGTAGGTAACGATATTTTTCCGCCTTATTAAAACCCAGCGCGTAACTAGTTATTTACTAGTAATCTGCTTATTTTATAACTTGTATAGTGTAGGCAGTCCATTATAGCACGTAACAATTTTTAGGTTTCCGCCATAATACATTAGGTACTTCAGAAAAATGACTCAGCATCTACGAGTTGCATTAAAATAAGAACTATGATGACACCATACACAGGAATGATACTACTTCAAAACTGAAACTAAAAAGGAATGTTAATGCAAATACTAGCTTGATGGTTAATCTAGATCAAATCATCTAGGTCATGAAAGCCATGGTCTCAGATTATCATTAATTTTTTTTTTTATTACGAATGAATGTTTAAAACATAAATACATATGCGCCTTTGTTAAGGATAACTTGGAGCGTCTGTCAAGTAACCTGGATAATACTCCTAATCGTTCGTTCAGTTGTTTTCTTTTCAGTCTGATCAGGATCCGAAATGCCAGCTTTGGTCCCATGTGAAGTCCCAAATATCGCACTTCCTCAAATGTAGAAATTGGCACATTGTTAAAATAAACCTGAGGGGATGAACCTTGATTAAGTGTGAACATAATTAACACACTCTTCATTTCGTTCATCTTTATTTTCCACCTAGTAGTCCAACTACAAATTTCATCAAGGATGAAAGAGTCTAATATGGGATTCTTGTGGGATGTGAGAAATGCTGTGCCATTAGCAAATATAGCCATAAACGTATGATCAGTTCGGGTATGTCTGACGTGAAAATTTTGAATAACAACGGTCCCAGTACACGGTCCTGTGGAACTCCTGCTCTGACACGTTCTATACCTGCCAAATCGTTACCTACTTTTACTGTAAAATGTCTGTCTGTCAATTACGAAAGTAATATTAAATAGTAAGTAGGAGGGAGCAAAATTTTGAGCTTGGAAAGCAATCCTTCTTGCCAAACCTTACCAAAAGCTTAACTGATATTGAGGAAAACGCCAGGATAATAATTGTTTGACTCTAAAGCACTAGAAATGCAGTCTACCAATCGATGACATTGTTGTATGGCTGAATGATGTTTTCTGAAGCCGAACTGATGATTTGGAATTGCTTTCAATATATCAAGGGAATTTAGACAATGAATAAGAATTTTTCGAATAATTTGGAAAAGGAAGGAAGAAGACTAATAGGACGATAAGTATTTAGACAGTCTGAAGATTTGTTGGCTTTTAATATAATTACATCTTCAAAATATTTCCACATAGCTGGAAAATATGTTATTCGAAAAATAGAGTTGTAGATATTAGTTAAAAAAGAATTTGTTTCCAAGGTAAGTTCTTCAGCATAAAATTTGAAATTAAGTTATGTGTATATATATATATATATATATATATATATATATATATATATATATATATATATATATATATAGATAAATACTATTAATTGTATTATTAAAATTATTTATTAAATAGTAACTATTAATTGTACAAAATAAAAGTTTGTATTTTATGTTTAATTTTATTTTTAATTAATTAATATTTTACGATAATTATCAATATTTTAATATTAATTATGTCATACTATGTATAAATATCAATAAGATCTTACAAGCCCATATGCTTTAAGAGCATGGAGCATGTATGTTAAATCAATAAACGGCTCTCTCACAGGATTACTGTGGGTGAGAAAGAAAGAAAAAAAAAGTCATAACCCGCGGCTTCTCAATAAAATTACGAACTTCGTGTAGATGAATAAATAGAAACATATTCAATTTACTTTTGGAAAAATGCAGGTATATGCTTGGAAAAATAAGAACTCTTAATATTGTGCGTTTATTAACAAACTGCTATAATATAGATCTCTAGTTGAATTCATACCCAAAAAATTACAAAGCAAGGAACATTTTAATTTTAAACAAAATGCGCAATCAAATTAAATATAAATACTTCTGAATACATTCTTCAGACTATTGGACCTTTTTCAGGCGAAGTACTGAAACAATGAACAAAAGGAAGGTACCCTTTGGATGAGATTATTCTTAGAGTGGTTGAATGTACTTAAAATTGTTGCAAACCTTACCATTATTTCAAAATTAATTTAAAAAACAGAATTTTTATTAGTCTGTTTGCACAAGATGCAGGACAACATATAGGTATGCAGGAATCGTTCAAAAAATTGATGAAGATGATTGTGATATCACCATCATGTTACTTAAAGTAGTAGAAGAAAATGCATCCTTAATCAGAATAGATGAGGTTTGATATATAGAATAGATGAGGTATAAATATAATAGGACTAAATAATTGCCCTACTCCCCAATCCAACAGTAAAAATTAAAGGATTAGAGTTTTTTTTTTTAATATTCAACTTCTACTGACGTTTTTGAACAGCACTGATTTTGATCTTTTGTGTGATTCATGTTCCTCAGGTTAAAAATGTTTTGTGATACGATAAATGTGAATATGAATGTGATGTCTTATTCTTATTATTCAACTTGTGAATGAAATATATCATATATAGAAATTAAGAATTAACTTATTTTGAAATGTAAACGACTGAAATCTTGTCCAACAAGCGAAATCTTGTCCAGCGATTTTCTTCATTTATAGAAGTTATTGAGAATTTTCGATGAGCTCGATATAAAAATGGCAACACTCCTGGATTAAAAATCTTTATGAACTAGACTATTATTAAGAACGAGGAGTTAATTAACCACGTAACTCGTTAAGATTTCCAACAGCAGTTGCTTCCATAACAAGAGATAAGGCCACTAAAATTAAACTATAAATTTTGGTAACACTCATGAGATCCTATGTGGTATTTTTACCAATCAAAATACTGAAAAAAATTAAAGTATGAGATTACTCGCTGCACAGTATCTGGATCTTCAAACAGGGAGATACCAATACACTCATCTGGCAGAATTTTCTGAGATTTTGAATTTTGGAAAAATAGTCAGTAGCGACAACTCGATATCGGACATTTAAAGTGATATGAATCTTCTATCAAATTCAATGAATAGGTTTGGTAGGTTACATTTAATTAAAATGTATAACACTAAATTTTAATATATCTGTACTAATGTATGTTATTTAGAAAAGAATTTATCTCTCGATTAGCTTAACAGCTCAACTTCATCATTATAAATCAGAATATCATTCTAAAAATATTACAGAATTAATTATTTTTTCATAAAATTAACTTCCCAATAATTAAGATATCTCTTCACATTTCAACATTTATCTGAATGTCTTTACTACGTCGATTTTCTCAAATCAATTTTCTGCACCATTCAATCATAAAAGTTTCACACTCTTTTATAAATTTGAAACACTGCGAAAATTTCGAAAAACTTAATACAATGGACAGTCCCACTGATTGAACAAAATGAAAAATAAACGAATTAAAGTGCAATTTAAGATACAAAATTATCTTGGGAGTTCGAGCAAAAGTCACTAAGAGTAAGTTCTAAAGTGATTTTTTTTTTGATAAATTATTTCAGCCTGGAGAAAAATCAACATACCTGGACTAAATGAATTTGTCCATCTAATTACAGTGAGCATTATGGAGGTGGGACGGAACGAAGAAAGGCGTACATTGGCCCCAAAGCGTTAACCATCCTACTTCTTATAACCATCTCCCCATCTATTACAAGGATGGAATATGGAGGAAGACCTAATTACCCAGCATGACTCCAACTGAATTGTTTGGTCTTATACAGTCCCACTCAAGTGGGCCTCATTAGCCAAGACCACTACGTCAAACCAGGCAAATTACAATAAATTACTGTCAAATAAGGCATTGAATGACCTATTGATGTTTACCATGTGAAAATATATGGTTTGCTAAGTGAAGAAGTGAACTGTGAATATGAAAAATATTTTTTTTATAATTTTGGAGCAACGTTAGTGGGTTTTGCTTCATCACTAACGATATATTGTCTATTGTCCAGTGTTTTCTAAAGCTAAAGTAATCAGTGCTTCCAATAATGCAATAATGGAGGTGAATAGATTTAATTATGAATGCGTTGAAATTATATTGAATCATTCTTGGATATTTTTTTTCTTTATTGGTGCTTTGCATACTTTTCTCTCCTCCTAAGGCAAACAGGACAGGTCATTCTACAGTTTACCAACCTCTTCTAACCAGAATGGGGAGGTCAAGATTGAACACGTGGAGACGCCTCGAAATAAATTTCAACACGCCAAGCAGGATTCGAGTCGGCGCCGTAGCAATCTCGAGGTTGCCTTAACACCCTCGACCACCACGGCCTCTTCAGGAGCGAATCAAGATAAATGGGAGTGCCTAGGGGGACGCTTATTCCACTTACTACCTAATCTGCCCCTGCAAAGCGTATGCACCTTATAAGCTCATTTTATGCAATTGTTTGTTCTTTAAAAAAACATCTAAAATATTTGTAAAACAAATTAAAACTACTTTAACTTATTTTTCTCACTTATTAGGGGTCCTGGCGTCGTAGAGGCTCCATGGGTATGGAGCCTCTACGACACTAGGGCCCCTAGGCAGTTGCCTAACGCCTTCTCCTTAAAGCCCTTTAACTTTTCATGTTCCTATGTAGTGTATCAACGAGAAAATGAAGGGAAAAAGTTATGGCGAAAAGAAAATTTTATTTGTGCATAACTCAAAAACTAAGCATTTTATGATAAATTATGTATGAAATCATATGAAAGATAATTAAATACCCTAAAAAAAACACACAAAAAATATGTTATTTAAATCGGGCCTGTATTAGTAAAGATAAAGTGTATCTCATAAGGACTAGAAGACCCTAGCTGGAAAGACGATCGCGTCCGGAAGGAACGTATGGGACCGAACCTCCTCCCACAAAGTCGCCAACGTATTCTTAACAAAACGCTCTGTAACAATGTATTGTAATAACATAAAAGTAGAAATTAACCTAATAATTACTACCTTTATATTATTTAATGGAAATAAAATGATACCATGGAAACTAAATGGAATTTTTATGGAAACTAAACCGAAACTTTCAAAATATATTTTCAACTTAACAAACTAGAAATATTTAGTATACAGAATTGTAGTACTAAAGTTTTAAAAAAAAACTGGTTTATTAAATTTTTGTGAGAGAAGGCTTGAAGAAGTGCATTCTGCTGAGTTTATTTTGAGTAGTTTTTATATGATCACTAAAATTAAAATTATGTTAGAAAGATTATTATTATAGGGTGGTAAGAGTAACTTGTGTGATGCGCGCACCGTACCAGATTTTTTTTGTATTCATCTGAGACAAAATTAAATGAAAAATTGATAAAAATTTAAATAAAACTACAGCCAGCCAATTTTCTAGGATTGAAGTAACAACAATATTCATTACATTTTAGATCTTGCACTAATTAAATAATTTATCTTTAAAAAGGGATTCAATTATAAATCCAATTAATAATTAATAAATAAATACCTAATGAAAGAAATTTTCATCTTCGTTTAATACTCAAATTCAAACAGAAAAATCATAATGTCTTTTTTAATAAAAGTACTGATTTGCTTATCACATAATGATAAAAAATTAAGTGTTGTTATTTCATTACAAATATATGGTAATTATTACCGAAATGATCATACTAAGAACAGCCATTACTGCCCATAGTAATAAATTTAAAATCAGAGATAAACCTTCAGTTCTACTATTTTCGATTCAAAATATTACTACTAGAAGCCATAACTCTGTAGAAGTTGCGCCTTAATATGCAGTTTATTGGTAGGTACATAATGATTAAAATTTAAAGAAGTAACCTATGACTGAAGTAGGCAAAATGGCGTGTATTGATTAAATAAGATAGCAACTTCGCCACTGTGGGTATTTCTGCCCTTGCGATACAAATGAAAACCAATAAATTTAAGCCTAACTTTTTTATTCAACAATCTTTTAAGCTAAGATGTTTAGTGCTAGAGGAGTTGACCGCTACGGTGAGCAGTTTCTATGAAATATACAAGTGGGCAGTACAAGCAAAAGTCTGCCTTTACCCATCCCAAATTATAAATTTTGAGATGGTTGATATTGTAAAGGATGCACACCATTTGGAAACCTTGATAATTTGGGAGGAGTGTATGATTCTCTTATTTTATTCCAGTCCATTAATTCATGTTTTCTACTTTCAACATCTTAATTTAACAAAAAGGATTCCCTTCTGATAATCTACTTTTTTCTTTTCAGCCGGAATCAAAGTTCAAGGTGTTCAAGAATATTATGGAAAATGACCTGAGTTATCTGCCTTTCCAAACAAAATTAATATCGATTTTAAATCAATTGCTATAAATAAGTATAAAGTATAAAGTATACCGTGTTTTTGAGTAAACAAGAAGAGGACCCTCACCTCTAAATAATGAAAAGATTCCCTGACCGGGAAATATCATTTCAATGTGTAAATAGTCATCAGACCTTCAAGTACCAACAGGTAGAAAAAGGTAAAGTACAATAAGGTTTATGATTTTTTTAATTATTTGTATTATTAATCTTCTTTTTTGTTTGAGGGATTAGAAAAAAAAATAAAAAATGTTTTTGAGTCCAATTATTCTGATCCTAAGATATTCAAGTATTCCTCTTGAAACTCCTTAATCAACAATATATTGACAAATGATAATATGTTAGAATAATTTTTTTTTACTAAAAACTTATTTAATTTTAAATAAAATTCTTCATGAACTGTTTTTATGTAAAAAATAAATAATTCAAATGAGAAAATGAATATTCCGCTTTAAAACAGGATATTTGTTCAGTTATAAGTAATTTTTAATAAGAACAGCTGTGAGAAAAAGATCGAAATGAAAAAAATATATTTTTGTGATGGAATGTTATATCAAGTCATCCCATAAGTCGGTTTTTAAAAATCTGTCTGTTTATGTTGATATTACTGATCCATTCATTACAATGGAATTGTGTTTACATTTTTTTTATTTTTATTATAGCATTACGTACTCTTCTATTTATCATGTTATAGTTGGAGAAAGTTAGTTAGTCTGTGCTGAAATTTCAATTAAAACGGATCTCCCACAAAACCACTTACGCCATGTTAGGCTTTGGGAATTCGATAAAAGAGAAAATGCTGCTTCAACTTATCGAAAACTTGCAGAAATATATGGAGAAAACGTCATTAGTGAACGGCAAGTGCAGAGGTGGTTTGAAAAGTTTCGAGCGGAAAACCGCAAACTTGAAGACGAGCCTCGTACAGGTCGACCAATAGAGCTTTACGACGAACTCCTGCAGGCTACTGTTGAAGAAAATCCTACTGTAACAGTTGAAGAATTAGTTGAAAAACTTGGACCAACACTATGTAAACACAATTCAATTTTAAAGGATGCATTAGTAATACCAACATTAACAGAGAGATTTTAAAAAACCGACATAACTTATGGGATATCTGAAAATACGAAGTTAGATATATGTATTTAAAAAAAAAAAATAATAAAATAATAATCTGAAAGAATCATTATGTTTTCTATAGCTTCAAAGTATTCAGGGTTGTGATGTCTTTCTAGAATTATTTATCTGTTAAGTTGAACAAGATATTGACGTAAGTATTGCCTGTTATTCCAATTTGTTTCCCTCAATCCAAAACATTTTCCCTCGAAAAAAACAAACAAATAACGGTTATTCTGAGCAGTTAACTTCGCCTGACTAACCTGAAGAAGAAAAAAAAAACACAAAACAAACCGTTTTGTTTTTATCAATAACCGCCAAATGAGCTTCAATTCTACCTTACACAATGAGCTCTGGTGAAAGTCAGAAATGACAAGATTTAGCTTTCAAAAACCCTCCCTCCCCGCCTGTTGCCAGCAATGTTCATGTCCGGACATCGACTTGGCCTGGGGCGTACGCAGAATTTTTTTTTGGACAGGGACTTAAATTTTTTTTCGGGAGATTTAATATGAAGTTCTTCATATTAAATAATCACCTAAATGTCTATAATCGCCAAATTTAGTGTAAGATTTAAAGATAAGCATGAAAATTGGATCAAAATCTGTTGTTTAAATTGCCAAAAATATTACTCAAAATACAAATTTTATGTTAGTGGGAATGAAAGTTAAATTGTTCCGTACATTTCGGTAGAGAGGGTATATCCTCCTGATCCCCACTTCTCCTGCGTACGCCAGTGGGCTAGGCTATTTCGCATGTGGCGTACGTGGAATTGGCTTTTGTGGAATTGGCTAATTCACCCCAATCTTGAGAATCTTGACTGACTAGAATTTTACCCACTTAATATTGCCATTTATTTTCTCTACCTGCTCTATCGGTCATACGAAGTTTCGGCAGCAGAGGGGTGGTGCGCTGGGGTATGACACTGCTACCAATAAACTACTCTTTATTTGTATTTTCTTATTTTACATATTTTCGGATGGTTTTAATTGCGGTACAATTAGAAACAAAAACAAGGTCCTATGGTACAGTCCAGTGCTGGGTTGCGCACCTTACTGATATGATTGCACCTTATACACTGCCAGGCTGCATCCGCCCGGTTGTCGTTCAGCCCTCCTGGTAGGATTGGAACATCGAAAGGAAAATATCGATATTCGATATTTTAATGTATCGCAAAATCAAATATCGATATCCACCGATAATCGGTAGAAAAATATCGATATATCGAAAGGAAATGGTTGAAAAAACAAAGAAAGTGCATCAAATGAGTATTATGTTAAAATGTGAAGAAGATTATGAAATAATATAATGATTATTATTTATAAAACAATATTTTTATTAGCCATGAATCATTACAAAAAAGATAGAAAAGATTTATACTTCAAAGAGCCATATTTAATATATTATAGTATACTAGAAGTTTTTCAATAGTAAAACCTTCAAACTTCTCAAATTTTTATTTATCTTATAACTCTTCCGACTGTATTGTGCATTCTCAAAACATTCATCTAAAAGCATGTAATTTATTTGATAAACATCTCAGTACCATCATCATTTATATAAATCATCAATTTTTCTTTTTATAGGATTAATCAACATTATTTGTATGTAAATCTTATCTACTAATTATTGTTTGGTAATTAAATATTATTTATTGTTATATTTACTGGTAAAACTCCAGAATGGTAACCCCAACATGGAGGACATCTAGATTTTTAGGACCTGGCTGATCTTAAAATTCTAGACCTCCGCCATTTTGGGGTAACGATTCTGGAGTTTTACCGAATAAAGGAAATTGTTAAAATAAATTACAATAGTTGACCATAATTCGTATGGTCAAGGGTTCGAAAGGTAAATAAATATGAATTATCGAGATTTCCAATAATCGGCGGTAAAAAATAGGAAATAAAATTAATGCAAAATTGTGTTAATATGAATGGAAATACAAACGATATAGTTAGATCAACAAAAAAATGGTTATTTTCTTATGGTGCAATCCTTGAAGACGGATCTCATCGATGGCTTCGTTAAGCATGTTCAGAGCAGAAAATACGTTTACACAAACATCCGATTTTGCTAAGAAATGACACACGTTGTAGATGCATTATTTCGCCATTTTAGAACTAATCGTCGGCACATCAATTTCTTCTTCATCTTCTTTTTTTACGGAGTCAAAATTTCCTCGTCAGTTAGGATCCAACCTACTGACTGCTGAAACTTCGTCAAAATAGGCGAAATCTCGAAAAGTCATGGGAATTCTTAATTTTGAGGTAGTTGATTCCCATCCTTGATGCTTTCTAAGAGTTGCATCACTATTTCCTTGCGTTAAATGTCTAAAATCGTTTAATTATGGCCAAGTTTAGAGATTGCAGCTTAGAGTTTGTGCAGGGAGGCAAAAACAGAAGATAAACATCGTTGAGTGATGTGGTATTGTTGTGGGCCGTACATTTATCAATAAACAGTTGAAAATTTTCGCTGTTTTTTATTCCATATTTGTATCCATTCGTTGAAGATTTCACTTATGATATATACTCTTGTGTTTGCACGATAGACTAAGGTAAAGGTAAATAGGTAAAGTTTTTGTTTATAAAGCACCTTGCATTCGCGGATTTGCCAGTCATGAGCGAACTTAATTTTTCAGATCAATCTCTGTTGTCGGCTAACAGTATGCTTACAAGTTTTTTTACAATTTTATTCAAAGAGAACTGAATAGAAAAAAAAAAAGGGTAAACCAATCGAAATTCATAGAAACGATTTCTCTCTCACTCACTCACCTCTCCTCTTGAAATGATTAAGAGTTAACCAGATTTTTTATTTGAAAATTCGAATTATAAGGCGTTTACATTACTTGGAAGACGAAAATAAATACGTATTATCGGGGAAACCGGATTGCAGTGTTTTTATACGAAATAAAGGGAGACTTTCAAGAGACCAGAAAATCTATACGAATTACTGGGATATGAATTGCCGAGATCCTACTGTAATATAGTTTAGCATACGGTGCGATCGATATACCGTTGTAAAATATCGATATCATCAATTAAATAACTGGACACACTAAATCACTTTTTAAAAACTTTATTTAAGGAAAACTTACAATACTGAAATAGCGTTACAACTATAGGAAGCTACAACTATGACTAACTAGACGGTAATGAACTAGATGCTCTAGATCTGCGGGATATATATACTAGAACCATCATACTGCTGACTCAGGGGTTGCTGAGGACTGGATGAGTCCATAACTCCTCCCTTCTGAAGATTCGAACTCTGGGAGAACATATTTTCATTTTGTACAATAAGAGGGAAATTTATAGGTGGGCTAGGAAAGGTCCTTTGTTTACAATATTTTACTATCCTAAAATAAATTTGAAGTATGTGGATTACAATAAAATAAGATATAGTTATATATACAATTAATAGAGGTGTGGAGTACAATATGGGATTATCAATAGTTTCTAATGTTTCAAATTCTTCATGCAAGATTATAGGTAAGTCTATTTTATCAAATGTAATATTTAATTTCTTAAGGTTATTTAATTTATGATTAATGGATAAGGTATCGGAGTTGATATAAAATTTCCTAGTTTGATTTACAATTATTTCCTTACTTTCTAACTTAATAATAGAGGTAGTTGGCAAATTTACAGGGATTGTTCCGTTACTAGACAATACAACATAGGATATATCAAAAGTTACATAAGCATCTATAATATCTACATATTTAATAAAAGGAGAAATATTAAGAACGTTAGTAGAAATACAATTAGAGAGATTATTTCTTAAGGCATTAAGAATACAAGTGTCATTAACTATTCTAAGGTTAGTACAATAATAATTATCTTTAACAAATGTGCAATTTCCAGTAAACATTTCATGTAAATTATACAATATTAGGTTATGCTTAACAAGAGTAGTTATAACTTGATTATTTTCTTTAATAGGGACTGATAAAAGATATATTGCATTAAAGATTTTAGATAATTTTGGAATTTTTACTATATAATGAATGATATTTTGCCTAATCGTACAAGAGATTTTGCTTGTTAACCAAATTGTTTCTAAATCGTTTGAAATAAAGGTTTTATCATCAATATCTGTTTGTTTAATTATGTTAGAGTGGGGAATTCCCATTCTACACATCTCTAAAGAATTTTCTATGTCAATTACTTGAATGGTTAAATAGGTGAGAACATTATACAGTTCATTGAAATACAATGTCATTTGTATTCTGTCCATTGTGTCCATAACTTGAGTTACTGTATTAACTACTGTACTACTTTTGGGCTTCAGTGATAACCTTGGTGAATTTAATTCATTGATTAATTTTGTTAAATCTAAAAATGAACAATCGTTTTGTAGTCTGATATCAGTTTTGAGTCCGGAACTTTAAATGTTATTAGTCCTGATGAATGCTGAACGTTTGTAACTTTATACGCTGTAGTTACTGTCAATATCACTGAGATCACTAGAGACCATCTCTCCATCTGAAACAGTAATTAATTTCTTCTTAGATTTTCGTCTGGACTTCCTTTTTCTTGCTATATTGTCAGCATGAACAGTAATTTTCTGATTTCTATCCATAAAAGGTATGACTGGTTTATAAACCTTTTCACCCTTGTTTCTTATTCTTCTTTTAACATAAGGCCTATCCTGTTCAACCTCTGGGTCTTCGCGGTTTTTATTTAATTTATTAGTTCTCTCCTTCTTTTCTTGATTTATTTCGGTTTTGAGTTTATTATGAACAATGTTCATGTTTTTGTGATATTCATTAACTAATTGTTCCTTAATTATCTCCTCATTTTTGTCTGGATCTTTTATTACTCCATATGTTATTTCGTTTGGAGTGAGTTTTAATGTTTGATTAATAGAGTTATTAAAGGTTAATGTAGCAAGATTTAGATTAATTTTTAAATCATTTCTAGGATTTTCTTCTTTTAAGGCTCGCAATGTTTCTACTAGAGTTGATTGTGCTCTATTTAGGAGTCCTAAGGAATTAGGGTGATTTGGTGTTGTATAATATGCCTCTATTCCTAAAGATTCTAGAAAATTACGAATTAGATTATTATTGAATTCCTTTCCATTATCCATTTTTATTCTAATGGGATTTGGAAACAGTGCTAGATATTCTGTTAATGTCTGAAATATATTAATTGCATTTACATGTTTACATAATCTGGCAAAAAGTCTCTTTGAGAATGTATCTATTATTGTCACTATATTATGAGAATCAAATTTTAATATATCCATCATTAATTCTTCAAAAGGTCTTTCCATGGTGGGTGTAATTTGGTATTTAGTTTTAATAGGCTTTCGTTCATATTTCACCTGTCTACAAATCGAGCATTTATTTATGAATTCAGATATGTCATCCTTCATATTTGGCCAATAATAATTTCTTTTCAATTTTTCGTATGTTTCTATTATTCCTTTGTGATACGATTTTCCTATGTGATAGTTCTCTAAAAGTTCTTGTTGTTCCTCATTTTGCAATACATCAATCAATTTCTTTTTGTATCTCTTAATCTTAACGGTAGGAAATTTATCAATTATAATTTCAGTTATTTTTTTATATATAGCTTCAAATTCAATTCTGACTGATTCTACGTTAGGTTCACAGTAGACACCATAAACTGTTTTAGGCTTTAATAATTCAATGAGAGTTGCTTCTAAATTATTTTTCCAAGGGTAGGAAGTTTCTAAATAAATCCGAGTTTTACCGAAAGGTTTTGTAATAATGGGTTTAGCTGAACCTCTTTGAATTAAAATTTGAAATTTTTCTACGTTTATCGCTCTGTCTTCTGGAACTATTAAAATTTGTTCATTGCTGGAGTCTTGGGAATGTTGTGTTGGAGCCATGCTTAATTGTTCATCTTGATTAGGATTTAATTCATGTAAAATTTCATCATAATCTTCCGAAGGTATTGGTGGTAATTCTACATTACTTGTTTCCTGTAATATTCTGTCTAATTCCTCTTCTGGATCTATTTCCATTTCGGTTAATGCATGTAAATCATAATTGCTGTCTATATTAACTCTACTTAAAGCATCAGCTACTACATTGGTTTTACCATCTGTATGTTTTATATCAAATTGAAATTCACTTAATAAGAAAATCCACTTCATAATGCGTGTGTTATTGTTTTTCATTGTGAATAGCCACAATAAAGGCTTATGATCTGTTAGTAACGTGAATTTTTTTCCGTACAGATATGGTTTAAAGTGTTTACATGCGTAAACAATAGCTAAGAGTTCCTTTTCTATGGTGGAATATTTTTGTTCTGTTGCTGAAAGAGTGTGAGAGGCAAATGCAATAGGGTGATCCCTCCCCTGTCTAAGTTGGCTGAGCACCGCTCCCAATGCGATGTTACTTGCATCTGTTGTTAAAATCATTGGAGAGTTAAAGTCTGGATATTGTAATATTGGTGCATTTATTAAATGTAATTTAAGTTGTTCAAAAGCATTTTTGTAATTATTAGGGTTAAAATTAATTACATCTCTCAATTGATTTGTCAAAGGTTTTGCTATGTGAGCGTAATTTTTTATAAATTTTCGGTAGTAACCTGACATTCCGAGGAACTGCTTAATTTCTTTAATATTTCTTGGTAAAGGGAATTTTACAATTGCTTCAATTTTCTTATGGTCTGTTTTAATGCCGTCTCTGGTCAATACATGGCCTAAGAAAGGTAATTCAGATTTCATAAATTCCGTTTTGTCAAGTTGAATAGTTAAGGAATGCTCTTTTAATTTCTTTAAAACAATTTCTATATGTTTTAGATGATCTTCAGGTGTGGTAGAATAAATTATAATATCGTCTAAGTATACGAGAGTGTTATCAGTATTAGATAGCATAGAATTCATTGCCCTTTGAAAGGTGGGGAGTGATGACATCAATCCCATCGGCATTCTTAGAAACTCATAATGACCTGTGTCTGTTGAGAATGCAGTTTTCTCTATAGACTCCTCAGACATCTCTATTTGATGAAATCCCGATGTTAAATCCATTGTTGAGAAATATTTTGATCCATGTAATTTATTCAATAAATCTTCAATATTTGGAAGAGGAAATCTGTCTGGAATTGTTTCTGCATTTAATTTCCTGTAATCAATGACCATCCTGATCTTTTTTTGACCTGACGCGTCTTCTTTCTTAGGGACAATCCATATTGGGCTGTTATATGGGGAATTGCTTTCTCTAATAATACCGTTCTTCAATAGTTTATTAATTTCTTCATCAACTTTTTCTTTGAAATGTTGGGGATATCTATAATTCCTGGTATAAATGGGTTTATCTGTTTTAAGTCTAATGGAGTGTTTCAAAAGATTGGTAGGTTTTAATTTTTCATCATCCGATTTTACTATCTCCGGATATTTCATGATAATATTAAATAATTTTTCTTTAATATCTTTATTTATGTGATCATGTCTAATTAGTTCAAATAATTCCTTTCTATTTCTTATTATATTTAATTCATTTTCATCTTCCTTAATTATTTTTCCATCCATAATTTTTATTTTTAGTTTATTTATTTTAATAAATTCATTTGTATCTCCTACACTAATTTTTGTTTGTAAACTTCTCATAGTTTCCATCCCTAACAATAATCTATACCTATCACTAAATTTAAATACTTTAAACTTAACTAAAAATTCGTCTTCCAAACCTAGTCTCGGTGCAAGATCAATTAGTACAGAACTATTTCCTCTCTTGCTTCCGGCTGGAGTGATAACAACGAATCCTTCCGAATTAATTTGAGTTCCTACGGGTACGGAACGTGGGTCTATATAATTTATTTCTGAGCCTGTATCAATGAGCCAATGGTCGCCGAGGTTGTCACAAAATGTTAGAGACTCCTTCAAAAGATTTAACCGGTAGACGGGCCAGGTTCCGGAGGGGCAGGTTCCGGCCGGCTTACTTCTAAAAAATTTTCAAATTTATTCTCTAACTCGGCTAGTCTTGCCTTCAATTCATCATTTTCCTCTTGTAAGTGGTGGAGATTGTTACTCCTCACCGTTCTCATTGAGACAGTATTTTGTGAATTAGGATTCACATTTTGTTGCTGCGGAGGATTAAAGTTTTGTTGCTGCTGAGGGTAATTAAAATTTTGTTGTTGCTGAGGATTATTAAAATTGAAATGCGTTTGGTTATAGGGATTTCTTATTTGATTACTAAAGGTTCTTTGTGGTTGTTGTTCCCGGTAATAGTTTTGCGGGTTATAATTATGACGGAATCTTTGTTGAATTGATCCCGGGTGATAATCATTGCGCGGTTGATAAAATTGCGGGGGTTTATTAAAATTTGGGTAATTAAATCTATTAAATGCAGGGTTTTGATTTTGATGTGTGAAATTATCTCGAGATTTATTATGCTCCTTATGGGGTGTTTGGTAGGGCGAAGTTCTACCATGACCTTGGGGGTATAAATCTTCCATAATAATGCGGCATTCATTATATAAAGTATTTTTTAGTCCCGAGAGTTCCTTAATTACAACGTGATTTAAAGTATCTTTTAATCTAGGGTGCAAGTTTCTGATGACGTGGTCAATTAAAAAACGCATTTGAGTTAAAGTTTCTTGTGGTTTATTTTCAATTGATGTATCTATTATGATACGATTTTTAATTAAAATTTCATAAGGAATAACTCGGTTAATAAAATCTATAGGATGTTCATTTTTTTGAATGGTAATATGTGAAGCCTCATATTGTAAGTGAGTTATCGTCCTACTGTCCTTAAATTGGTTGATTAATCTTAATTTTAATTCACCAATTGAAGAGAAATTTTCATACATACACAAATGTCTGGCTGTACCTTGCAATTTAAATAAAGCTTTTTGTAATAATAATTGTTCGTTCTCAACTCTATTAGAAATTCCTTCATGACAATTAGCATCATAAATTAATTCTAATGCTTTAATAAAGAATACAAGTTGTGATGGATCACCATCATAGCTAGGCAAATGGTCATAACATTCTTTTGTCATTTGTTTAATAGCCATTGTATTAATTTCTTCTTGTAATGTTTCTAAATTAATTTCTTCTGAATCTAAAGTTACTCTATTTTTGTTTAAAATTTCTTTTAATTTGTCGTTAGGCATACAGTTATAACTACTTTAACAATATAATAAGCATTACCTTTAATAAAGATGTGAAGTTCTAGAAGTGATGTCCAGCGATTAATATTTCTTCTGACTGATGCTGAAGTATTTAAATACACCTTCAAGTGAGCTGCTCCAGATCCTGTTAATATTTCTTCGGACCCTCCTGACCAGTTCGTTAGAGTGGTAGAATCAATATCCCAAATCCTGTTGTCCGTACAAAGTACAATGGAACTATTTCTTCGGATTTTCTTGAATATGTAATTCAACCTTCTTCTCTTCTGACTTGAAGCGCACCAGTCCCTGTTCGGGCGCCAATTAAATAACTGGACACACTAAATCACTTTTTAAAAACTTTATTTAAGGAAAACTTACAATACTGAAATAGCGTTACAACTATAGGAAGCTACAACTATGACTAACTAGACGGTAATGAACTAGATGCTCTAGATCTGCGGGATATATATACTAGAACCATCATACTGCTGACTCAGGGGTTGCTGAGGACTGGATGAGTCCATAACTATCGATACATCGGATGTTAAGATATCGATATAATATATCGGTTTTTCGACTCCGATATATCGATATATCGCGTGTCGATATTCCAATCCTACCTCCTGGTCCGCCGTATCCGCCCGGTTGTCTCCTCTGGCCCAGCCATCCTGATCCGCCTCTGCCAGTCTGGTCTATCCCTTCTTTCAATACTAAGATTGGAATAGATGGAATAGACTAATTCTGGTCTATATTTTTCATTCAATACTAGTATTTTCATTCAATAACACCTTAATTTTTCAATAAATTTAGTATAGCTGAATGTACCGAAATGGATGGTAAAAATACACAAGATATAAAATTAAAACATTGAAATTGGTTTCCCTACAAAATATATCGAAACAAAGCCAATGTATGTTGGAAATAAGTATTGTTTTTTCTTTTTTTAGAAAAGAATGGGATACCCAAACGACGATTTTCCGATCCTTTTTGCATGCCTTCTTCGATTTTATTACATAATAAATAGATTTATACATATTTATTTATGTATTTATTTATTTATTTATTTATTTATTTATTTATAAATAGATTTATACATGAAATTTATACATAAATTTCATTCAAAAGTAGTAAAAATCAAATGTGTTAATGTGCATGTGTACTCTGAAATTGAGATGCTAACTAACACCTAGTGATATTAAATAATGCTTTTAATATTATTACTAGCATTAAATATTGATAGACCTTAATTTGCGAATAACTCAAAGTCCTGTCATGAATTTTTTTGGGCTAACGGAGACTTTTGCTCAGAATGACCAAAACTAGTTCCCTGCAAAGTTTCAGATCATTTGATTGAAACCGCTTTTCCTATAAAATACTGCGGTTAATTTTTTAACTTACAATGTTTTACGCTTGGATCAATCGTTTTCGAGATATTAACGAAATACGGAAAACAACCATCTTCATGACCCTCTTCTATCTTTGCCACTGCTACTAGATCCGTGGACTTTTAGCATGTTTACCTTTTAACTATCCATACTACTCCCTGCATTCAATTTTGACCGTATCGTCTTCTACCATTTCTATTAGGTGAGTCTTGTTTTGATTGTTAGTTGGAATGTGTTCGTTCTTCATTTACGTGATCTTATCTTTTTATGTCCTGAGGTTGCCTGAATTGGCGGAATGTTGGCTGGTTTGTTACTTACTGGTGTTAGATATATTTAAGGCTTTGTTTTCAGAATCTTCCAACAATATTCTGCCAATGCTTATATCTCTTTTTTGGGTTTTACTTTATTTAATTAATATATAAATCCTGACATACCCTTGTTTTTCAGGAGATGTTTCAGAGGCAAGATGGTATTTGAAGTACCATTCCGAAATATCGGCGAAGAATAAATGATAGAACACTATTGAAATGTATCTTTCAATCATTCTGACTAATCCCCAACAAATATCCTTGAAATTACACTGTATGGTAAACCATCATTAGGTCATTAGTATTGCCCGGATTCTCGTGCAATTACACTTTTTTTCGGTTGCTTGAAACCCCTCGGGGATAAGCTATTTACACGAATTAAGGCATCCGAATTAACTTATGTAAGTTTTATTTTGCACATTTTAAACAGTTTTGGGTGAATTGCACGTTTTATGTTTTACTGCATTAAATTGCACATTTACAATATTTGTAAATTGCTTGAAAATATAGACATTGAACCAAAATTACATAGGACAGATTCACGAAGTAATACGTCACTGTTTATAATACAGTTAATATAATTCAATTTTCTGGATAATTCAGGAACTGAAACTGTAAATTGAAGTTTGTTTTGCTCTTTTTAGATTCGTGGAAAGCCAGTTAATCCTTACCAATCCATTCGCTTCCATGTATGTTCTACAGTGCTACTCTCAGTCTATGGTTGGCAAAATAATTATGCACTCACACAGTTTTTCGGACAAAAATATGTTCAATAATTTATTGAATTAATTAGAGGATATGATAACAAACAACATCCCGCATAAATTTTTACGAGTGAAGGTAATTAAAAATTCATACAACCTAATTAAAAACAAACATCCGAAATTGGTCGAGCAAAAAAATTATTCATCCTGTAACAGTTGTGATATTAACTAGTTAGTTCGTTATCTGCCCATGGCTTCCATCTAATTAATTATATATTATTCAAATATATACCCAAATTGGGAAAAATGATCAAAATTGAAAGACAATCCACCGAAATGGATCGTAAATCCAAAGAGTTAAGTACTACGGGCAAAGATGAAAGATTCAACTTTTTTGACAAGGATTGAGTTATCGATATATCGGCAGACATTTGAGATTATCTCATTTGGCCATGCTATATGTTATTAAAAAATTTATCAGTTGGCAATAAAAAAAACACTTATGAAGAAAATGGTTGTCATAATGCGTGAATCACGTATGATGGTGTAAAAAGTAGCGAAATATACCCTCATGAGAGCTTGTTAGGTTTTCACATTTTACAATACACTCCAATCTACCTAATTTATTAAGAAAAAATATTAATTTATGAAAGAAAACAAAATATGTAGATTTGTTTTTAAGCATACAGACGTAAATTACAGGACTTTATTTTTGTTGCATATTTGTGCACATTTTGGCATTTTTATTGCACGTTTTACAATTTTTTTATTGCACGAAAACCGGACTCTAGTCATTAGTAATATAACACAGTGTTGAAAGATAAAATTGTAAAAATAATTTGACTTTTTCCAAATGAATGGAGAAACTTTCAATTCTATATTTTATTTTAAACACGTTTTAGGATTGCATACGCCTCTTTCCATTTTTTTTTCCGTCTCCATCCAAAATAATGTTACTCCATTTCGAAATTGTTACTATCCTATTGAACACAAATACAAAAGAAATTCACTGAAAAGTAAATCATTTTAGAGTGTTGATGATGACAATAAGAAAACAACTCCTCGGGCTAAGAGTTTTAAACTGTATACAAATTTGTTAACATTGTTTGAATTTCATTTAATAATGTTTGCTGACAACACGAATATTTGGTGGGTTATGTAAGTTTGGACTGCCCTCAAAGCTGTAAGATCGTGTATAGTAGTGAATAATCGTGTTAGCACCATGTCAAGGTTGCATAAATGCTCTTACATAAGACTTGCATTCATGCAAGGTTTATTTCACATAATGTACCATTGATGACATTATTATCTCTAAAAAAAAATATTGTTTTTTTCTGTAAGATGCTGTGTCCAAATATTTCTTCTTTCTTTTATAACCAACGTTTATTTTATTTGATTCGAAAACGATGATTTTGTAAAAAACAGAGACAGGGTACTATAGTACATATATTGTATATATAGAGTCTGTAGCTTTAAATTGCGTAATCTAACAGAAAAACTCGTCCAATAAAAGTTGTAGGGCATCAAATTCTGTGTCCATTGAGTACAAAAAGTTTCAAATTCGGTCAAGTAGAGCTCTCGAAATTGACAATTTCCCTATCTTCGAAAATTTGCATTTTAGCCCAGTTTGATTTGCATTTTGGTTTCCAAAAAATGGAGTAATTTTAATTTCCAGGTATTTTGTATGTATTGCATCTCTTGTGAAAAAGTCAAGTTTTCGACCTCCTCCTTCTAGTGCGTTTTTCCCCATCTTAAAAGTGTCATTAGCAATATTAAAAGAATGTTAAATTTCCTGCATGTTTTTATATAATATTTTTATATATTCTATAAAGCTACTGAGATACGGCAGCTTGAAAATATGCAAAAATGTAAAAAATATTCAAACAGCTGAATGTGTCAGTGGTTTCGCATTAGATATGATTTATTTCAAGCACAAATAAAACTATAGACACTCCAGATGCTAAAAAAACTTCGTCTGTCGACGGGTTTCAAAATGATGTCCAAAAATACTCGAAAGTTTAGTACTTTTTTTGTGTTTTCAACTATTATTCCTAAACGGTGCATTCCATCGACAAAGTTATAGTATATGAAATTACAGCACATCAGATTCAGCGATCGAAAACTACGGTCGCCGACTCATCGTTTTGACCGTAGTTGTCGACCATACCAACTACCCAAATTATTAAGTTGTGGTACTCATTAAATGCAAAATTTAATGCTCTTTAATTTAATGATAGATTTTTCGATAGAATGCACCTTTTAGGAATTAGAGGTGAAAAAACAGAAAAAGACCTAAAATTGCGAGTATTTCTGGCCACCATTTTAAAATAAAATAAACGTTGGTTATGATAGAAAGAAGAAATATTTGAACTCAGAGTCTTGAAGGAAAAAAAAAAAACAGCTTTGTCCCTGTTTTTTTTTTTACAAAATCGTCGTTTTTGTATGTGGTTTTCGACCAAACCAGTTAACTACATTATTTGTTTGTCGTAATTATTTAATGTTGTGGTACCCATTATACGCAAAATTTTATGTTCTTTAGTTTAAAATACTGTGAACTGAGTGATGAGAAACCAAAATAAGTCTTAAAATTTCCAGTTTAGCGGCTGTAAGTTGACATACATGCATTTTTCATTTCAGGTCTATGGGCATGTTCATTTTATACGCCCAAACCTTTGTATGAAATAAGTCATTTTTTTTTCACAGGCTAGTACCATTATTTCTCTACCAGCTATTTCGGAGGTGGTAAAGCCCTTAGCATATTTTTTTAGCCTAGCTGCGAACGAGTAGATTCCAATGAAACTATTTGCAAAATTCTAATTGATGTATTTGGCTCTGGCACATGTGTACCATGTCCTCTAAACAGTTTATTGGTAAATAATTTTTTTTCTATTTTTTTTTTTAGCTTAACTGTTTTTATTGTGAAATATTTCAATCTGTCTCATTTACGACAACAAGTAATAGTGATACGGAGTTCATTCACAGAAACATAAATAAATTAAATCATAACAAAATAAATAAAAAGAAAGTAAATTGAAATTAAACCAGAATAAAGAAAATTAAGATTAACGCAAAAATAAAGAAAATTAAACAAAAATAAACTCACATAATCAATAATATGTCCATCCTTGCATTTTTTCAGAACATGTTAAAGACTTAGTTAAAGTTATGAAATTCCTCTTCTTTATTACTTCATCTCTCCAATAGATTCGTTCTACTAAAAGCACGTTGTCATCGGAATTGAATATTTCTAATTTCACTCAATTATTGATAATGCCATAAAATGCTATTGTCATGTCGGAACGAACCCAATTCGGGATTAAATGTGGTCTTTGAATAAATATTGTTGTTTTAACTTTTATGAGACTAAAACATTTATAACCCATCGCCGATCATGCCGCCGAATGAATTTGTCTGCGCTTGCATGAATAAAAAATAAATAACCCTTTATGTTGTTAACCATATATACTTTAATAAGTTGACCAAAGGTGATTAGTTATTTTGACCAATGATGAAAAAAAAATCCTTGAAATATAAGAACCAATTAATTTCTTTCGAGTATTAATTTATAGATGGATATGAAATGGATCATGACCTCGTCATACACTCGGGTAATTGGAACACTCTCGAATTTCAGACACCACCTTAGTTATATAACTGGGAGTTACAAACATTACCTTCTTATCGTGATCTCAATTAGTGTTTTCGTATTTCATATCCAATTGCAATACTTTTAATTTCATTACAACAGAAGTATTTTTTATACTATTTTTTATGAAACTAATGCTCCCTTTTCATTACAGCATATATATGAATAAATTTTTCTTCTTTAAAATTATAATACAGTCGTAGTAAAATAAAGCCGACTTATTAATATGAAGCTGAAACCTAATGGAAAGCTTCATTAGATCAAAACCTGGAATAAAACTGCAGTGAAACATGCTCCTTAGTAATTAGGAATAATTTACTAGGTTGCCATCATCAGAGCGTCGGGCAGGCGTTTTATACCGCTTAATTGGTCCAACAAATGGATTACCTTAAAGCAGCTTCCATTTTCTTTGTGAAAGTTAAAAACGCTGGAAATTATTACACTAAGGTTTATTATTTCCAAATTGTTATATATGAAAAAAAAAACCTCAGAATTATTTGGATTTTTTTTTTTTAAAGTTTGGTGCATGCAACTTGATTCAAAAACACTTTATGTTTTCCATCGATCTTCATAAATTACCGAGATATGGGCATTTGAAAACTTTAATCGGGGGCCATTTTGAAACAAAATGGCGGATGGTAGTGTTAAATTTTGAGGATCATTCTGGGGTGACATGTGACCAAGTGTGACTGGTGCCAAATCTAAAAAAATCAGCCCAGTAGTGTCGGAGAAAAATCGAGGATGACGGACAGACTTTTTTTTTTTTCGATTTTTGGATTATAGGTATTTTGAAACGTAAAACCTCAAATTTTGAGGGGAGGATGTTAAATTTTTATTTCTTTACCTCTGAGGAACAGATATATCGATACATATACAGATACATATATCGATAAGAATAGGTCGGTTCCCACATTCATGAAATTGTGCGGGAAAAGACAAAATGTGATTTGTTGCTTGAAAGTAGCTCATAATTTTCTCAAAACTTTATAAGTACCAGATTTTTAATACAATATTGAAATGAACAATATTTACAATATATCTTAATAAATTAAAACCATTATAAAAAATATAAATTTTAATGGACTTCCAAGCTTACACCACTATCTAATCTAAATGCCTGAAATTACTTCCAATCTTTACAGCTAACCAAAAAATTAGAAAACTATTTAAAGACATCACAAATTATATTACAGCATATCACAAAACACCATGAATTATGCATACAAGACTGAGTAAATAATAAATGTCTTAAACAATAACCTATAGCATGAAATAAATAGTTGGGGTGCAGTCAACATAATTTTTTTTTATTTTATTTCACGCTATAGGTTATTGTTTATATCTGTAAAAGAAGAACAGAGGAAGTTTCTCGACAGAAGAAACCTTCGTCCGATGGTGATGCAGCTTCTCCTCTATGCCGATGATGTTCTTATCACTGATTCGGTTGAAAAGTTAAAGCAGGCAGTGACTGAATGGTATGAGGAACTTAGTCGAAAATGGATGGAGATCAATACCAGCAAAAGCTAGATATTACATGTAGGAAGACAGATTGAAGATATCCCTATACATTACAATGGAGAGGAATTGAAAGTGGTCACGGACTTTGCCTATGTAGGAACACTCATAGAAAGATCTAGGAAAGTGTACTTGGAAATATCTAACAGAATAAGCAAGGCAAATGCAGTCTACTACCAGATTTTCAATATTGCTGTAGGAAAGCGAGAGGTGGCTAAGAACGCTAAGCTCCATATATTCAAATTTGTGTAGCTACCAATACTTCTGTAAGGCGCTGGAAGCTGGATATTGACAGGCAGGCAGGAGAGCAGAGTCATGGCTGCTGAGATTCTAAATTTCTGCAAACAGTCGGTAGAACTAGAAGGGACCGTGTTCGCAACGAGAGAATACAACAGGAACTGGGAGTCGTCCCATAGAAGGAGGTTTTGCTAACCCCCTATTGAAATTATTCGGCCATATGGTTAGGATGGAGGAGGGACCCATTGAAGACGATGGACTACGCTACGGATTGCAGAAGACCTCGAGGACGCCCAAGAGTGTCGTATCTGGAATATATCGATAGACTCTGCAGAGGAAGAGGCAAGGATCTCCGTCGGGTCAGGAATCTAGCAAGGAACAGAGAGAAGTGGATTTCGTGGCTATGCACTCCCCTACGCTGAGAGGCACAAAAGGGAGAGCGAAAGAAAAAGAAGAAGCATCCCGATTATTTCTTTCATCATAAACATCTCAGTGGACCAACCTACAGGATATTTTACCTAGACAATATGTAGTTATTTTGAAATTAGAAAACGTTTCAAGCACAATAGAGAATAAAAATTAATTGTTGTTTTTTTGCTACATGTTTTGTCTTACAAGAAAACTAAAACCATCGGAATGATGGGAAATCCATAACAAAGGAAGTTGAAATTCGGTGTTATAAGCAAAGAATAAGAAAATGTTCTAAAAAGGTCACAAGGCAATGAAAATATAATATAAAAATAAAAATATATCACAACAAAAATATTTTATATTTATCCCTAGAGTTTATTTTCGTTTCTTGAGCAGTTTCATGAAGTTCCAAATGTCTGCTGATAGTATCTCAGGCTGTTCCAGTGCTGCAAAGTGACCACCTTTGGGTTGAATAGTGTATGAAATTAAATTGGTGAATGCTTCTTCCAATACTTGGCGTGGATATATGGCTAATTCGTTTTTGAGGTAAATGCAACCTGTTGGCACCTTTGTTGGACTCCTGTTGGTTCATAAAACAAATTTAATAATTAAAGGAAATATTAAATTCTATCAATTAAAAGTTGTTAATATACTAATATTACATCAGTACATCAGAAAATTGATATGAAATATTTTTAGAATGGAGCATTAATTTTCGCAAAAACTTAAACAGATGAAAAGAATAAATTTACCGAACCAGTCCATGTTTAAGTACATCATCAGCGAAGTATTCTTTGTAGAATCTCATGGAGGTAGTTATGCTATTAGTTAACCAGTAAATCATTATATTATCAAGAAGTTCAACTTTGTCCAGATTTCCAAGTCCGCCATCTGGAAGGGATCTCCAATCTCCATTAGTCCAAGTTGAAAACTTTTCAAGAATATAAGCAGCCAATCCAACAGGTGAATCTGTCAGGGCAACACCTGGGGAAAAAGTTCTCAATTGTAGCTAAATAATTTGAAAAAAAAAGTGGTGGAGAGCACTCGTGGAACTCAAATTTCGAAGAGACCATCTGGTTCTCGTCTAACGATCGTCCCCACAGAAAATGTTGAGCGTGTTATGGCTTCTGTCCTTCTAATAGCCCGGCAGACCGTGACAAAAAAGTGAGTAATTTCATCCAAACGTTTTGGCTAATTAAATGAGCATGTCCACAGGTCTGACATAAAAAATGCACTTCTGCCTAATGCTAGCTACTGGAATACAAAATGGCGGCCAAAAAAACTGGACATTTTAGGATTATTTTTGGTTTTTCACCTATAATTCCCAAACGGTACATTCTATCGAAAAAAACTATGATATATTAAATTAAATAATATAAAATTCTACGTCTAATGAGTACCACAACATAAAAATTTGGTGAGTTAGTGTGGTTGAAAATTATGGTAAAAAAATGGCTAACTTATCAAAAACAATGATGGAGTGCTATATATATATATCACTCCATCATTGTTTTTGACAAGTTAGCCGTTTTTTTACCATAATTTTCAACCAAATAATTTGGAAATGAATACTCTAAGAAAAAACTCATAAAATAAAAGGTGTAGAGCATCAAATTCTATGTCAGTTGAACACAAAAATTTTAAAATTATGTCAAGTAAACCTCTCGAAATTGGCAATCTCCCTACCTCCAGCAATTGACATTTTAGTCCAATTTGATTTGCAAAAAATGGAGTAATTTTAATTTTAAGATATTTTTATGTATTGCTTCTCTTGTGAAAAATCCAAATTTTCTACCTTCTCCTTTTTGTGCGTTTTTCCCCATCTTAGAAAACTGCAAAGAAAAATTTATTTCCAGTTTTTCCAAAATAATTCGCTTTAAGTGCATTTATGGTAAAAATCTGTCATTACCAATATTAAAGAATGTTAAATGTCCTGCAAGTTTATTTATTTTAAGCACACATAAAACTACAGACATCCCGAATGATGAAAAACGTCGGCTGCTAGCAATTACTCTTGCAAACCAAAATACCAATTGCCAGAGATCGGGAGATTGCCAATTTCGAGAGATATACTTGACAGAATTTTAAATTTTTTGTGATCCAAGGCATAGAATTTGATGCTCTGTACCTTTTATTTTGATTTTTTTTTCTTAGACTATTCATTTCAAAGCTGCAGACTCATGTATAGTACTCCATCACTGTTTTTGACAAGTTAGTCCTTCCAAATTGCAATTCGACAAGTGTTTCAAATACATACATCTGATTTCTTTCCCCCACTTTGTATATACATAGAAACAAAAAAAAAGTTAAAAATAGTTTCATCTCAATAACTTTTTTTAAGAACTGTAGTTAACATAAAAAATATATTAATAATAAAGAACCTTTAATATAGTACATTGGTTTGAGGGCAAAAGATCTTCTTGAGCAAAAGAATTATCTTGTAACATATTGATCATGTATTTTATAAAAATATAAGAATAAAAATCGTTACATTTTTATAATTTCCCATCTTTGGTAGTTTTTTGGACAGTAAAAAAATTAATTTAAAAAACGTAAATAACGAAGTTTCTCCTTAGTTAGATTTATTGGAAGTTTAAACTTATGTTTTTTTTTCTATAGCATAGTTATCCAGCACAACAGGAGTTTATTTACATGGTGTAAAAAATCCATTGGAAACAGCATAACATGTGTATGTTACGCTGAGCTATATGATTTACATTAATAATTATGAATTTGTATTATGCAAAAAAATTAAAAAGGAAAAAGAAACAAATAAAAAATGAAACAAGAATAGAAACAAATAGGACATATTTTGACCATAGAAATAGATGGTGAGTTCTACGTTTACTTTTAACATCTATTAGACTCATTCAGTACCTGTGGGTACTGATTTTATAAATAAATGGTTAATCTTGAAAAGAGGAAGAGAGAAAGAGTGGAAGAGAGATATTTCAGCTTCAAGTTTTAAGAACTGTGTTCTGAAAACCTACCCCAGTAGCGATACACTTGAGAACCAATTCAAAGATTGAGCAATGGGTAACGGGAAAAAAGAGTGGTAGTAGATTCACTGGAGTAAATCCCTCTCAAGGACACTCTCGTATTGTGATTTATCAGACCTATCTTCTTCTTAAAATTAATAAATGACTCTGAAATTCATGTCATTGATAAAAAATAAATTTTAAAGTAACCACTTATTCTATATAATGCATTTTATTTATTTCAATTTTTTAAGTATATAAAATTGTTCCAACTACTAATAAATAAAATACTCACATTGATTAATAGCATCCTTTGTATAGTATCTATTAGAAGTAGTAAATAATATTGACTCTTACCAACTGTATCTGGTTTTGTAGATTGCAAATGAAAATATCCACTTTCAAGGATCAGATTAGGAAATTGGGATACATATTTTTCTTGTAATGACTCTTCAACAAATAATTTTGGGAACAAATAAAAGAGTAATATGTACAGTCTTGCTTTAGGGGTTTCTGCGTTACAAAAATTTGAATGATAACCAAGAATCCTGAAACATAAAATGTTGAATGATGACAATAAAAAAACTAAGGCTCTGAAAACAGTAGAAAATTATAGTAGTACTGAAACAAATTTTAATACAATTTTAAATGCAAACTGTTGCATAAATTTTTAAAATTCTTATTTTACAATGGTGAGAGAGTTGACCATGGAAATATATGTAGGAGAAGCATGGTTGGGGTCAATGAAGAAACACACAAATAAGAAAAAACTTTTTATATTGTGAGCTGACGTTTTGGCCTAAGTTTTAGGCCATCATCAGCGGCTGGCGTACGGTCAAGCGTCAACTTGACTAGTTGGTCTAAAACTAAGGCCGAAATGTTGCCACACAATATATAAGTTTTTTCTTCATTGACAGCAATTATGCACCCCCAACCAAGCTTCTCCTAGTTCTTATTTTAAATATAATTTCCAAATGAGGCTTCTAAAAGGTAACCCATTATAGGTTCCTTTTTTTTAAACATTAGACTATTAGTACCTAAACATAGTAATTAATTAAATCATTTGGTACATAAATTGCATGGTGTGGAATTTTTTAGAAATTATAATGTATAATTCAGTAATAATGAATTGAAATGACCACTTGATGAATGATTGAATTCGAATCATGCATGCTTGACCAAACCTCGCTTTTAAAACAAAACTGATCATGTGTAGCAGTGACATGCCGAGTAGATTAAGCCTGTGTTGCCAGATAGGAGTTTCTTCCCCAGATTTAGGGATTTTGTACCCTCTGCTTTTTTTTAGGGTGAGAAAGTTTTGGGGCTTTTTATCTAATGCTAAATGAATGTGTTCACCATTTTTAACTAATTAGAAACTGAAAATTAGAATAATTATCGATTGAACCTAATTTTTGTTAGGTACCAACATTGAAGGCGATCATCGGGCCAATTTGTAGTGCCTAAATTTGATGAATATTTATCATTTATCATTATCTTATATCTGAGGGGATAATTTTGGAGTCCTAAATTTACATTGTGAAGCTTGGTGTTTTCTATTGGTTCTGAATTGGAAAGCTATTGTTTTGTCGGAATTGTTTCTTCAGGATCTGCTAATTTTCTTTTTAGTACTCGTATTGCATATAAACCAGAGTCATATATATGTATATATATGTCTTTAATTCATTCAATAAATGAATATGTTTTCTTTTTCATCAATCACTCTTCACACATCATATTACATTTTTTCTTTTGTGTTTTTTTTCCTGTGAACAAGGCAAAAAGCAGCCAAAGCGAGTGCTTTGTCATTCGAGCTCAACATTGCCCAAGAAAAAACAGGTGCTTGATCAAGCATGCTTGACCGTGTGTGGCAAAAGAGAATTTCAAAGATACTAGAACAGAATGATTGATCAAACATACTTGTCAAGCATACTTGATAGTGTGTAACCACCTAAAGCAAAGATTTCAGATTAAAATTTTGTTTGATGATAGATGCATTTTTTCAACTTTAATAAAAAATACATAAACATGATTGCTACTAGTGATTAATATTACATTCAGTGATAATACATTTAAAATTAAAATGTGAAACTTTTATGAACCACCAATTATAATTAAAAAAAAAAAATGATGCGAGGATTGAGAAGAATTCTATGTCTATAGTACCATTGTGTTTCCTATAATCGTCCCAGATGTAAAACCAGTACTTCATTGTGATGCATAATGTTATTCAATTTATTGTAAAATATATATATTTTTAAAATTTCTAGTTTATATTTAAATCCTATTTTAATTTGTAGAAAAAATATTATTTTAAAATATTATAATATTTACTGTTAAACATAATAAACAATAACAAAATTTAACAAGAAGATTTACATTTATTTTTTAAATGTAAATAAATATTGTTCTGTTTGATAGATTCACCTATGAAATAGAAGTTGAAGGAAGAAGACTATAAGGAATAAGGAAGACCCAGGAGAGCATGGGAAGGATTTTGAAAGAAGAAACATAGATTGTGGAAGGAGAGGACAGTTGATCCAGGATTGGGATCTTGGGTCAGGCTTCATAAGCAGACTCCTCACATTGCTCAGCGGTAAAAAGGACATTATTAAGTAAGTAATTTAAATAAATTAGGAGTATTAAAGTCGCAAATTTATACTCACCTATCAGGTCTTAAAATGCATAGTGCATGGCCAATCAGAGAACCCCAGTCCCCTCCTTGGATATAGTATTGTTTAAAACCTAATCGGGCCATCAACTCGTTGAATATCAATCCAGCATGTCCCACGTGGAGACCAGGTTTTGATGCAGCATCTGAGAATGCATATCCAGGAATCGATGGTGTAATTACTTCAAACACAAAGTCAGCATCTGGGCGTGGAGTCGTCAGCATTGGAATTATTTTATAAAACTCTACTACGGACCCAGGCCAGCCATGGATCATCAGTAATGGTAAAACTTTTCTTCCTGAAAAGTAACTGTAAATTTAGAAATCTTTATTATTAATTATAAATATCATATTTATATTACTTTTATAACAATCTTTTCATATCTAGAGCAGTCAACCATACTTGTATATAACAATTTAAAAATGTTATAATCGTTTTGAATATTGGGTCCAAGTCTTAAACATCTAATTTCTCATGTAAATTAATGGTTTGTGAATATATTTGTATGGTCTTTCCATAAAATTTTATTTATATTGCTTATTATATTTATTCATTATAGTAAAATTTACTTTTTGGATTTTCAACTTGGAATATTAAATTTATTTTTATTTTATCAATGTCTAAAGTTAAGGAAAATAACTTTTATGTGATAATGATTGATAATGATAATGATTGTATTCAGTCATAATTTCATCTCTTTATTGATATTATACAATTGATTTTTAATGCCCATGTTTGAATAGCTATATTAGTAACATTACTTCGATATCAAATTCACTTCTGTTATTGATAAATTATGGGTTTTGAACAGAGTAGTCAAAGTATTCAATCTTATTAAATAAAAAAATTGGAAGATTACCTTTAAGAAGAGATTTTTCTGGTTTCACATGTATGAAATGTATATTTAATCCACCAATTTCAGTTGTAAATTGAGGATACTGATTAAGATAAGTTTCTCTTTCTGTCCAATTGTATTTATTTTTCCAAAATTCAACAAGTTTATTTAGATAAACTGTATTGAAACCATAAGTGAACCCATCGACCAAAGGAGGTGTTAATGTTCTAGTATTACTAATCCTGTCTCTGAGATCTTCCAAATCCTGTAAGAATAATATAAATAAATAAAATAAATATATTGACTCATTTCAATAAAAATTTAAGAAAATATATTAATTTTTAGCGAGAAAAATAACTGTTGATAAACTACTTACAGATTTGGGAAAGTTAATTTTATAAGGTTTGATGGTTTTGTCATCAGGTTTTTCTTTCCCTGGACCCCAATATGTCAATTCAACCTTTGGTACTGGTAGTGGTAAAGTAAAATCATAAACAAAATATCCAGTTATAAGAGAAAACAAAAGCACTATGATAGATATATTCAAGGCATATCCCATTGCTGAAAAAAGATAAACATTTCTAAATTGCTTTAAAAGAACACAAATAATTATTCACCAGGACCAACATACTGCAATAGTCTAAACAATATCAACTCTGAAATTCTCAGATATTTGTTTATCAGTTATTTATTGATAATCTATAAACGAAGTTGTAAACCTACACAAAGAAATCAGATTTATAAACATCTTTTTTATTAAATAACTTGGGTATCAATATTATTTAGTTATTTTGATTTATGCGTGTGGTATGAGTATTTTACACAAGATAGTAAGTTCAATATAATTTAGTTGTTGCTAATATATATTTTTAATCTTTATTTAATTTTCTCCATGCATTGCCTGTTGGCTTCAGGGGTTTCAGTAGTAGCAGCATATTATACAAACTATATGCATATGCTACTCTTATCATTAAACAAATAAGTTCTTGTCCTTGGATTTCCTCCAGTCCAGGAAGATGGCCCTCATCTTTTTCACTTCCTTTGTGTTTGGTATCTCAGGATATCTTCAGCCAGCCTACATTTACAATTGTTCTAATTATAAATATACATAAAATCAGTTACATTTGTGACATCTTATCAAACCTATTTATGTTTTTGAAGTTGCTTGAGTGTATATTGTTTCCTCATTTTTTTTTAACAACTGTTGTGTATTATCCTGTTTTCTTGTTCACTATTTATGTTTTTCTTTTGTAAACATTGTTTTAATTTTAAGCGTGAGGTTAGGTGGAACCGTGAGTTCATTACCTCCTGAGAGGAAAGAAAAAACATTAAGGACTTTTATTGATTTTATTTAGTTTCGAACCGCGAATAAAAACTAGTTTTGTCTGATGTATGTGGAACAATTATTACCTACACAAGGTTATATTCTTATTAATACAGCTAGGTTAACTGAATAATAATGATAATAAAAAATAATGATACACCTATTATCAGAAATTAAAGAATCTTTTCGTGTTTAATACTTGCCCAAAAACATGCTGTACCCCAAATGCAGTAGAAATGGAAGAGGAGAGTCCCCAGAACGCTAAAAGAGCAAGAAAAGATTCCCCTGATTCGGAAGCAAAGGCAAAGTAGACTAGAGCTCGCAGTCTGCTCATTTCCGCGCTACAAATATGTGAGAACCTTCGAGTTAAAGTCCAAAAGTCATGCGTGTGAGGATGTGTCGG
Organism: Rhaphigaster nebulosa; assembly: GCA_948150685.1. Lineage (NCBI taxonomy): Eukaryota > Metazoa > Arthropoda > Insecta > Hemiptera > Pentatomidae > Rhaphigaster > Rhaphigaster nebulosa. The sequence goes on along the minus strand of OX411308.1, from coordinate 115,225,207 downwards.
CCATAACGTAGAAAGTAGTCCACGAATCACTTACTCCCCCGAGTGATTACGATACAATTATTCGACTGATAAGAGAGTACAACATACCCAAAGTGATTGAGGTACTTTTGGCGGCTAGTTTGGCACCATTACGCCGATGGAGCGGATCATCAAAAGAACCGCACATAGAGATGAGAAGGGAAATCAACTGGACCTTCCTTTCAGAATCCTACGGTAGTTAAAAGTATAATTAGTCGGAGGAACGCCAGCAAAAAGACTCCAGATACTATAGATAAATCAAAGAAGCCGATGGCTGATGTTTTCCCTATTAGTACAATCTTGGAGAAAAGCATGTCCAGGATAATGGTGGATATAGTTTTAACTGTAAAAATCTCTATCTGTGAAGCCGACCTTTACCCTACGCCTACATATTTTCTGTAGTTGTTCTACAGCCGGAAATGGCATAAAGAATGGTGACATAATTGGGTGATAAAAGTACACACAATGCTGCGGTTCCATTTATTAGAGATGGCAAGATTAGCTGGAGAGTGGTGGTCAATGACGTGAAGCAATTATCTCGCTCCTCATTGTTAGAAGCGTTAGGATTGCGGACACACTGAGGTTGCATGTATATCAGATGCTCTGGAGTGGATTTGGTGTGCAGAAAGTGAACCCGAAGAAAAAGATCCTGGTAGGACCAACATGTATAAACTGTTTCGGGAAATGCCCACCTTGAGAAACAAAGCACAACATGGGTATCAGGCATGGGCGTATCAATGTATTTTGGGCCTCTGGGCAAGAACGCAAATTGGTCACTCTGGGTAAATAATGAAACCTCCCCTCCCAGGCCTCATAAATTTGTTCCCAATAAAACAAATTCGATTTATGTATGCATTCTATTCACTATAAACTAAAATTATCATTTATCCTAATAGGATATTTTACATGTTTGACTATATAGCCGATATTGCTATTAAAACAGTAATAATATTAAATTGGCATAAGTATTTGTAATGGAAAACATCAGACGCAAAACTGTATACCAACTAAGGTCATGGAAATTATAAATATAATGAAAAACACCGAAATCTATTAGTAATTTTATATAACTCTTTTAATTATATAAATTTATAAAGACAATGTACACATGCGTTGCTAATTGATTTAATATGTATTGATATTGGACAATATTATCCTTATATTATTTAACCAGCACCAGGTGCGAACAATAGATAATAAGGGACGAGCAGGTAGGTAGAAAGGTAACTGACAGGCGATGACAGATGTCACCACAGCTCTTACCCTCAGAGATAATAACTAAGTTAATTTAAAACCCTACCGAGAAGTGGGCAGTGTGACAAAACCAAAGCTCGGAATACTTAATCAATTTTAAGAACAGTCCCCCTTAAGTTCCGGCTGGCCTTGAGGAAAAAGTGGAGACAACCTGAGGGAGGTGTGATTAAATTAGAGCTAGTTAATGGATTCGCGGACACCGGACCACCCAGGAGATGTCAGGAAAAGGGGTGGAGCCATCCGATGAAATCCCAGAATTTCCTCCCTGTATAAAACTAGTCGGCCAATGATAACAAGAATGCCGGGGATCTAACCAATGAACAACGTCTTTGACCTCCTCTTAGGAAGAACAAGAGAGAAAGGGGAAGGGAACCCGAGGAGGCAGGAAAAAGAAACTTCCTCTCGGATCTCGCTTGACGCAGGACTTCTCCGCTGATCTCGCTTGAGGGCGGAAGAACTACACAGCGGAAGAACTACGGCGGAAGGTCTGACTCTGAAGATGAGAGATGCGCTCTGGCTCCTTGACTGAAGATATGCAGGGGAACCCAATGGAGAGATGCTGAGTAGCCATCAACACCAATTATTACAGATTAGAGATTTATGTTAGAACAGTTAATGGCTTAGTCTTGGCTGAATCATTCCATGGTTAACCTTTTATTGTAATAGTTTATTATTTTAATTTTGAGGAATAAAGATAAATGTTAAAAGGAGGTTGTTCTTTAGTAACCATGCCCATTATTAATTTGAATATATTTCATTAAATATGATAGCAGTAAATTTGATTAGCATTAGTATTAAACTTAAAAGTAGGAAAATTATCTTGGTTAATTATTAAATAATGGTAACCACAAATCAGGCCCTTGGAAAGGTATCCAATTTAGAGGACAAAGTAAGTAATTCCTAATTATTCATAAGCTTACATAATTTTGGGATAATCATCCTCAATGATTGCCCAATGGCATCCCTATATATATATATATATATATATATATATATATATATATATATATATATATATATATATATATATATAGAGAGAGAGAGAGAGAGAGAGAGAGAGACTAATATATTAGCAGCTAAATAGATATCAAGCTCAACTCAACCTAGATAAAAAATAGCAGATTAAACAAATGGATTACATGACCTTGTTGAATAATCTAACTATTGAACTTCTGAAATTGCAAAATTGTGCAGACCATACTTAAATGACTTTTTCCTAGATTTTTTATGTGAAAGAATATCAATGATCTTAGAAAAGTCAATTTAGTTAACATCAGTATTGGAATCTGATAGCATACTGATGAACTATAACAAAACCTTGCGGAACGTATCTGAAAACAAAAGAGCGAAACATCACAATTACGAATGAATGAAATGCATATTACGACTTCATTATTTACACTCGGTCTTGGGGGCTCCGGAGATAAAAATTGCCCGGTTGCCTCAGTCTATCTACGCCTCTGGTATCAGGAAGTGTCCTGTGAGCTTAGGATGTGCTAAATGACTGATGAAGAGGACTGTTTATGATTAATAGTTGAATAGTGACAAAAGTGCTTCGCTGTCTCTTACAGATCAATGAAACCATGGCGTTCCAAGATCACGAGGTTTGGACTCGTGTCGAGAGTTTTAACCTTGAGCAATGCAGACAGAAAGAAATATTAGTTAACAACCCAAATCTCGCTTCACCCAACATTCTGAAAATTTCTGATGTGCAAAGCCACAATGAAACCCATATCAATAAATAAAAGGAAGACCCGCTAAAATTCACTCAATGAAAAACCTGTGTATGCACCTTCAGATTTATTGTATTTAGATTAAATTGTGGAAGATTTATTCTTTAATCTAGAAGAAACGGAATCTGTCAATTATGTCGCCACGAAACAGAAACATAACGTGACGAACTTAGAGCTCACCTATTCCTAAAATTAAGTATATTATCTAGCCCCTTGGCATGGCGTTATTAAAAAAATTCTGAGCATTTTCACATATTCTCTAGTCATACAAGTTTTTATTTACGGAAAAAGGAAACGGATCTGCTTCACTCCCTTTCTATTTCCACTGGCCTAATATGTATAAAAATATCATGACATTGTTGCGCTTTTATGAAAAACCTTCAAATGGAATGTGGAAAAACAACTAGACATAAAAAATGTAATTGTATTTGAAATCAAGCTTCGTTCTATTACATAAATTCAAAATTCTAAATATATATAACTTATTATAATTTCCAAACTTTTGTCTGCTACAAAACATGACACATTTATTTAATTGACAGGATTATAAACTAGGTATACATTTTTGTTGATGATCCTAACCTCGTAATTGTACTTAAATATCTGATACACTGATCTTATTCAGCTTTGCGCAACTTGGAATAGGTGTTTTTGTATCACTATAACTTGATGATTAACCCAGATAATAACGTAACCATTTTAGTAAAAAAGCAAATGCATTGTTGTTATTCTAATGGAAGACGCTATTAAAAACTTACGAGGGAATGCACAGTGTGTCGATTGCCGATTTTGATCAAATTTTTTTGAATGATTCTACATCGAAAAAAATATCGGCGCGTGTCCAACCGATTCCTCAGATGGCCCCTGGGAGCTGAGAAGAAAAAAAATCTGGTGCGGTGCGCGCATCACACAACTTTCCCTTACCGTCCTATAATAATTATCTTTTTAATATAATTTTAAAAAGTTCACATAAGCAATGCTTGAAATAAACTCAGCAGCATTCACTTCTTCACATCTTCTCCCACTTCAGTACAATAAAACCGTTTTTTAAACAATTTTAGTGCAACAATTCAGTACACTACCTATATATTTTAATTTCGTCAAGTTGCAAATATATTTTAAAAGTTTCGGTTTAGTTTTCATGTAAATATTTTCTTTCCATTGAATAATATGAAAGTAGAAATTATTAAGTTAATTTCCGCTTTTGTATTCTTAAATTATTTTAGTATACTGTTTATAACAGATTGGTGGGAGAAGGTTCGTCGCATCCGTCAGGGATCCGTCTGTAGACAATTTATCATAAATTGCACGCTTTTAAAGTTATGCGTAAATAAAATATTCTTTTCATCATAACTTTTTTCCCTGCATTTCCTCGGTGATGTACCACATATATGAAAAGTTAAAGGTCTTTATGAAAAATAATTTAGGCAAGTTTCATCAAAATCGTTAGAGCCGTTTTCGAGAAAATTGTAAAAAATTGTAAAATCGATTATATAAAGTGGCACTTCCGGTTAGTCGATTTTGACGAAAATGTTGCTGTAACATCACATGCATGTGCCAACTTTAATACGTAATTTCAGTATCGTACAACTTTTCATTTTTGAGCTAGACTGTTCACATATACACAGACAAACACACACAGACCATTTTGCGAGACTTGGTCATTTGGACTCAGGAGACCTTAAAACGTGTATTTCCGTCGAAAACTCGAATTCGAAAATTTTCACGATAGCAATCTCCCCCTTACTATATACTTCGTATATAGTTAAGGGAAAGTAAAAACATCCTGAAACCACTTTATTTCATATCTCGTGTTTGAATAATGAAATTGACATGGTTTCTCCTTCAAAAAATCTGTTTTTCAGAGTATATTAAAGAAAAATACAAACATTAAAAAATAATTGATTTTTGATAAACTAAATTTACAAAATGGTTTAAATTATCAAGTAAACTAGATTTAAATTTGTTTTAAATAAAAAATAATGACTGATTTAGAATCAGCACACATAAAAATCTTTGTGTAAAAAAATATGATTACGAAATGAACAAAAAATGAAGGATATTTGCTGATAAAGTCGGTTCGAAAGCACGTTTGGACACCACGCTTAAAGAAAATTGAGTAGTATAAGAACCTTTACGGATGCCCCAGATTTGGTTTGAATCGTTCAAAAAGCTCCTGATTTATTGGCGATTTTTTGAATCTTGAAAAAAATTGAAAGAAGTAAAAACGAAATTAATTAAAACGAAATAGGCAGAGAACTCTTATTTTAGTAAATCTTATGGACTGTTTGAAATATAATGTCTCTTTTTTTTGGTGATCAAATATTATTGTTGGTTTTCAAACGACTTGATTGTTGGCGTTAATAATAATTGCCTTAAACATATTTGATGATATGAGCTTTTCAGAGTAAGTGCGTATTTGCCTCGTCAAATCAAAAGCCTCAACTGGTAAGAGCTGCCCTTTACGGGCCTAATCATTGATGTATCAGAAATTAGCTACGAAAGTTCGCTAAGGTGGAGTATAAAAGTATAAACGAGTTGTAAAAATATTAGTTCCTACCTTTTGATAAAGTTGTGTCTTTCAACTTTTGCAGGACAGCGGTGACGATATTTATCTAACAGTAGGCTTTTTTTATTTTTTATCCTGCGCCGAATCTAAAAAAGCTGTTCTTCAAAATACTTCGTGATTTATATTTCCCCTTGACAGTTTTCTATTCCGCAGTCAATCAGCAAAACATGATAATTGGGGCAAGTGTTGACCTCTGTTGTGTAACAAGTGTGCATGGTGTACTTACTATCAAGTTTTATCGAGGCAACTACGGACCAGCGAATTAAAACAATTTTTTTTTTTTTCAATACTTTATTCAATAATATTCCACATCCCACTTTCATAACTCAATGAAGACGGTAATATGTGAATCTCAGACAATATTTATCTTTTTTCAGTGATTAGCTCACTACAATAATCCTCCGGAAACCGAACAGCGAGTACTTTGTAACTTGCGCTTGCCAAATCCGCTCCTCTTTGAATAATGAGCCTTTCAGATACCTTGTGCGCACTTAGCCCTCAAGGCAGGGACAAGTGCGTACTAAGTACCATTCAATTAAATTATCAATCTCATCAAAATGGACGTGAATGTAATATTTAAGCATAATGGCCTAAAGTCGAACTTTGTAATATTTGCACACTTGCCCCACATTTCCCTACCATCTTTGAAAAATTACCGAGGATTACAGTTTTATTTAGGCTTTCCAAGCGGCGTCTGTATATTGTATAGTGTCTATATCTGAATTATTAATTTACGAGGAGTCAACCAGCAATGCAGCAACTCATCTTCATAACGAAATTTTAATTGACGTTTAAGATCTGTTCTGATTTACTCAAATTAGTCACAATTGATTGCAATATGCATAAACCTCGGCTTTATTGAAACACTTTTTAATGAAATTGAAATACTTTTTATTGAAATTTATTTTCTTCACGAGACTGCTGTATTGATTGAGGAACTCGGTCGTAAGACATAGCATCTAACATTTTTTTGTGAATTGAAGTTTTTGACAACACCGGATTACTTTTAGCTGATTTCATAGGCTGCTAAGAGAATCTGCAGGAAATTTATTTATTTTTTAATGAAAAATGTTGGTACATATTAAGTGATGGCAAGTGACTACCGATTGAAGGTAAAACATTGTAAATAACAAAAATTTTAACATTACGAAAGTTTTAATTTTACCTTCAACCAGAAATCACTTACCATAACTTAATATGTACCAACATTATTCGTTAAAAAACAAAACAAATTTCCTGCAGATTCTTTGAACAACCTATGAAATCATTTATAAATAACCCGGTGTTGCTAAAAAGTTCAATTTACAAAAATGTTAGATACCATGCCTAAGTATCGAGTGCCTCAATTAATAAATCCTAAATTCAATCGAAAACTGTGCAATATTTTAATAGAATAAGGATTGACCATCAAATTTGCATATTTGAATTTAAAAAATAATTTTTCCGGTTTCAGGGTAACCTCTAAAAATCTCGAAAACATTTTAGTCTATTACTAATCATAATTATATTTTATATGATAAACTAAAATATATATATATATATATATATATATATATATATATATATATTATATAAAAAAGTAAAATCATATATATATATATATATATATATATATATATATATATATATATATATATATATAATATTATATTATATATATACAATAATATCGACACCTTAGAACATACATGTGCTATGTCCGTTCCTTGCTACTTTTGGAAAACTCAGAGTAAAGTTTAATAATTACATACCTTAAACTTAGTAAATAACAAAAGACTTTGAGCTGCATTACCAGTGTAATGCGAAAAACAAAACTTAACTTCAAAAACTTTTCCAACAGTTTTCCAATAGTAGTAATGAACGGATGGAGCACTTGTGCGCTCTAACGTATCGATGTATTATACAATAAATAATAATATTTTATATAAATATATAGAATGCATTATATAGCTGTATACTAATACGACATATATGCATTATGGAGAACTACAGTCTAACATCGTCGAAGAAATAAAGATCAAAGATACTTTTTTTATCGTAATCAGTTCATCAGGTCTCAAGACAGTGATGATTTAAATTTTAAAATAAAATCTGATTTTTTTTTATATTATACATAGCACATTTAGATGGAGAACCAGGATTTGAACGTTGCTCCATGAAAATCAAATTAATTACAATAATTAATTATCTTATCCAAGAAGAATGTTAAGCAATTATCTCATTAGACACAATAGGTCATCGGATTTTTTTTCCCAATTTTTGTTTTTCCAAAAAAAATAATTTTCATCCTCTGAATACACTCTATCTGTTTTTAGTACAGAATTCCTTTATACATATTCTCGTGATCATTTCGTTTATAGTTTATAACATGTTACTGTAATTTGAGATGAGCTGAAGGTGGAATTATAAAAAATGTATAGGTTTTTAAAAAAAATCTTAAAATTAAAACTTTACTTTGAGCCGTAATCATACAAAAACATATAAATCATGAGTAGTACTTCAATGACGATTTGACAGTGGAAATATTATTTTTTTTTATTGGAGAAAAACAATTGTGTGTTCTGCGGCCCCGGATTTACCACTAGTCCCCTGCCTAGAGGCGCACAATGACATTAGGCGCAGGCAAAAAACAAAAAAAAAAAAGTTAAATAACAAAGTATATAGTTATGATTAGTTAAGAAAAGTCTTCATTTTCATTAGTGAATAGTACTTTTTATTAACTTTATTACAGTGAGGCAACTATTTTATTAGGCTATAAACTTAAAATTGTTATCACGGAATTATTTTCTTGAGGAAAATTTACGGACCGAGCGCCCCCCTCCCTCTGATGGTACGATGAGGGGGCGGCAAAAACTCTTGAGCTTGTATCCTTACAGATCTTCTCATATAAATCCAAATCTAAGAAAACAAATCTAAAACAGAAACTTCTTCACCTTCAGAAAAGAGTTATTTGATTTATTTTTTTCTTTTCTATGATCACTGATCGACTTTCCATAACATATTGAATTTTATATTCTAATGAAAAACTATATACATTGATGGTCCAGGTGTTTTACACATATAAACAAAAATAAACAGACAAACAAACCTTCAGAATCGGAGGAATGACTTACGAGAAACAACACACTTGGACCAACAGTGAATGACTAGACGCTACTGAAGGTCATGGCAACTATCAACGAACGTGGAGGGGATTTATTTTCGATTACCTAATATAAGTTGCATAGTGATCGTCTCCAAGGACGAGATATTCTCACATATTCATGTTATAGGGTCTGATAATAGTTGTAATAATATTACTGAGCAAACTCGAAGGTTCGAAGCCGATACTTGAAGTAGTTGAGAATCAGTCCTATTATTTCGATGTGTGAGAAAGGAAATTTTGGATTATCTTATGTTGCAGTATTGAATGATTATATATGCTTTATATAAAAGCTCCTGAGCAATGGAGAAAAGTTCCAGCTAAAGAAAAATGAAGATCCCAGCTCTTCCTACTGTGCCTAAGAAGGAACTTTCATCAAACTCCGACAGTTAATCTTGGTTTCCCTACTTGATGACATTCCTGTAGCTTTTGTAATCTTCTGTAAAGGAAAACAAACTTATTGTTTGGGAAAATCTAAGTAACTCACAGAAAAATCATTTTTATGTTCAGTTCTATGTTAATATTATTCATAAAAGCCATATCATCGTCAAAAAGACTGAGAATGACATTGAATTTTTCGTTACTGTTAACAAGAACAAAATGGTATTAAATTTAGAAAAAAAAATGCATTAACTTGATTAAACTAAACTAATAATTTTGAATGAACTTAATTTTATAGGACATTTACTAAATACATCCGAAAACTAATTTATTAATTAAATTACAACTGCCACTGAGCTGTCTATGGGCAGAATGTTCTTTAGTTCCAAGTGAAAAAGTTTATGTAGAAATTTCATCAATTTTGGTTTGATCCTTTTCGATGATTTTGAAATGCACCAATCGACATCAGTTGGTATATTATTCTATTCCCAAGGAATCGTCGAGATACATATATCGTACCCATCCTGGAATAGTATGGCAACTTAAAAATCAATAAAAATGGGTTAAAATCAGACTTAAATTGAAAATTTTATAAAGTTTATTCAGAGCAAATTTCTCACTCTAAAAAGATGCACCTATTTAATACATTTAAATTTGAGAACAAAATATATGTTTTAATAGGCAACAAGGAAAATATCTCAATTAATAAAAATTAATATTTTTTCATAGATGTTTGCACATTTAAGAGAGAAGTAGTGAAAAGACTGAAATGCAATATACTTTAAATGCACAATCCTACTATATATATATATATATATATATATATATATATATATATATATATATATATATATATATATATATATATATAGTGAACGAAACTTATGAAATTGTGGTGTTCTTGATTGGTTACAAGTTATGAAAGATATTTATACATATATATATATATATATATATATATAGATAGATATACATATATATATATATACATATATATATATATATATATATATATATATATATATATATATATATATATCTTTCGTAACTTGTAACCAATCAAGAACACCACAATTTCATAAGTTTCGTTCACTCCTAATCAATTTATCAAGAAATACCGAGATAACGCAACATCTCATTCTAAAAATATTATATTTAATTGGTTTTCCATGTTCAATTATTTATTTATTAATACTATGTTTTGCCAGTAAATATTAAAAAGTGTTTTTCCGGTTTTCAATAGTTACAATAATTATAAGGAATCTGTTTGATATATACGCACTAAGAAATGTTGCGCAACCGGATACAAGTTCGATAAAATAAACCTATTTTTTCATAATATTACAAAATATATTTTATACTCCACCTTAGCGAACTTTCGAGCATAATTTCTGATACATCGGTGTTTAGGCTTCATGCCCCTTAAAGAGCAGCTCTTACCAGTTGAGGGTTTGGATTTTACGAGACAATTACGCACTCACCCCAAAAATTAGAGTTGGAATATCGAAAGAAAAATATCGATATTCGATATTTCAATATATCGCACAACCAAATGTCGATATCCACCGATAATCGGTAGAAAAATATCGATATATCGAAAGGAAATGGATGAAAAAGCAAAGAAACCGTGCATTAAATGAGTATAACGTTAAAATGTGATGAAGGTTATGAAATAATATGATTGTTATTTATAGAATAATATTTTTATTATCCATGAATCATTATAAAAAAAGATAGAAAAGAATAATACTTTGGTAAAAAAAATAAGTATTATAATACATTTTTATCTTGAAGGCTTTTTGCCATATTTCATATATTATATTATTCTACAAATTAAAAAAAAAAAAAACCTTGTTTTATTTTTCTATGCCTGTCTGTGAGTTCTCGAAGTTCCAGGAACACTGAGGACATTTCATCATTTGTTTCTAAAATAAAATGAACAGTGACACAAATTAATTTTTTCATTTGGTGGGACTCCGTTCATATGTCACAAGTCAATGTCACTGAATTTACTTCATTCGATGTTTTTGAATAAGAGAACGCAGTTTTGAGTATTTTTCATTCAATAATTTTTTTAAAGTATTTCTAGAAGGTACCTTATATAAAGGGGCTAGAATTTTTAACCAAGCTGAGAAAACTGTATAGAACTTCATTTTCAACTGTATAGAATGGCAGAGTATCCTTACAGATAAAATATAAAATAGTATCATTAATTTTTCTTCGTCGTTCGCCTCCCTCTTCAAATGATGCGATATTTTGAAAACTCTTATGTCAAAAGCTTTTGACGGAGGAATTATTTCATTTGCTTCACTTAGAAGTAAATGGTGTTGCAGAAAAACCTGACCCTGATGGAGACGAAAAAACGTGCGGATGGAAAGATTTGAGGTGTGACTGCAGGTTTGTTGTGTTTCCCGATGTCCGAAATATTTTGTGACAATATTTGCACTCCGCACTTTTACTGTCTCTCCATTTAAAATGTTTCCACACTTCACTTTTTGGTGGCGACATTTTAGTTTCTATTTTCACTTTAATCACCACGCTAACAACAGCAATGAACAACAGGTTAGTGACTCCTATGAGTTAAAACAGTAAGGAAGTTACAACAGCTCAAAGACAGCGTCCTAGATTGATTAAATAATTAAGCTATAATGTTAAGTACAGCTCACGGATAACATTAAAAATATGACAAAGAATATCGGTGTAAAATATCGATATCATCGATATATCGGGTGTTAGGATAACGATATAATATATTGGTTTTTCAAATCCGATATATCGATATATCGCGTTTCGATATTCCAACCCTACCGAAAATCCCACATTACCATAATGTTTTATTAATATAATAAAGCAAAACAATTATTTTACAACTTCGAAATGTCGCAAAACATCGGATTTTTTCAACAATCAAGTCGTTGAAAACCTACAATAATATTTTATCACCCCCAAATATTATTATCATAATATATTATTATTTTTATATTTCACACAGTCCATAAGGTTTACTAAAATGAGATTTCCCTGCCTATTTCGTTCTTATTTATCTTTAAATTTTTTTTCAAGATTTAAATAATGCCAATAAATCAGGAGCCCTTTGAACGATACAAACCAAATCTGGGACATCGGTAAAGGTTCTTATACTTATCGATTTTTTTAGCCGTAGTGTTCATACGTGCTTCAGAATCAACGTTATCCGCAAAAAAAACTTAAATTTCTTTTTATTTAGTAATCATATTTGTTTACACAAAGATTTTTTGGTGTGCTGATATATATGTCTGCCATCATTTTTGGTGTGAACAAATATTTAAGGCTAGTTTACTTGATAATTCCTTCGACGTCACAACTTTTTATTAGTGTTATCGTTTTGTCTACATCCCACATTGCTCGAATATATTCATTCACCCCATTTTGGTATTAATGTTCCACAGTATTTCCCGGTTTTAAACGACTTCACAAATTTTTCGCGGATCCATGAGTTATCAGTTGATATCCGCATGATGGTATCTTAGAAGGATCAATCTAATTAGGGTAATTGATTGATAAATTATTTGCCACTTTTATAAATTTATTTTATGAAAACTAGTTTCGAATGTTATACATTCATCTTCAGTTCTAAAAACACACAAACAAATAAGAAATTCAAAATATAGTTTGGTATTAATATACATATTAAATTAGATGTAATATTATAAAATATTTATGAATTATGAATTTAATTAAGACAAGAAATCAAATACATATTGGTACTCACCGAGGTTTAAATGGATTATATCAAACAGAAAAGTTTATACTGGTTTCTTTTCGCATTGAACTAACAATGAAAGAAAGGTAGGTAGGATGTTTATAGGTAAACGGTTTAAGGGTCGGGGTTTTTCCAGTAATGCCGGTGAATAATTGGTTTTTCTGTTATAGATGGGAATAAATTTAAGATTGGACTATTGGAGATATTTATTTGGTCATTTAAGCAATAATCCAATCTGTGCCTTTATTGTTTTGAAACGATATAATTATTTGATTTTTAAAAAATTCTCAGTCTTTAAAATAGTTGTTAATTATCGAGTAGATATTGTTTGGACAATTATATGTTTTGAGATTTTGAAGAATTATTGACCACCAGCTGTTATCGAACACCCCTTTTATATCCATGCTTAGCACCATAATATTTTGTTCAGAATTCATATTTGTTTGTATGATATTTACAACTTTGTAGAGAGCGTCCACAGTCATTTGCCTTGGTCTTTTACTTTGTTTCAGTTTTAATTTAATTTAATTTAATTTTTATTTTATTTAATTCAATTAATTATTTTATTTTAGCTCTTTTCTTTAATTAAATTTAAATTATTTAATTTTTATATAACTGTATTTTTATTTTTATTTAATTTAATTGTTATTATTTAATTTTTATATAACTGTATTTTTTTTTAATTTAATTTAATTTTTTATTTTAGTTTTTAAAATTTATTTTATTTAATTTGTATTTGTATTTTAATTGGATTTAGGATCGCACATGCATATTTCGCTTTTCCGTTGCTATTGAATATCTCTATGATAAAGGGATCGCTTATTAGGTTATCGAGGGCTCTAATTTTATTTCTTGAATTGGATTTTGGATCGCGCATGTGCATTTTGCTTTTCTGTTACTGTTAAAGATTTCCATGATAAAGTTTTTCATTTATATACATTATTTATAGTTTTCGAGCTTGCGCATTTCGGTTTACTATCAATGTGGAATTCTCTTTGGTACAAGGGTCGTTTATGAAATTATCAATCATCATATCTTCGAATTTACGATCAGGTTTTTGATCCCGCCAGCGCATTTCGATTTACTGTCCTCATTGAATTTTTCTTCGTTCATAAGGGCCGTTTGTTAGATTTTCAAAGATTCTGATTTAATTTTTGGAATTGGATATTTTATCGACATGCTCATTTCGGATAACTATTGGCTGACCTTTCATTCAGTGAAGTTATTATTTATAAGGTTTTATAGATAATATTAACAAAAAAATGTCAAATATAATTGTAATTTGAAATGCACCTGCTCGATAAAAAATAAAATTTGAAAAAAAGAATCAGAACCAGCGAAAACTTATTTTTATTTAATTTAATTTTTATTTAATTCTATTTTTATTTTATTTAAGTTTTTTGTTACTTTATTTAAATTAATTTTATTTTATTTTATTTCAATTTTTTTATTTGTTTTAATTTTACTTTTATTTTATTATTTTATTTATTTATTTTTTCAATTTGATTTAATTTAATTTTAATTTTTATTTAAATTAATTTTTATTAATTTAATTTAATTTTATTTTTATTGGTTTTTTATTTTATTAAATTCTATTTTTATTTTATTTTATTTTTTATTTAAATTTATTTTATTAATTTAATTTTTATAATTTTATTTTATTTTAATTTTAATTCTTTTTTAAATCTTATCTATTTATTGTTTTCTTTATTTTTTCAATTTAATTTAATTTTATTTTATATAAATTAATTTTTTATTTAATTTTTAGTTTAATTAAATTTTATTTTTAATTATAATTTAATTTTTATTTAATTTTATAAAATTTAACTTAGAGTAGGAGGTTGATTTCTTGTTACACTGATAAAAAAAAAGAAGACAAAAGTTTACAACATTGAATACAGAAAGATTGAGATATTAATAATAATTGAGATATTTAATGTTGTTTGTTTCAGAATAAAACAAGTACAATGCAAAATTATTTTATTAGGAGAAAAGGGTTCATTTAAGAAAATAAAAAAAAATGGGGAAAGTTTTTTTTTCCTCTTAAGTTAAATTATTAATTTATTTTTCTTCTATCACTTTAACTTCTTTTAATTTCATTCTTAAATTCCAATCTAGTTTGTATTATGTCGACCCTTTTATTTAAAATATGATATTTTTTATAAATTTCTACTTTGTTTGAGCACACTTTGTTTTAATTAGTTGGAGTAATTGATGTTTTTATTTAGATTTTAAGGATTTAAAGCAGTAGTCTGACTCCCACCCTTACAAAGAAGATAAAGACCTTACAAAGTTGTTCAGTTGATTGATGATTTACCATTTGTTATCGACAGTAAATCATTGATACCTGTAGCAGCTGCAAATTAGGAACAATTATTATTAATTCTTATTCATAGTTTTGAGGTGGTGTGGGCTGAATTTGATGCTTTTGTTGAATGGCAATCTTTCATTTGTTGCCCTAACCTCATAACATGGAAGTTAGGACCACAAATAAAAAGGACCACAAATAAAAATATTAAGTTTTTTATTACAAGCCAACGTTTCAACCTAAACATTTGAGCCATTCTTAGCGCTAAAATAGATCAAAAAGAAGTTATATCTAGGTAAAAACAGAAAAATTGACAAAACAAAAGTAAAAAATAAAATATAAAAAAAAGACATTAAAAATTAAGAGAATTATTATTATTAAAAGGCTAAGCGAACCCGGAGGCTCAATGCCGATACCACCAATCGCTGTCCACAATTCTCGGTCCACCGACTACCGTCCAAACCCAAATTCATTAGATCACTCTTAATACTATCCTCCCACCTACGTTTCGGTCTACCCCTCGGACGTTTACCAGTCGGCTTAGCGTTTATTAACTTTTTAGGAATTCGTTCGTTACTGAGCCCAACAACTTTGCAAGCCCTTTTCAACCGTCGCAATGATATCACTTCGATTATATTAACAGGGTGCATGCTCCACAATTCCGCGTTGTGTAATCTCCTAAATTCTCCAGTTGACTCATCCTTTTTCGGACCAAATATTTTACGCAGTATCTTATTCTCAAATACCTTAAGGCGTTGTTCATCCTTCAAGGTTAGCGGCCACGTTTCACACCCATACAGAACTGTTAAAAACTGAACAGAACTGTTTCTCAAAAATTAAGAGAAAAATGACAAAAATAAATAATAGCAAGAATGGTATAATGAGAGAAAGATGATATTTAAGAAAGAAAACTGAAGAATTTTATATGTCTAAATTAGGATATAATAACAATAATATAATTAAAAGAATATATCCTGAGGAGTACAGGGAATCTATTATCCTGTATACGCTGTATGCATATCCAAGATAAGATTTGGTAACATTTTAAATTTCTTTTAAAATTACTTAGTTTCAGGAAAATATCTCTTGTACACTTTAGCACTTTATTCACAATTTATCACAAAGTTTTGGGCTTATCTTGCCCATTTTCAGATGACCTACAAAAATATTGCACATCAGCTATAAAACATTTATAACAACAAAATTAACTAATCAAAAATTAAATATACATATGTAATCAAACATTAAAAAATATTCTATGTATAATTAAGACATCCAAAATATTCATGTCTACCGAAAACAGAATTCGCCAAATAACTAGTCGAATGTTTACAAAAGTTTACAATCTCCCCAATAAAAATTCAGTAAATAGTGTTTTATAATAATAATAATAAATATAAACTTTATTGCAATGAGTAAAAAAGTCCATATAGCAAGTGAATATCTATTTTTGACCCAGAATTCTTATTGGCTGATTGACAAGATAAATTAGAATGTTATTTTTCAATTATTACATATTTTAATTTAATTAGATAAAATAATGAGTCTAAATTGGCTTTGAAAAAAAAAAAATAAATAAAACAATGTCTTTTCATCATACTCAAGTGCAACGTAAATAATATAAATCATCTCGTTGAAATATGAAATAATTACAATTTTAGATAATGAATCAATAATGTGAATTAATTCTTATTTTACTGATGAAATTCTAAAATAAGGATATATTTTGGATCAGATATAGAATGAAAGTTATGATGTAAAGAAAAAGTTGTTATTAGGGGAAGAGGGACATATTGTAGCTAACTCTTACTTTGCAATTATTACAATTTTTATTTAATACTCACTTTACATTTCAAATTTCAAATTTTTTTTTTCTAAATTAAAAAAAAAAAAAAAGGGCTTGTTGATACAAAAGAAAGGAGGAATTGAAGAGAAAAGTAGTTTTGAAAAAAATGTAAGTAGATGATGTGACTTCTAGGATATTTTTCATTTTTTATTTCTAAGCAATATCTAAAACATTTGCAAGTTATCCTCAGTAAATGGTAGGATACATTTTTACATGTTCACTTTAATTTTACTCAATCCCAAGTATTATTTGATCTTTTTTAAAAAATAATCTGTTTCAAAACTTCTATTTTGTATATTTATTGACAAAATTTGTTTATAATTTGTGGTTTAATCTATTCAATAACATTTTCAATCTATTTACACAACAGGAAGCAATATTTTATAATTTCTAGTGTTACTTTGGGATTTACGAATATTAACTTCATACTTCAATAAATTATTTTATTTATTGGGTAAAATATCATAGATATTGGATGATTTTATTTTATGGAAAACCAATTTCATTACAGATTAATTTTATCTAATAAAATATATTTTATCATCATCTTTGATTAAAATAATTGTAATTAATTAATAAAATATTTAGAAAACTAGCTTGAAGATCAAATTTAACATTATGGATTTTGGGATTGACCAGAAGGCCTTGAACAATACGCGCCCAAGTAGAACTACGAATGGCATCACTATGGCATCAGTCTACTATGGGATGTTTAGGTCTCAGGCCCGATGTCGTCAGCGTAGGCTGCTACCACTATCCCTGGATGCTCTACTGCGACCACTGGCACTGTAAAAACGACGTACAGTACTGCCCCCAGTACAGACCCTTGAGGTATTCCGCACGTGATGCTATATGATGTTGAGTGACTCCTGCCAATTCATGCAGTTCTGCTAATGTAGCTTCTGACCAGACTACATATGGTGATGAGAAATCTGAACTCCTCCAGACGGTGGACACAGTCAAAGGCCTGAGTGCAATCTAAGCAGATGAAAGCCATAGCTACATTCTTCTGCATCTGGCCTATGGTGGGAGCCTACAGCTTCATCAGATGATGATCGCCGGTGACACCTCTCTGAAAACCAGTCTATTACGGTTGTATGACATACTCTTTGTGCTTCATAAGATGGTGATGGACCAGTCTCTCGAAGATCTTGCTGATGTGTGAGAGGAGGCTGATCGGCTGATAGTGCTCATGGTAGATTTCCCGGCTTAAGTAGCCGGGCACTAGGATCGCTTCTTTCCAGTCATTAGGAAAGTAGGGAGACTTTACCCTTCCTAGGGAGCATCTTCAGTAGCACATACGGGATATCATCATCATCAGGGATATAGTACAGCATAGCAGCGACTCAAGCCAGCCAAAAGTGGAGAAGATGGGCTTCCCATTAGGGCCCGGTAGTGGTCCACGGTAGATGTCAGGTGCACAGTCCTCCTCTTAGTTCTGTGAGTCCTGACGAGTCTCTAAAACTGTCGATGGTCGTCGTTTTTCCTCCATAACTGATCATGCCAGAGTGCGGTCTTGTTTCAAGCCATAGTCACGAGTGCGCTGAAAGATGTTCCTCAGGTTGTTCCTCTGGCCCGCCCGAGAGAGCGAGGATGTGCCTTGGGGGTTTCCTCAACATGTGGCTGTGGGCTAAATCTGGGGATGTTCCTATTGGTTGAGTCCTGGATAGTAGTGGTTATGACTTCCACCGCTGTATTAACCTCGGCTTCAGTCCGAAGAGACTGAATTGTTGATAGTGTTTCTTCAACACTGGATCTGTAGCCTTTCCAGTCGGTCTTGTGAAGGAGGTACTTGCTCGCCTGTGGTGTGGCAGGCGTACGTTCAAAAGTGTATAGTACAGACCGATGATCTGACGGGCCTTTAGGGAGGCTAGGCAATCTGTGATCTCCTCAGATCTCTGGTCAGGAGTAAGCCAAGTGTAGAGGTACACCCAGGTTGGGCTGCATGCCTGAAAGTGTGCATCTCTGGGTGGAAGATGGCCATCCTGGTCTTAGTGATATAAGTATCTAGTGGATTATTAGCCAGGCAGAGTGTTGAGCATTGAGGTCCCCAAGGACGACATACCGATTCCTTCCTAGCGTATTGCCATGATAGCTTCACAGTTGTGAGTGAAGCCCTTGGCCTCTTACAGTTGAACGTGAACCGATGCTTCAGTCAACTGTGACTAGACTAGTTCGGGATGCCTTTGGAGGTCTTAGGTGAGCACACCTCTCGTTATACAGCATACCCCTGAAAGTATAGGCAAGCTGAGGCGGGAAGCAAGGTGTCAAACACCACTGCTGATGGTCTGTGCTACTGCAGGACGAGCTCAAACATGGTCCTGTTTCTGCAGCAGTCTCATCACCAGCTGAATGAGCCGGGCCATCATCCGGCTCATGTGGCTTGGTAGGTCGTCCTTCTTCTCCTCTTGAGGTCTGGTCTTCTCCTGGGGTTGTGCCGAGTGTTGGTGGTGAACCGATGGTGGGAGTGAGGGCCACTGCTGCTGGAGATCCACCAATGAGTGAAGAGTAGGATGTGCCCCTCTGGACAAGCCTACTCGGTTTTCTTGAAAGGGCAGCAGCAATAGGAGCGGCTTCTGTCTTCTCTCTTCTGATCTTCATGATTTGCTACTGGCTGGGGCAATCCTTAGATGACGCAGGGTGGGCACCCCTACAGCTGGTGCATTTCACCAGATAGATCTTCGGGCAACGCTCTGTTTCTTGACCGCACAGGCGCACTGGACTCTTCGGCCACAATACTTCATTGTGTGGCCGAACTTCAAGCAGTTGCGGCACTGTACCGGTCAAGCCTTTTTTCTAAATGGGTTGACGATGAACTGGGTGTTGTCGACTGCATAGAGCTTCTTGATGTCTTCTTGCCGGACATTGTGATCCGTGATCAGCTCTATTGGTTGCCGTCTGTCCTCAATGACCTTCATCAGCCTCCTCACCATCCTGAAGCTCAGAAGGTCTCGTTTAAATTCCTCTGCTATATCCTCAATCTTCTGATCCAGGTCTAATCCGTATAAGACCTACTTTTTGGACCTCTTCATTCCCCTTGGTGCGAAGGAGTGAAACTGCACACTATCGTTTCCATGCATCGGCATCTTGAGCTTCATGCTACCTGCCTCGGTCTCCAGATAAATTCTGGTTTCTCTGTCGGATGCGTTGGTGGTGAATTTTCTTACTCCGTTGCCGGAGCAGTAAAGTCTTAACCGAGGCTTGCGATATCGTCGGTGACACAATGATGAGTGGTGTTCACCTGGGTTTCGGTGTCTCACTGGAGGCAATAGGCATAAACCTATTGGTCTTGGGCACCGCTTCTTTTGCCCTCTTGGAGGTCTGTTGGGGCTTAAAGCCGTTCATTACTAAGGTCCAGTCTTCGACGTCCTCTTCTCGCCAGGGCTGGCTGCCTCTAGTGTATCCATCACTTCAAACGGTGTGGCTACTGCTATATCTCCGATGCCAATGGAAAAGGCTCTTACAGAGCAATGCTGCCCTGTCGCCTGTCAAGGTTGACTCCAAGTGATAAAAATGGATCACGACAGCTTAAGGCACAATCTAGTAAGAGCAATAGAATATTCAAAAATCTGGCAGAAGATGGGGTGTGTCCTCTTCAACTGCTCACTGCTGGCTGTAATGTGTAAGTGTGTGATCGTTTCAACAGAGAATTCCCGTGGTAGTTAAGACTCTAATTCACGAAGTCTACAATTAAGAGAGGTGTCTATATCATTAAAAAATTCAGGTGCGGTGTGCGCTTCACACAACTTTCCCTTACCGTCCTATAATAATTATCTTTTTTATACAATTTTCAAGAGTTGGAAAGCTTTTCCAAGGAAGCTTTGCCATCGGAAAACAACTTAGTAACTATGACACTGTAGTAGCTGCTCTAGACCTAAATGGAGTAGAGCCTTCAAGAAAAGCTGTATTTCTTATCGACTTCCAAGCCGCCATACACAATCCATCAAATAATAGCTACACTTATTGAGATATTATATGAAATACTGATCGGATCAAAGAATGCAGTGGATCCCAAGCCACTAACGGATTGTTGGAAATGGAAAGTTTATATTAGATTCACTTATAAAAGACTGAATAAGGCAGTGCCATATGATCTCTTTCACAGTATAGAATTTTATAAAATAACTCACAAAACTTGATAATCACCATGCTTGAAATTATAATTTCGGACATTGTGCATTTCCACTAAAGTGCCATTCCTACGGTTGACTTGTGATCTGAGATATGTTAATTCCTTGAACCTCACAAGAATACAATAGCAATAGTGACATTAAAATAGCCCTTACTTATAGGGATGAAAAATAAACTTTTTATTTTCTGAACGCACACCAGTCATATTTTTTTCCTTTTGATAATATGTATACTTGATCCAAATATTTTTCCAATATATATTAACATTAACGCGTGCCGCATCGAGTCTGAAATAGGTAACAGATAGAAAATTAACAAGCCAATCATTTATATTTATTTTATGAATTATAATTATCACTTGATTGTTCGATAAAATGTTAAAATAATATTCTGATAGAAGTATATAAGTATTTTACCTTAATCACTTATATTTTTAGCAGTCAATAAGCCATTAAAATCTTGCATTAATTTTACCCCTCTTTCGGCTGTGTCATTGACAATTCGAAGATGCTTTATAGTTTCAATAGATTTTAAACTAGATACGTCACTGTCACACTGGCCTGGATTAATATTTAATAAATCCAGGTGCATTCCCTATTTCTTTAGAAATATCAAAACTTTATCTGGAAATGAAGTCTTCTATATTATTTATGAAAAAAAAAAAAAAAACGAGAAAAAATACTTACATAAACTTGTCGTGACATAATTGCAATTTTAGTTAATAATCAAGACCATTTTTAAAAAACTGTATTAAATTATGATTAGAAAGGAAATTTTTAATTTCAAAAATTAAAATCTTACCTAAATGTATCTTGTTCTAGGTCCAAGATTCTCTTGTTCAGAATTATTAATCATGGGTTTCATCATCATTTCATTAGCATATATAATTGCCAAAGCACACATTCCTCATTTAAGTACCATAGAGGGTTAGAAAATTTCTTTAACACAGCAAATCTTAAGGCTTGTTTAGTTTCTTTGTATGGTATTAGGTAACTTTTAAAAAATCAGATCATTGAATGGAGCTCCGACTGCCGATGAACACTCAATCCAGGCTTACAAGTATGATTTTACCAGAAACAGACAAAATATCATTGACCTGTTTACTTCTGACATTTCCACGTTCACTAAAAAAAATTCAATAAATAACTTGCCTATGCCATTTGTCTAGCATGGTGTAGCGCTCCAAGAGGTTTGATTTTAATTTTGCCTTCTGAATTGATTTCAATGAAGATTAGGCACAATTCAATGAGCTCTTTATAATAGTGTTTCAGTTTAATACTAGCTAATGCATTTAAAAAATTCACTGGTGGATAAAATTAACACACCACTTAACTTATGCAGCAATTATCTACCCTGTAACTATAGTTTTTCAGAAGTGTATTGGAAAGTTATAACTAAAGACCGGATTTATATGCAGCAAAAAAGGTAAAAATATGCCATATGAAATGCAGAAAAAAATCCTCAAATATGCAGTAAAACCTGAAGTAATATGCAGTAAAATAATAGAATCGACAAAAATAATCAACAAAAAGCTATAATAATTACTGTCGAAATTGCTATATTAAAGGAATGTAATTATAATTTATAATATAAAGAAGAAAAACAGATAAATTAAAGAACAAATTTTAAGACAAAATTATTTTATAACTAAATTATTGTAAAATACAATTAAATTTTTCAATTTGTTTCTTTTTCACAATTATTATTAACAATTACATATTTTTCAAAATTTTCTTCAGTGAAATTATGTCTCCTATCATTTAAAAGAAATTTCTATGTAGAAAATGATCTTTCTATATTCACTGAAGCGATGGGTGCATATTTAAATTTAGATAATAAGATTGGATCTCTCATTTCACAAGTGATGTCTGCTTCAGCATTAAGAATTTTAGTAACATTTCTTAAAGTTGCTAGACCTACATTTAGGGAGAATATCTGTTTTTCCTTAAAGGCCACCAAATTTTCTAGGAAAATCATTGATCTTCTGTTCGTAGCCTGTAATTCGTCTACAATATCGCACCCCTCATTTAAAGACAAAGTTCTTTGTTCTAATCTCTTAATAATAATTCATAGCTTAAAATTGTTTTACATAAGGTTAATCATTAATTGCGTTACTTTTCTCAATAATGGTTGAAATTTTTTGAATACTTTGAGCTTCATCATTTATTTTAATTTCATTAACAACTTTAATGAATTCTGTGTAATTGTCAGCATAGAATATTGCCGATTCAAGCCAGGTTCCCCATCTCGTTATTGCTAGAAGTGGCGGTAATGGTTTTCCCCGAAGAATCTCTTTTCTAATCTCTTTATATAACTTTATTGAATCTCTTTATCTAACCTAGCTGGTGGCCTAATAAACAATTTTTTCTCATTGTTAACTAATTTATTTATGTCGATAAATGATTCTCCAATTCTCTTATAATATAATTCTCTTGTGGTTAATAATTTTTCTTTGAGATCGATCAAATCCTATAGAGTTAAATTTCATTAATAGTAATTTTCAAAATTCAACTATAATTTAATTTTATATTTATAGTCTATAAATATAACATTTTAAAATAAATCCTTATAGAATATTGCTTACAGATTCTGGTATATTTATTTTGAATGGTTTAATATAATAATCATCATATTACAATTATATAAATTATCTACAAGCCTATCTAAAATTAAGGAATCTGGACATCAATTATGGTTTCTGTGAATGATGCATTCATTATCAGCTCTTTGAGTTAAAGTTTTTGGGTTAAAGTGTTTAAATTCAATCACAGGTTTAGAGAATCGAGCTGAATTCCATAGGAAGAATGTATATGCTGATATACTAATGAAGGTTAACACCTTTTTTGCCCAACTAATGCCACATATTTCTGCAAAAGGTACAATTATATATATTATCTACAAGCCTATCTAAAATTAAGGAATCTGGACATCAATTATGAGGCATTCATTATCAGATCTTACTACCTCTCCTTCAATCTATTCAAAATTAAGTCTAGACTAATAAGATGTTTCAAAATTCTGTAATTTCATAATGATAAATTTAATATGGCATTTTAATTCAACAATTTGTTTGAAACTCAATGGATTCAATCTAAAACTATCTATTTTAGCCGATTTTTTTTTTCTATTTGATTTTAGCCCAAACAAAATATTTAATAAAAAAAAAAATATGAGATGTTTTGAGTACCTGGTGAACTGTTAACAACTAAACCTTTTCTTTATGAAGTTAACAAAAAAAGGAATCTCCATCAGAATAACTGACTAGAACAAGAATTGGTAGAGCAACTTTTACTTCTCAAAGTGAATCAGGCTGAGGGCTTATAAAAAATATTATAAAGTTATGAAAGCAAATAAAACACAAAAAATTAAATTAATCTTTCAGACAAGTTGATTGCCAGTCTTGTTTAATTTAGAAGTAAGAAAGATTATAACTAAAGACCGGATTTATATGCAGCAAAAAAGGTCAAAATATGCCATATAGTATGCAATAAAAAGTCCTCAAATATGCAGTAAAAAGTACTAAAATATGAAGTAATAATAATAATATGAAGCGAAACCAGAAGGAATATGCATGATAAATGTCAGAAACATACAAAAAATTGCTTTCTCTAAAAATTTTAATTTTAATTTACAATATAAATTAAACAAGGCACAGATAAATTTAAAAAATAAATTTTATATAGAATTCGTTTATAACTAAATAATTCTTAAAAATTCAAATAATTGTAAAACTCTTTTTCTTTTTTTTTTTTGCGAACGGAGATTTTACAAGATTAAATAAGGAAATACCAGATGCAACTAATGTAAAACAAAGTATTTCATTGAAAGTGTCTTTAGAATTGAACAAAATCGGCAAACAGTTCTGGTTTCCAACTGTAAGAAAATTCCCTAGTCTTCACATCCAACCCTACAGTAAACAATAAACTATTGTTACATTCCAATCTTAAATTATTGTATTAATTTTCAAGAATAGTTCTTACATGTGCCTGACTTTAAGTATTGGTCAATTTGAAAAAAAATTTCACATGGCACATTTTTATTGCACAAATCGCAAAAAATATTTTTTCCAGAAAAACATCTCCGTGTTTAATTCAAAGAGTTCCAACTGTTTAACATGGAACTAAATGATGCTCCTGCTTTGGTCATTTTGGTTTATGTGGGAAAATTAAAACGTAGATAATTTAACATAATATGCACAATGGAAGCAACACACTTACTGACCTGAATAGAATTTTAAATTCCAAAGCAGGGCAAGAGGATTTTTACTTTTTATTTTGTTAAAGAAAGTACCCGGAAATAAGAGCTCTAGAAAAGTTATCAAAATTACAATGTTAAATATTATTTTCTATACAATTACATAACTATACATATTTGATCTTTTAATTTTTGTTTGTTTTGAAATACAATTAAATACCTCAAAATTATTTTTAACTACAGGTGCACGTCCTGTGCAATTGTGATCACAACACCAACTTGAATTAGTTGTCTATGAGCTTAATTTTTACTACGATTATTATTTTTATTGTAATGTAGACTAATTTTTTAGTACACTATTTTTATTAATCATAGATGGCGTTTATCCATCTTATAATTGATATGTTAAATAAGAATGTGTATCAGAAAATAGTTTAATTATTTATTTTCTATTTTAATTGACAGAAAAATTATTTAGACAAAATTTTTTTCCAAATATGAAAAAAAATGCAATAACCCATCAAATATGCACAGTAAAATTTAATATATCTGTACCAAATGTATTGACTTGTAAATGATATTCAATCATTTTCGTTGAAAAACCTATTAGAAAAAATATGGATTTGCATGCAAATTCGGTCTTTAGTTATAAGAAACTTAAGAAAATAATTCAATAAAAAAATCATCTAGAAATACGATAGTAATTTTAGCAGTTTAATACAGACTATGCTTGAGATGATTCAATACTTAAATACCAGAACAATTTTAAAGTTATTTTAATTGAACTATCTTAGTTTAAACTGTTCTAAATTAAATAACTCATAAATTATTTTTATAGTTTTATTGATTGCAATGGGTACCCAAATTATCAACAGAACAAAATATTTTAGATTGTAACATACATTAGATACTAACAAACAATTTGGAAGGGGGAAAGATGTAACAAAAAAAATATATACACCTTCATAAGGAATTTGAACAAATCAAATGTAGCATAAACCTTAACTCCAAGCTGGAGGTTGATCTTTGACTACTATAATCAGAAGCAATAATAGAAGGAATAAGTTTTTGTTTATAACATTTGAAACCTATAGCTTAAATCATATCAAGCATGTTAATAACAATCGAAAAACATCATGGTGATTAGGGATTGATCCTTCTATACCATCATGTGGATGTCAACTGATCATGGTGATTATTCAAGGAAAATTAGTGTGATGTGGAATAGAAATATTCATAGTTTCTATACTTTTAATACCTTTATATATATATATATATATATATATATATATATATATATATATATATATATATATATATATATATATATATATTAATATATATAATATAAAATATAAAATATAAAATAAAATAAATTAATATAATATAAAATAAAATATTTATAAATAAAGGTGTTTTTTCAGTTATAATTAGCTGTTACTTTTCTACAATTGTATTAAAGTCATTTATTGAATTGTTTAGTTTAATGCCATTTATTTTTAAAATTAATGTCACTTATGATTAATACATACAAATAAATTATATATATATATATATATATATATATATATATATATATATATATATATATATATATATATATATATTAATATATATAATATAAAATATAAAATATAAAATAAAATAAATTAATATAATATAAAATAAAATATTTATAAATAAAGGTGTTTTTTCAGTTATAATTAGCTGTTACTTTTCTACAATTGTATTAAAGTGATTTATTGAATTGTTTAGTTTAATGCCATTTATTTTTAAAATTAATGTCACTTATGATTAATACATACAAATAAATTTTATATATATATATATATATATATATATATATATATATATATATATATATATATATATATATATATATATATATATATTGCTATGGTTCTGGCAAACTGCTTTTCTAAGGCAGGTGGGGGTTCCAGAAACCACATTTACTCAATTTAATGATCTAATTTAATCTCTATTTGCATCAGTTCTAGAAGGGAGCCAATCAATCAAACTATATTTTAACATAAAAGGCTAGAGACCGCAGACCCCCTGCTATGGTCAATTAGCTTGGGATATTATAAATACCATTGGAGTCCTTTCCAAGGGTGTCCTGTTCACCATTTCACTTAATTAACTAGATGATGGCATGCAAGGTAAATAGAATGTATTAATTACACTATTGGCTTAATAATTTCTAACTAAATTACTCTGATTGTAAAAATCTACATACTGTAACATATGTATTTGAGAATACTGGGAAAACTCTTGCTTATTTAAAATATTAATCGGATGCCACATAATATTATACATTGATGTACACAATGAATCGAAGGACTAGCACTTATCTTATTGTTGCTCTATGGCCTAGGTTTCTCTCTCCAGTCTCGTTGAGCTGCTCAGCTGTACCCTCTGCGAACCTCCGTCTTCTGAGAACTCTCGACTTCAAACTTCTGATCCGAACTCTCTAGTTCAATCTTCCTACCAGAACTGTCTAGAACTATCTTTCCTCCGTCTCTTATACCGTTTCCCCCACTTCTTCTTGGACAGATGAATTTTGTTCCCCACTCTCCTTTTGGGACATCTTATTGGCTGACGCTCTAAGAATATTTTCAAAGGACTTGTAACCTTGATTCTGTAGTAACATTGTTCTCTTACTTATAGGTCTAAGAAAAAAAAAATAATAAAATAAAAATCTTGTATTAGATATGATACAAATTTGACCCATTTCAAGATTAATAAGCAGGACTTTATTCTATTGTTTGGAACAACAAATGGTATTTGTTTAACAGAAACCCTATGGGTAAACCTGGGCATGTTAACTTTTTAAACCAAAGTAAACTCTCAGCAAGGTACAAATTAAAAACTAAGTATTGCATGTCATTAATAACCATTACAATCCTGGAGCCATATATTTTATTACGAGCCCAAGAGACAACATATATCTCGCCTTGGATTTTAGTTTTGTTGGTTTTAAACTTATTTAGAAATAAACCTCCAAGCAGATGGATTTCTATAACAAAAGGGATTAATTCCCTCTAAGAAAAAGTAAAATAGGCCACATGATGAAGGTGAACACTTACCAGAGAATTTGAAAAATTCAAGTAGAAAATTAACAAATGGAATAAGAGAAGAGACATAGTTTGAAAGGTCAATAATATCCTTACATATTAAATTAAAGAGCATCAAATTTTGTGTCTAATGTACCATAACTTTTTCGATAGAATGTACTGTTTAGGAATTATAGGTGAAAAACCTTATTTCGAGTTTTTTGGCCACCATTTTGAAACTCGTCCCCTCCTAATGATGGAAGATAAAGTTTTTAGCATCTGGGATGTCTGTAGATTTCAGTTTGCTAGAAATAAATCATACCTAATTCGAAACCACTGGCATATCCAACTATTTGAATTCGTTGGACATTTTTGCACATTTTCACAGCCCTGTATCTATTCTGAATATTAAAAATATATCATATACAAACTTGCAGGAAATTTAATGTTCTTTAAAGTTGGTAATGACAAATTTTTACCTTAAATGCACTGCCTTCTTCTTCATCATCTTCCTCCATTGTGTATCTGAGCGAGGAAGTGTCTCAGTACTAACCAGCCAGACATCACAATCCCGAGCCAGCGCTGTCATGGAGTTCAGACTCTTTCCGTTCTTCTGTCCCATAGTGGAGATGTGATTGGGCCATAACAGTCTCGGGAGTCTTCCTCGAGGCCAACGCCGAGTGGGCCTGGCTTCAAAAAACTTTTGTAGATCCTGGTCTTCAGTCATTCGGCATAGATGACCAAATCACATTAGCTGCCTCTTTTTGACAGTATCCCCCAAGGCTGGTACTCCAAGGTCGCCACGTATCCGTTCATTTCTGACATGCTCTCTCCTTTCTCGGGCTGCCACTCTCCAGAGGTACTTCATTTGTCACTCTATGTCAGTTCCTGTCTAGCGGAACCCAGCTCTCACTTCTGTAAAGAAGGGTAGACACATAGAAGATCTTGAATATGTTTATTTTGACACTGGTTTCAATCTCCCTTTTCCACACTACTGGTCTACAAAGCTGATAATATATATTATTTGATTTTTTAATCTTGCTAGAAAGCTCTTGGTCAATTTTTCCATTTTCGCTATTCCAAGATAAGTGTAGTCCTCTACTATTTCCAATACCTCCTTCTTGCAGTGAACAATCACTTCTTCTTCCTCATGACAAATGTGCATCACCTGGTTTTTCTTTGCATTTAGGAATCAGAATGAGGACAATATCATCAGTGAACACAGAACTTGGGCCAGTGTTGTCCTCATATTCCACTTTCCCATGACTGTCCAAGTCGTCTTCCATTTGTATATTTTTAAAATTTCATCCATGAGTATGATGAAAAGAAGAGGACTAAGGATGTCACCTTGTTTAACTCCTTTACTCATGTTGAAAGTCCAGGATTTTGTTCCGCTTATTCTTACTATGCCTTTAGAGCCCTGTTAGGTAGATTTTATTGCATTAATTAATTCCTTGGGCAAATTTTTAGCGGCCAGAACTTCCCTTCCTTAAAAAACAAGTTATTTTTTGGACAGTTTTATGAGGAAAAAGTGAGTTTCCAATAAGAAGGTCATGATCTAGCCATAAATCCATTAATATAATCTCTCTATTCTCGTTTTGTCCTCTGATGATTTCTCTCTCAAGATCTACATAAAATCGTTCTTTTTCTAGAACATCACTATCCTCTGTTGGGGCATATACTTGTATGAGGGTGATTTTTCCTAAAGACAGTTCTATATTTGATCTTATAATTCTTGAAGAGATGGGCTCCCAATCTTCTAGTTTAGTGAAGAAGTTTTCTTTCCTGATGATGCCAACACCTTCCTTGGCTCTAAAACCAGTTGGTACTCCTGAGTAGATAAGCACATGACTCTTGTTTAGGTGCACTTCTCCTAACGTTTTTTCAAAATGGTGAAAAGTGCACAAAAATGAGGAGGTCGAAAACTTGGATTTTTTTACAAGAGGAGCAATACATCCAACATACCTTAAAATTAAAATTACTCCATTTTTTGCAAACCAAATTGGGCTTATATATCGGGAGATTGCCAATTTCAAGAGTTATACTTGGCCAAATTTTAAATTTTTTGTACTTAATTGACACAGAATTTGATATTTTACAACTTTTAATTTATGGATTTTTTTTTAGAGAACTCATTTCCAAGCTGCAGACTCATATATATATATATATGAGTATACCGTAAATACAGGCTACTTGAGCCCTAGGGGCTTACTTGAGCCCACATCATTATACTGATATTGGGAGTACCCAGAGAACCAAACACCATTTTTCTGTTTTGGGCTCAAGTAAGCCCCTAAGGCTCAAGTAGCCCACGATTACAGTATATATATATATATATATATATATATATATATATATATATATATATATATATATATATATATATATCTGTTTTTCATCAAATCGTCGTTTTTGACCAGTTAACCAAATTATTATGTTGTGGTTTAGATGGAGAATTTGATGTTTTTTTGATTTAATATGCAATAGCTTTTTAGATAGATTACAGCATTTGGGAATTATAGGTGGAAAACCAAAAATGTTCCTAAAATTTGTTTTTTTGGCCGCCATTTTTTCAGGTAGCATGATCTGACTGGCAGACTCTTATTTTTTTAATGTACATACTATAAGGATTAAAAAAAATGCTATCAAAGTTTTCTTCAGATAATGACAATTTTTTTACACGGGCTCTCAGTCTAAAGAATATCCATCGAATGCTACTATGACATTACACCCAAAGTGTTTATGTACATAGTCCACATAGGTAATGCACAATGACTCAAACTTGGTTGATATAGTGGTACCCCATACAACCTTATGCAGCCTAATATAACTTTTTAAGTCTAAGATCAATTTAACTTTCCATAAAACTCAACTAAATTAACATTACGGTGATTGAAACATAAGAAATTAAGTAGAATCTGTTTTTTTAATTTCAATAATTTATTAAAACAAAATATTTTTATAATATTTCCCATTGTTGCTTTGAGTTCAGAAAGCAATACAGTAATAAGGTCAAACAAGGGCAGTGCGGGAAGTGTCTGTCACCCGATTTCAATCTAAATTGTTTTGGTGATTCTAAATTGAAAAATAATATACCAAAATATCGACATGGGTCTAAGCGTTTCATCCAATGGACTCTAGGAGCTGAAAAAAAAAAAAAAAATACGCTGAATCTGCTTATTGTATATCTCAAGTTCGGAAAATGACATTGACATGGTTCTTCCACCAAACTTTTGAATACAATTCTTTAAAAAGTATATTTCATTCTGTAGAAGAATATTGTATTCATTACAAATAATTAAATGGATCTTCCAGATAGTTCTATCACTCTAAAATTTACTATTTCTGGATCACAAATAATGTTCTTATATTACTTATAATTACTTTGAGACAAGCCTTAAAATTTCAATTTTCTACAACATTCTGAGCAAGACCAGATTTTGAACTTATAATATAAACACATTATTTGTGATAAATAAATACTAGAGTGTGATTAATTTATAGACATCTAACATTACTATTATTATTATCTATATATAGATGCTCAAAGATAAAAGCTACTAGGAAAAAACCTGCATTTTTCACCAAAAAAAAATCAAAATTTGAAAGGCTATATCACTATAAAAATATTTAACCAGTGTAAATTGTAGAAAATTTCATATTTTTAACTTTTTCAAAGAAATGTTTTTGACAAGAATGCGTTGCATAGGAGTTAAAACCAAAATGATGAAAAAAGTCCAAACATTTCGAGGTTTTTCGGTTACTTTGAAATTTCACAGAGTTCTCAAATTAGAAAACTTGGATTCTACACCACGGAATACTCACACAGAACATATTAAAAGATCATTAACTCTGGAATTATGTTCAGGTAATCCCAATTTTAAGTAAAGCGTGACTGGACTAATTGGGACACCCTTCCATCTTTGTGTTATTTAAGAGCAAAATCATCTAACTCTTGAGTATTTCTTATTTTATACATGAAATTTATGTTTTGATATCTGAAAGTGCTAATCATTTAAAAAAGAATGATTAAAACAAGTATAATAACATGTTTAGGAAAATACAAACAAGCACTTCAACATTAAAATTATTTATTACTTCATATATAATAAACAATTATACAGATTAGAGTATACATATACATATTACACATAAATATTTACACATTAATGCAGTAAAATAAAGCTTTCTAAAATTTTAAATTGGAACAGAAAAATATATTTATTGATAAGTTAACTCATGTATAAATAATATAAACATTTATCACAAGGACTCTTAATAATTTGTAAAACATTTCGGTAATGATTGTTATTCACATGTTAGGTGACTAATTTCTAAGGGATCAACTAGATTTATTTATTGAGTACTTATATAATTACTTCAATTATGGTTCCTTTAAATAGTTACATATATTTTATTATCCAATAAAAGCTAAATACCACAGCAATACACACTGAATTTATAATATTTCCAGAGATTATTTTACATAATAATTAATAATTCATTCGATCTAATAGTAGAAGACATATAATCATGTACTCAGGTACATTATAAAAATAAGGTTTATTTTATAGACAATTAAAATAATCAGTAAATAAGTTCCCTGTTCAAGCTGTACATGATAAGTCTAGGGTGGGTTACATTTTAAGATCTACAATTCTACAGCAAGCACTAATATCAAGCATTAATCTGTATACAGCAAGCATTAATATCTGTAAGCAGAATAAGATGTATTGCATTACTTTCTAGAGTCAAGATGTACTTGAAAATTATAAATAAATCAAAATCATATTAATGATTTTGAGATATTTATATTTATTTGAGATTAAGAGTAATAATATTACTCTAAACATAGGATGATTCATTCATGGTACAAACACACCTACCTGCAGGTAAAAACTATAACAGAACTCATGACCTCCATAAGTTCCTAATACAATACAAAAGGCAGATTACTCACAAATTCATGGAGCCGAGTACTTTTTGGTATAGGGAAGGTTCATGGATTATGGAACGAAAAGTCAATACCTATACAGTTCTATATTAATAACATGAATATAATTATATGTTTATATATTTACATTTAAATGCAAGGTGAGAGATAATCACAGATTCTTTGTTGAATTTGTTACCATTGCTACAGCTTAAATAAATATTTTACTGTTCTCAAGAAAGCTCACAGTTACTTTAATTAAATACAAAACACATGCCAAGCCATATTTAAAATTGCAAGCCTATACATTTTTTACAATGATCCGATATTTACAAAGTCGTACCCTTCTTAACTATGTTTATATTCATTTATCAAACCAATCACACAAAGGAAGATATGCATATATTACATAAATATCTTTTCTTTGATAGATAGCGAACATTATTTTCATAGAACTGCAATAATCTATTGACTAGTTTGACCCTCATTTGTATGTATTCCTCTATTTTGGACAAGTATGAATAAACGATACATGAATATTACACATTTTTGGTTCATAGATTGACATCAACCAAATTGTAGCCAGGAACTGTTCAACTGACGTGACGTGGTGCTGGGTGCCCAGGCTCAGAATGGCACCAGCGCCATATGACAAGTCATGGGTACAATTTAGTTTCTTCTATTACAATATCTATTTAATATATAATCATGAGTTACTATCGTCATTTTTTATGTTAAAAAAATTTCATAATTTAGATTATTGGAGAAACCATCGCCATCCTCAGCTGAATGATGTTTTTAATATCATATCAACACCAAATCAGCATTTTAAGATGCATACCACTTGTTTGATATTCACTACTCTCTGAATCTCGAGCAGATTTTAATCTGCAAGCACTTCTATTACATAATTTTAAAAATTATACAATAATGATTATTCTAATTGCTTCTGTCAGAATGAATATAAAAAATTAAGATGAATTTGAAGCTACCAAAAATATATGTTTTATTTTTTTCTTACCGCTCTATTCTATTATGAATTTGTGGCTTCCATCTATCCTATAACTCAATATATTGTGTTAGTATACTGTGTTATGTCCAAAAACAATGTATGATTATAGATATATTCTCGTTATTATACTACAATATTTTGGGAAATTTTCATGAATATTTCATATAATATTAATGAAAGTCAATTTCCATAAATTGATTTATTAAATAAAATCACACTTCCTATAAATATTATGACAATTGGATTCCTATCGCTATCATCAGACCACAATCCCTCTTATATATACATTATTTTCTCATATTATCCCTCTTATCTAAATACATTATTTTCTCCTATTTTTCAAATATCCATTATACAATTTTGTCATTTTAATTATTTAAAAATATTGTTATAACATTTTTAATTAATTAAAATAAAAATAAAAATGTACAATGGATATTTGAAAAATAGAAGAAAATAATGTATATAGATAAAGACTCTAGATAAGAGAAGATTGTGGTCTGATGATAGAGATAGGAATATAAACATCTAAACATTTATATGACATGTGATTTTATTGAATAAATTGAAGTTCAACAAATATAAATATATTATTACTGGAAGATAAAAAAGTAAAGTATTAATCCCGGATAATCAGTACAAATCTATTTCCGATGAGGGAATCTATCAGTTATTGATCGATCCCAAAAATTAACGAAATACGGAATACTCCAAAAAATGTTAGATAGATTGGAAATGGGTATACTACAGAAAGATGTAAGATAAAGTTTTGGAGAAGTCTTATTGGATGTATTTGATAGTCTCGCTTAGATATAAAATTAAATATAGAGAATTAATATTCTAAAAAAACGAAAACAACTAAGACATCCAAGTAGATTGAAATAGAAGTGGCATTTTTTGACATGCAAAAAGATAGAGAGAGGAATGCATTATACAAACTGTGGTGGAGGATGGCGATGGGTTAAGGCTCAGTGAAAGTGTCTAACACCATGATGTCGAATGCGCCTGCGGACCGAGTTACGACGCGTACATAAGATCCGCTTGAAAGCATGGCGGAATTCCGGGCTGAATATAGTATAAATAATAGGATTGAGGGTAGAGTTGAAATATCCTGACCAAAGGAAGAAAGAGAAGATGTGAGAGTTTAGGACGCAAGCATCGTACATGTTGCAAATAGGCTGAAGTATAGCGGTGATGAAGAAGGGCAACCAACATATGACGAAAGATCCAGTTATGATGGCCAATGTCTTGGCTGCTTTTCGCTCCCGCTTGGAGTCAGCGGCCTCCTTGTTCTTACGCTGCTTGGGAGGAGGCTGTGGTGTGACTGGCTGGTGGCTGGAGCCCAGGTCAACCGTTGGAGGGTCCGCTTCGAGGTCATTTCCGTAAGAGCCCTTCTCCGGCGAGGCGTTGGTCGAACTCACGTTGGTGAAGGCTGTTGTGGTTGTTGTTGTTGTGACCTCGGAGATGGTGGGAAGCGGCCTACCGATCACCCCAGCCACTGCTGCCGCGATCCCTCCGTTACCCCCGGTCGCACCTGCTGCGCACAGTCCTGAAACAGAAAATAGATCTTGTAAATTACATGGCCCTTGAAGAACGGCTCGGCATTATAAAAGTTGTGCTATAGCCACAAATTATAAAAAGTAGCCGATTACCCAGAAAAGGAAATTAATGTCGATCTTGCTGTCTTTGAATCTCCAATGACATTGTTGAAATTTGTTTATTTGGCTTAGTGTCTTTTATTATACGAAGAAGGTGACTATTAGAGTAGAAAAGACGGATTATACTAATAAGGTTACCAACCTTTTTTAGTTAGAGCGGGAAGGTTGAGATCATGGGTCCACAAAGAAATAAAATATACTCTGTCACCAACGACTTTGATCGTTAAAAAACAATTCGTTTGAATCCAATGCTAAATTAGACGCATGTATTGAGAAAACAATGACTTCATTGTTAAATATTATTGAATTTAGAACCATCTCGATATGTAATATTTCTAGGTTTGTGTATCTTGGTAATGTATTTGACCAGTTAAGGAACTGGGACATAAAACTCGGGATTCTTTAAACTCGCAATTTTCTGAAGAAACAAAGAGTTCGAGACGATAGTTGGCAATCCCCAAGGTTACTCTCTCAGCCCCTCTCCTTTTCATGATACTCCTCGACAGTGTACCAGCAAGGGTCAAGGACAAGAAAGCGGGAATATTGAAAAATTAATCGGCTTCATTTTTTGATTTCTCCGCTTGAGCATAAAAACTAGTTAGTGTGATTTATTACTGGTCCATCGCCAAAGAACAGTAGGTACTAACATTTTAAATTCATACGTGCCAGACAGATTGAATTTGTTTTGCCCAAGTTAAGTTTTCCATTTAATAAAAAATAGGACCTGAATTCTAAAAGCGTATTCCGATGAACCCTTTACCGAGAACATCCAATATGTTTCTAAACTCGATATGGAGAGGGTTCGAGTCACGCATACGGAGCAGTTTGCTCTCTAGGCAATCCTCTGCTTTGTTTGCCGACTTATTTAGCTGTTCCGCTGAACAGCAAAGCAGTTCCATTACTTAGTGATTCCATCTTTTTGCTCTCTCCCACTCTCTCTCCCTCTCACTCTCACTCCCTCTCACTCTCTCGCCCTCTCTAGAGGTGGTCACCTTTAATGGCCAAACCTTATCTAGCACCTGGGGTAGTCAGCAACCGACGGTCCCTTAATTAGAATTTTACTTTTAACTTCTCTTTTTAGATTATATTTATTTATTCATTCTTTTGTTTTTGTTTTCATTGTCAGCGGTTCTTTATGCAAATACCAACGTAAAGTTTTTTCTCAAATAGCAGTAAATAACTAACCAGTCGAGTTTCGCCAATTTAAGCATCGTCAGAACAGAGACAGAAAAAGAAAACATCACATAATACATACTAGAAACAGCACATGTAACTCACAAATAAGCACATCTCACATCAATAGTCTAAAACGACTCAACATATATGATATGATATGCAATAGATCTGATGTTATAGTAATTGTTAGAAAATGTGTTTTAAAAGATAAAATATTTGATCTCCGACCTCGACCAAGTAGTGGAGGGACGGATAATGAAAATTGGTAATCTAAGACAAGTGCAAATGGGAACTGATTTGTATTTTTTTTTATAGATTAGATAATGGGTAATATTTGATGAAAATTAAATCAGAGACCCTGAAATATGCTGAAGAAAATGGCGGAGGGAGGGTATATTCAGTGATTTATAATGTGCTGGAGGAAGTTCATTTATTTCTGTTTTAGTGACAGCTACAACATGAAAGGAGCTCCTTCCAGTAGACTGATGTCTTTGACTTTCCGTCGGCCACAGTCCATTACACTAATATCGCATCACTCGCTATTATCTCCCGAGAGCTTTATCTCGGATAGGTTACTCTTGTACTTCTTCCGAGTAAGCATTTCTTAGGGCATTCATCTCATGGGATAGCTTCAGGTAAGGATTTCCGAAAGAGAATCATCAATTTCAACAGCACATCAATATCATTTAGTGGATTTTTCATAAAAAACAAATAAATACTATAAAAACATTTATAGTAATTTTTTATTTATTTACTTTTTTGTCGACTCTGAAAATTAGACCACGACTGAATGCTTTATAGACCTATACATCGCAAATTTTCGGAGCAGCAAAAAGGACTCGCATTGATAAAACACTGACTATTCGATGACTCATAACCCGAACTGAGACTCATAACACGTTCACCTGAGTATATGAGTAACATTACACACAGATTTAAACAAACCTACTGTAAAAGGCCATATTCGCACTTCATACAAAATATTTCACGGCTATCTCTGCGGAAATCGTAAAAAAACTTATATAGAACATGATGACAACGGATATGCCAGAGTTTACCCGAAGAAGGCCGAAAAGGACATGGTTAAGGTATCTCTTTGTGAAAAATACAATACTATTTCAAGTAAGAAACAGGTTCCGCTTTGATGGGTGCTAACCTTCCTTATACATTCTCTTACTTTGGCAATATTAAGGGAAAGTCTGTTTTTTTTTTGTGTATTTAGAACTGAAGATGAATGTATAACATTCGAAACTAGTCTTCAATAAAAACAAAATTATAGAAGTGGCAAATAATTTATAAATCTCTAATTAGATTGATCCTTCTATATCATCATGAGGGCGTCAATTGATTATGAAGAGACAGGTTTGAAGAGACAATAAATATTTTTTTAAATATACTTTTTTTAAAAATCTAATTCTTCCTTTAAAAAAAGAGCGGATTCTCAATATTTTAATATTTGAATGTAATAGCAACAATTTTATACAAAATTGGATTGCAGTATTTCGCAAATGGTAGAGACTGTTTAACATTGATTCGTGCTTAACTGGTTGGCTTAACAAGCTAGCCTTGACTCTACGCCATTCTGGTATGTTTTTCATACAATAAAGTATTTTTCTCTTTCCTCTTCCTCTCTGTTTCTATCCTTATTCTTTTTTCTTCCCCACATATGATAATAGCATGATTATATTAATATATTATTCGACCTTTAAGCTTACGTAACTTTATATTTTACTCCTTTATTTTATTTATTTTTATTATTTACTTACATTTTTCCATGTATTTTATTATTGCCATTAATTCATAAGCTTAAGTATTTAGAGAAGAAGACCATATGCTTCATATTTCCTCATCATCGAACTCAAGTGGAACTACTTCTTTTAAAAGACCATTAATAAAATCAATACAAAAATCTTCATTCACAAGACCTTGCGAGAGAGAAATGTTTCGTCACAACATAAAACCAGAGTTTTCTCCAAATTTAACCTATCCACAGCTCCACAGCAGTTTTTTTTATCTTGTTTGGCCATTTTCTAATAAAAAATAACCTAAATGATATCAATGCTAAAACAACTGAAATGCAATAAAACATAAAAATTATTATTTTTTTTTCATAAATACAACTTTGCAGTAAAATAAAAAGAAACTTTTTGCATTCACAAACACACACACACACGCACGCACGCACGCACGCACGCACGCACGCACACACACACACACACACACTCTTCATTTGGAAAAACAATGCTACAATACGAAAAAGGAGATTTTACAAGAGAAGCATTTGAATTTTCCATAATTAGGTTTATCGCTGTCGCTCAACTCACTGATGAAATATACCAAGTCAATACTACTTACCATTTTTTGTTTTTAAAAAAGCTTATCTTCATTTTGTGATGATTTAATTTTGTTTTTGCAAAAACAGTGAAAGTTACTTTAGAGTTTATGGATAATAAAGAAATATTTTAGATTGAAAATAAAACTATTTCATTCAACAATAAATCGAATTTGTAAATAAAAATCAATTAAAAATATTTTATTGCAGTAAAAAATAATGTTATTACAACATTAAAAATAATTTATTATTATCTTTATCAAGACAGTCTTTATAAAGTTACTCTCTAATAACGGTTTGAAGAAGTCATTTTGTTTGACGATATATATATATACTAGTATACCCGAGCGAGAACTCTCGCATTAGATATTAATCCTAATGCATTAGAAGTATAAGCAATATTAGAGAAACATTTATTCGTGTAAACAATATAATATTACCAAAAAAGTTTATTTAACATACAGATTTGGTGAAGCTACATAGTTTGTAATGACTATGTTGAGGTTACAGTTTATACTTAATAAGTAATTAGCATACCCCAATGGAAAGCATCTCTTTAATTTAGCAGTTAGGCAATTAGATCCAGCTATAACATTTTCTATGTGTAGTATTCATACATAGCAGTGCTCTTTAGGATTGGACATGGGAAACAGTATATAATTTCTCACTCATTAAAAGTTTTTGTAAACAGACTCAAATTGATATAAAGTTGTCATGACAACGGCATGTACACAAGATGGCATGAGGTCCGTGCGGACCTATATCGTGCATTATCTCAAAAACGGTAGGTTTTTAAGCTTTAAAACGCTGGACCAAACGCTCCGTGGGAGCGTATGTGATCTTGATGCCCGCGTCAAAATCTTTAAAAACCTAACTTATCCCGTCTCGATCTGCCGACTCTTAGTATTAAAATCTTTGAAATCTCCCAGTTTTTTTATCACTTTTATTTAAGCCCTATTAAGAATTTAACAATTGAAATTAGGATTCGTCACTTCTCCGTGAAATTTCCTTTCTTTTGATACTTCACTTATCAAAATCCATCGC
Organism: Rhaphigaster nebulosa; assembly: GCA_948150685.1. Classification (NCBI taxonomy): domain Eukaryota; kingdom Metazoa; phylum Arthropoda; class Insecta; order Hemiptera; family Pentatomidae; genus Rhaphigaster; species Rhaphigaster nebulosa. Next base: position 115,184,681 of record OX411308.1, on the reverse strand, counting down.
TCCTGAGAGCCGGAAAAGAGATTTATACTACGATTTATACGGCGATAACTCTCGCATTAGATATCAATGCTTATTCTAATCCCTAATACATTCGAGGTGTAAGCGATATTAGGGAAACAATATAATATTACCAAAAAAGTTTATTTAACACACACATTTGGTGAAGCTACATAGTTTGTAATGAATATGTTGAAGTTACAGTTCATACTTAATAAGTAATTAGCTTACACCACTGGAAAACATCTCTTCAATTTAGCAGTTAGGCAATTAGATCCAGCTATAACATTTTATATGTGTAATATTCATATATAACAGTGTCCTTTAGGGTCGGACATGGGAAACAATATATAATTTCTCACTCATTAAAAGTTTTTGTAAACAGACTCAAATTGATATAAAGTTGCCATGACAACGGCACGAACGCAAGATGGCATGAGGCCCGTGCGGACTTATATCGTGCGTTATCTCAAAAACGGTAGGTTTTTATACTTTAAAACGCTGGACCAATACGCTCATATATGGTCTTGATGCCCGCGTCAAAATCTTTAAAACCCAACATATCCCATCTCGATCCGTCGACTCTCAATCGTCAAAGTTTTGAAACCTTCCCGTTTTTTCATCACTTTTATTTAAGCCCTTGTAAGATTTTAAGGAACAAAATCAGGATTCGTCACTTCTCCGTGAAATTCTATTTCTTTTGATACCTCAAATGTCAAAACCCATCGCTCCTGAGAGCCGGAAAAGGGATCTATGCTACCGTAATAATATATAGTAGTGATAGTGATATATATATATATATATATATATATATATATATATATATATATATATATATATATATATATATATATGCATATAAGTTATCTTACAATTAACAAAACTGATATGTAAATAAAAAACACGCAGTACCTGCAATAACACCACCAGTTGGTGGTTGGCGACCCGCGCTCTGGGCCATTCCTACAGCAGTTGCCTGGACCCTTCTTCGTATCCTCTTCCTGGCCGTCTGGAAAATTCTCCAGTACAGGAAAAGGATGACCGACAGAGGTAGGTAAAACGAGGAAGCAGTAGCAAAGATCTGGAAAGAAAGCCTGGTAAGCTAACAGTGTAAACTAAAATAATATAACAGACAATCGATTTAAATATCGTAACCCGATGGGACATCAAGCTATGTTTTGTAATCAGACAAAAAAGAGCTAAACATGAAGTCTATAATTAATACAAGGCGCGAGCGGAGTTCGAGGAAAGACCAGGAAGTTTTTGTGAGGATATTCACCAAAGGTCTGTTTCCAAAATGAAAGTTACCGCGATGGTGATATAAAAGTTAGCCACAGTAGGAACTGTCGCGGCAATGACTTATCATCCTTACCTAATCTACTTATCAACTGTATGTTTCGATTATTTCTGCACTTAAAATCGATTGTACCCAACATTTTGGATGTTATTTAAGTCATGGAAGAGGAATAAAAACTATATAATTTAGTTTTCATAGCGATCTACAAATTGTGTGATCTACCAATTTTTCAACTGTCTAGAGAAGGTCTACAATATCTCACTGTCAGGACAGTACTACCACGATAGAAAACTGCCAGCGTGAAAATGAGGCTTAAATCTGAACCATGCAGAGATTGGCTTACAATTAGTTATTTTACAATTATAAAAAAAAAAAAAAATGATACATATGATATTCAGCAAGAGTTTTTTAAAAAAATGTTTTCAGATTTATACAGAAATATTTAAAAAAAAAAATCATGGAAATATATACATAAATATATACATATATACAGTCGAGAAGGCGGGGTTGTCTCCTTCCTTAAAATATTCAATAAATTTCAATTCAAATCAGAATATTTAACAATTCACGACCATCCAGAATCGTTTTTCCATTCATTTCCTCCCCCCCTCTCGCTCCCGCAGCATGAATCGAAAGTGATTTTTATTTTTTCATTTAAAGATAAATTCATATCCCTATTTTTTTTCATTATTCATAATTTAAAATGTTTCCCAAACAACTAGTTGATAATCCTATAAAGTTGCTTATGAGGATAAACATAAGAAGCGAAATTGTTAGTAAAGATATTTCTTCAGAGTTAGCCCCAAGTGAATTCATTATGCAATTAAATTATCAAATCAATTAAAATCATAAAAATGTTGAGAAAAAAATAATTATCACTTGACCATTCTTAAAGGTCTGTAATTAGTAAAGATGAACGTATCCTTGCCTAATAGATTTAAAACATATAAGTTTAATGGAGTAAACTTTACACTAAAATTGAAGACAACAAATTTCATTTTTTAATCTTAAAAAAATACTAACCTCTTAATTGTTGAAATGCTTTATATAAAGTGTTAAGTAATCTAAGTTGTCGAAAGGAGATATACTTATCTGAATAGTACGAGGGTAGGCGTCGATGATTTTGATTCAAAATGACATTTTTTCTTCGGAAGAGACTCTGCGAAACCTCAAGTTTGAACCGATTCCACACCCTCCTTACTCTCCCGATCTTACGCCTTACGATTTTTATTTTGTCACTCTGCTCAAGAGAGATCTCAAGGGTAATCAGTACACCCAGGAGGTTGAGGTGAAAGCAGCTATTAAGTCCTGGATTCGAGAGAAGTCGAAAGAATCTTTCAGTGACGGAATGAAAACACTTTTTACACGTTGGGAGAAATGTGTTAATCTTAACGGTGACTATGTTGAAAAATAAATATATGATTTTGAAGCTTAAGAATTGTGCTTTAATGTACTTTTTGCCCCATCATTTCATTTGAAGAATTCTACTTAAAATACCAGTCCTATAACAGGTTTCCAAGTGCACTAAATACCTGGTATCCGATGTCTTGAGACACCATACAGGTCTTGTTCTCTGAGATCCTAGTCTTCCAGCCGGGATCCTTCCAGCCCAAGACAGGAGCGATACTAACGAGGAAGGCCACCGTCCAGATGATGAAGATCATCACCCCTATCCTCGTCTTCGTCCTCTGGTGGATGTAGTCGATATCGGTCACTGCCCAGTACCTGAAACACATTCCGTAAATCTTATGAATTATATCATAATCCAGCTTACTGATTGATTAAAAAAATCTGGACACAACTCATCACTCAACTTTTACATACCACGATACTTGAAAAACATTTTAATATTTTCTATTTAGAATCCATGGAATCATTTATTTATGGAATCATTTATTTATTAAATAATAAAAAAGTAGAAATTATCAACTATAACAATCTCTTAAATTTATGCGTTTTCGTCACTTTTCATTAACTTCTACGGTTTTATTATTTCTAAAATCTTTAGCTTTGCAACGGTATATTATGCATCTATATTACTACTCTTATTTCCAGAAAATAATTTTCAAATATTTTGGAATATTTTTGGAAAATATTTCTCCATTTTTCTCCTTTAATTAATTATGGAATTCCTTCATATTTCATATTAAGTTTATATTTATCCATTTTTATTACTGCTAACAATGAGGAACGGATAATTACCCCAAATAAACAAAATTAAAGGTACTTTAGAGGAAGTCATTTTGAAAATTCCAGCTAAACTATTTCAATGAGAATTAAAACACAACAAGCTGATATTCAAGAGCATTTGATTATACATTGATTTTAATCATATCGTTAGAACCTTTTCCGAGGAAATAGTAAAACTGTATAAAATCGATGATATAAATTAGCATTCCTGGTAAGTCGATTTTTGGCAAAAAAATTATTGTAACATCCCAGGTTTATACCTACAAAATTTCAGTTTCCTACAATTTTTCATTTTGGAAAGAGACTTACCACAAACATTTACAACGTGTATTACCGTTGAAAGCTCGAATCTGAAATTTTTCACGATCGCAATACTTTTCCTTACAATAATTTCATAGATAGGCAAGTGAAAATAAAAATAGAGGGACTAAAGAATAAAATACTGAAGAACAAAAAAAATCAAATTAATTCTTTTCTTGATTTGATCAAATAATCTGAAATGAATTACTCCTCAAAAATCCAGTAAGTTTGATATAGGGTTGAGCTGTTGGATCAGAGTTGTGAGTAACTCGGTAAATAATCTTCCACGGCAGAGTTTTAGGCAGTCAATTTACAATCCATTGTATAACATAAGTTCGAACATCAAAGTCGCTCTCTATTTGCTTTGTATGGCTTGGAATGTTGATGAACAGAGATATTTTCAAAATGAATTTTTTTTTCACTTTATATAGTAAGTATGGTAACCGAACTAAAAACGTTTTCCAGATCTCTTATGGCTTAATTGATTTAGGATCTCCTGAGTCAATTTTTTTATTATTTTAAATTACCGTTCTCTCGTTATCGCCGATCTATATTTAAAAGATGTCTATTGATGAAACTTTAGGCTTTAGTGGTTAGTATCAGAGAACAGAAAACATACTACCAAGCACAAGAAGCCTCCAAAGATCATCACCAAACAGCTAATCTGCAGCAATGATAAAATTAAGTGTTATCATAAGATAAACATGTCAAGGTAGGATTCAAACATACACTCAGTGTCAAAATGTTAGACACGCCCATTGAAATTAAAAAAACTTTTCATGTTTTCTTTATTTTTGATTGATATTATTTTTTTTATTTTTTTAAGCACATTTTAAAGTATAAATTATGATATTGAAATGGGGACAATCTTCTCAGACTTTGAGGATTATTTAAATCCAATATCAGTAAATATTGACATTTTATATGCGTCAAAATGATAGACACACTTGTTGTTGTTTACTATTTTCTTAATCCTCTAGAGTTGAAATCGTTAAAATACCATTTCTACTTCAGTGCAGTGTTGAATTTGTTTCAAAATAGACCTAAAAAGAACGTGAGTTATGGGAAAAAATAAGTGTTTCTCCGAAGAAGAGCGTTTGATTTCTTCCCTCCACAAGGACGGGATGAGTTGTAGGGAAATAGCACGCCGAATTAAGCGGAGTTTTTCATCGGTCGCGAAGTTTATTCGGTGCGGGGAGACATATGGAAACATTTACCCACTGTTTCACTGGGAGGTCCCCTGTTTTGACATTACAAGAGAAACGGAATATTCTTCGAATCGGATCCAACTCTTGTAAAACAGTAAAAGCAATTGCTGAGGAAGCTGGAGTTCAAACAAAACTAAGGAATGTCCAAAGATTGTTAAAAAAGTCAAAAACAATAGTTAGAAAAAAATTGAAAAGAAAGCCAGTTTTGAGTATCCGTCACAAATCAGCCCGGATGGCCTTTGCTCTTAATATGATGTCATGGACTGAGGAGTGGTAGAAAGTCATCTTTAGTGATGAAAACAAATTCAATCTGGATGGGCTAGATGGATTTTCGTATTATTTTCATTACTTAAGAAAAGTAGAAATTTTTTTATCAAGGCGTCAAATGGGAGAAGGAAAAGTTATGGTTTGGGCATCAATTGGTTACAAAAAGAAAGGAAATTTGGTATTTGTTTCGTCAAGAGTAAACTCAGCTGAATATAAAAATTTGTCAGAGGAACAAAAGTTGACTTTTAATGACATGTCTGAAGGCACACCAGTTTTCCAGCAAGATAACGCCCCAATACATTCAGCAAAAATGATTAAAGACTGGTATACTCGTAACAAAATTGCCAAATTAGACTGGCCTGCTGTATCCTCAGATCTGAGTGAAGACAGTTCGGAACAATCAAGGATTTGAAATCTGCAATTCTGGCTTCATGTCAACAATTACCTCAAGAAAAAATCAAATAATTGTACGATTCATTGCCAAACAGAATTTTTGAATTAATAAATGGTGGTGGAAAGGCCACGAAGTATTAAAATGAGTTTTATTTATTTTTACCAGGGAGTGTGTCTAACATTTTGACGGGCCTTAACTTTAATTTGAAAAAAAAAAATTATATATTTTTGGCTTGAGAACCAAAATAAAAGCAGCCTGCTGATTAAATTCAGGTGAGTGATAGATTATTTCAATACTATTTTACGGGTAATTTGAAAAGATGGGAGGGTAGGGATAACAATTTTTGAAGTGTGTCTAACATTTTGACACTGAGTGTAAATTGCATGCTTGCATCAACAAACAGTAGAAATTAAGGCTTAACTTATTTTATTCAATCGGCATCCTCCATCTTTTTATCATTAAATCATTATTAGCACAAAGTTGCCTCGAATAAATTAGTTTTACTTTTGGAATGCTGTTTAATTTCATTAATTAATCCTATATCACCATAAAGTCTATATAGCATGAAATGGTAAAAACATGTCACTTTTGTAAAAGAATATACAATAAGTAATGAATAATCTAATCTAATATTATAGCTGGGGGCCTGTGATAGTTAACAATCATTACTGTAAGGGAAAATTAAAGATAAATTAAATTTTGTTTGGTAGTTCCCCTCAGAAATAGATTTGAAATTTATAATTTACAATAATTCCATACAGTTGACATCCGCAAGATAGTATAGAAGGATTAATCTAATTAGGAATTGATAAATCATTTGCCACTTCTATAAATTTGTTTTATTGAAAACTAGTTTCGAATGTTATACAGTCATCCTCAGCTCAAGATTTAAATGGATTATATCAAACAGAAAAGTTTGTACTGGTTTCTTCTCACATTGTACTGGCAATGAACTGGTTCATCCTCAATTCATTCATCCTCAGTTCAAGGTTTAAATGGATTATATCTAACAGAAAAGTTTGTACTGGTTTCTTCTCGCATTGTACTGGCAATGAACCAATGAACCAGTACAATGCGAGAAAAAAACAGTAAAAATTTTTCTGTTTGATATAATCCATTTAAACCTTGAACTGAGGATGAATGTACAACATTCGAAACTAGTTTTCAATAAAACAAATTTATAGAAGTGGCAAATAATTTTTCAATCCCTAATAATCACATACAGTTTTAAAAAACCCCGCTCCGCTCTTGTAAATGCCATTTTGGACATGATCATAAGACATACTAAAATTGAAAATGTTCCAATCAAAAATTTCACAAATACAACATGGGAGTTCAGAAGAGGAAGAAAATCGTCGTCGAAAATGTTCCTGGACAAATTTGACATGATATTGGAAAAAAAAATCATTTTATTGTGTTTACCGAAAGCCAAGGTAGGAAGAAGGATAAAATAATCCTTTATGATAAAAATCATAAATATTAATACTTAACATAAAAGTAGAACGGTATGTGAGAGGAGGATGTGAGATTTCCTTTCGTGACCAATCGAAAAATAATCAATAATAAGATAAGAATAATAAAAATAAGAAATGATAAGCGTTAAGCATTCCCTAGACATACGCGATTCCCTAGACTCGAGACGATAATTTATTTAAACGGCGATATTTGTATGCATTTACTCAGCAACGGAATCACTAGGGCTGCGATAATATCGCAATCGGTAAATCGCATCGGTGATTCGGGCTACCGAGTTCGGTCTGTGGACCGTTCAGTTATTATTTGCAGCAGGACTCAGGAGGCTATATTCCATTTCGTTTCAGAATATATTTTTCGTCTGAAACATGAATTCGCCGAAGACTTGGTACTTTGAGCGCTCGCTTTGCATGAGGATGAACCGTAGAAAAACCAATAATTTTATAAAATACTTAATTATTTATATTATCATGTTTTCAGGTAAATAATAATTAATAGTAGTCCATACAATCGTTATATTTTTCATTAAAACTATTTCATTTTCACATACGAAGTTAAATTATCTTCTTTTTTTTCAGTTTTCTACAAATCATTACTTATTTAAAAATGTAATTTATTTAGATTATCAGCGTAGCTTTGACCAATGCCAGCTTTGATCATGCCAGCTTTAAAGTTTACTACATTTTTTATGTTTCTGTTATATAAATTGATTCTAAATATTTTATAATTTTATTATTTTTAGTAATATTCAGTATTTATATTTCATTGAAGTTAAATTGATAATTATCAATTATACTATGTTGCGCTAATGCGGGATAAAATCCAAAAATTGTTAATGTCACTACATTAATTTTTTTTGGATTTTTCACATTATTTTTATGCTGGCTTCAATTTAAAGTAAATGTTTAATACTCAAATAAAAATGCATATTATGATGGTATGTCAATAGATAGGATAATGTAAAAAATAAGTTTAGTGGAAGCTCATTCATCAATTAATGACACTCAAATAATGTCGGATATGATAAATAACTTAAAAACTCAGTTCGTATAATGACTTTTAACAAAGTAAATTTAATTGTTTAAAATATGACAGGAACAGTGAATCTCCATTTCGGTTTGAAAAAAACTTGGCCTAAAATACAAGGTTTTTATAATATCTATATGTAACATATATTTATTTTCAAAAAAACTGAAAATGTTAAAAAAAAAAAGAAGATTGTTTGGAATTTTTTAAACATTTTAAGATTGGTTTTGTAAATTCAAGATACATATAAATTTAAATCCCTTGTAATTATATAATAAATGACACTATTCTGACACTTTTTAGGACAAATAGTTCTGGAGCTGTAACCAGTACCGAACCGATATCGTCCCGAGTTCAATATTTGCAGATTACAAGTCTATGTGCCGATTTAATACTATTATAAATGCGATTTTATTACTAATACAACCATAGGTAATCAGAAAAAAATGTTTTTATTTTTAATTAAGCCGTATAGCTTTATTATTATTCAAATTGAAACTTGAATTCTGAATTTTGCTAAAGACACTCAGACACCCTTTTGCATTTCCACGCTGCACTTGTATACAACTATTCCTAAGAAATTAATTCTATTATAAATCGATTAATTAATTATATTATATACGACAGTATTATTAGGATTTTATTGGAAGATTTAAAAAATAAAAATTAAGTCCCTCAAGTACCAGTATATAACTAACCAGTTAGCGTTTCCCCAATTCAGGGGATATATAATATCATTATGGGAAATCTGGCATATCAGTATGGGTTGTATGAACTTAGAGTGATGTGCTGCCACAGTTCCGTGAGTTCTTTTTAAACTGTTGATGTGAGATGACCTGTCTTTGGCCTGCAGTTATGTGACATTTTCTTTTTCTGTCCCAATGATGCCTGGATTCACGAGATGTTGACTGGTTAGTCATTTACTGTTACATATTATCTGTTTTTTTTGTACGATAATTTTATCTGTTTTTTTTTTTAGTTTTAGTTCTCTTTAATTAATGGATATAACAATATTATAGGAGCTACGATAAGGCTTCTGAAACAAGGAGGGATTAGCTACACAATGTATAACGAACACTCCCCTGACGATCCGGGCTGGAAGCACTAGAAAGGCCGACTCGACAGCCAACTAAGCCCCGAACAAGGAATTGAGAACAATAGAGGCGCAAGACAAGAGCCGGAGTAAAAACATTGACAAAGGGCCCAGATTAATCGGACAACTCCTGGCCAACTTTACAACCGCCATCGATATCGCACTCTCCTGTCCTTCTGTAGCGGCTCGATTCCCGCCCTCAAAAACGGTGGGTGTTTTTGCGTTGGCCATTGCTCAGTTTCAAAAGCCATAAATTGGAAGATAGTTCACCCGGAATGAGAGGATACTATTGATGTTTAGTTGACTCTTAGTGGATAACAGGATTGGTCAAATGGATTGCAGGATGCACAGATGAGGCTAGAAAGATAGTGATTGAATTAAATCCGATATTTGGTTTCGGTACAGTATCGAAAATAGTAAACCGATATCGATAATGCACTGGAACGTTATTGCTGATATTTACAGTACTATACGATAAACGTATTAAATCGTTTTTACTTGCTTGCCCCTACTTACTTTATTAAAAGGATCTAGTTTTCAGCCAAAAAAAAACTAAAACGTTAAATTGTCCATTCGACAACGTGAGATCGCAACGGGTCAAAATTAATGCAAGTCTTTTCTCTAAAGAGTTAATTCATTCAAGCCTCTTATTTCACATCTGCCTCTCTCGTATAAACGCGTGGGGTACTAGAACGACATATGTGGTGAAGCAAGTAAAGTTTTTTTTTTTGTATTAGCAGTTATTGTAATAAAAATCATTTGTTTGATACGATACCCGATAACCTATAGTATCATATTAAATTATCATATAGGTGTTGTTCGAAGATACGCAGCTACTTCCATAACTATAGGAGGAAAATACTGCGAGGTCCGATTAAAGGGGTGCGGGAGAAAAATGATGCTAAAGTGGTACCCTTTCAGATACATGTGAAGGAAAAAAAAATCAGGACATGACAAATTCAAATCCTTAGAGAATTCGAATATCTGAGGGCCACCACAAGGACAAAGCAGTAATGGAATAGGCTCAACTAGCGTCCACGTAGATATGGAGATAATAAGAAAGGGATAACGAATAATTAGTCCCCAATTGAGTCAGTTTCACACCAGTCAAGGAAGAGGATGAGGGCTAAAATCAGTCCACCAAGAGCCTGCCAGTAGGACAGCCCGGTAGCAGAGAACAGAAAACATATTATCAAGCACAAGCAGCCTCCAAAGATCATCACCAAACACCTAATCTGCAGGAATGGTAAAATTAAATGTTATCATAAGTTTCATTGTCAAGAAAGGATTCACACGTAAATTGTATGCGTGTATCAACAAGCAGTAGAAATTAAGGCTTAACTTATTTTATTCAATGTGCATCCTACATATTTTTATCATTAAATCATTATTAGCAGAAATTTACCTCCAATAAATAAATTTTATTTTTAGAATACTGTTTAATTTCATTAATTAACCATATATAACCATAAAGTCTAGATAACATAGAGCAAATTGGTAAAAACATATTACTTTGGGAAAATAATGTACAATTAGTAATGAATAATCTAATCTGGGGGCCTAGGGGTGGTAGCAATCAATATTGTAAGGGAAAATTAGAGATACTAAATTTTGTTTGGTAGTTCCCCTCAGAAATAGATTTAAAATTTATAATTTCATTAACTAAAGTTTTAAAATCCCTCGCTCCACCCATGTAAGCACCATATTTGCACATAAATACTTATCAACTACGAATACTGATTTAGTGGAATCCAAAAAAAAAATGTACTAAAGTCACAATAAAGCTGTAACTAAAATGAATGACGTTCATAGTTGAGGAGTCCTTCAAATAGATAAAATAACATCGAATATATGGCCTCATTAGGTTATACTTCACTATTATTAATAAACACTATAAATAAAAGTGTGTTAAATAATTTTATCAATTAGTATGAATTTAGAGAACATTTGTTCAGAACTAGTGTTGGCACTCCATTTCCTTAATAGATACCTTTATAGCCACCCACACAAATGTAATACACCCATTCAATAATTATCATTCGCATGCTCCGTATAATAAATTAATTACATGATGTTATGATTGGGTATTGGAACCTAAAATAACCCCAGAGGTGTTTTTTTTTTCTTTTCTGTTATACTTTTAATGATGCATCGGCATTATGGTTATTTTATTTTTTTCTAACCATTATTTAATTAATATGTAATGTGTATTGAACCTAACTCGTAAGAAGTTTATTTTATAGCAAAAAAATAAATTACAATTAAATAAAAATTCTTAATTGACGGTATCAATTAGCTTAACATCAAGTTTAATTGAATAACAAGCAATCCGATATTGAATTCAATTTTTTTTTTCATGAACTGTTACATTGTCCCTCATCATCCCTCATTACTAATTATAGATTAATAGAACCACTACAAATCCCCAAAAAACATTTTTATTGATAAAATTCTAACAAATTTTACTAAATTAAATTATAAAAAACTTTTTGATTTTTTGCCTTTTTCAAATGTTAGTAGTTTATTTATATACATAAAACGTGAACACCATAGTCTATGGAATAAATTAATATATATATATATATCTTAGACCTCGTCCATAACGGAGCACCGCCCTTCGCACTGGAACCAGAGATAATCCCTCGCATCGACCCTAGTACCCTCGCCCCTAGCCCCCGATCTGTCCACATTGGATCACTTCTCTTCAAAGTGAGCTGGGACGGTATCTTTCTGCCCCTTCAATTGAATTTCAGACATATGCTAAACGGAATATTTTCTGACAAAGATATTTCGCTGGATTTATTCTTCAATAAAACTAAAAAAAACTGCCATGCCACGTGTGTAACAAAATATGATAAAGATATAACATAAAACATGAAGCCTACATATAACATGAACTGTCTTTGATGAACAATTTCTTGAAACTTTACAGGAGACGTGATCTTGACACAATGACAGGAATACCTCAATAAAAGGTTATCCCAAGCCAGAAGAACAGTAAAATGTTCCTTTGGCATACTTAAAGTCAAGTGGGAAATTTTGCTAAGGCCAATAAATGCAAGCCTACAACATTCTCATCCAAAAATATCCATCACTTTTTATCCCATTGTTTCATTACTAAAAAAAAATAGAAAAAATAAAATCTTTATAATGCCATTTACTAAAATTGTTTTGTTTTTTTAGATTTATAGTAGTCCTATTTTAATCAATTATTGATTAATTATTATAAATATTTTAATATCCCAATTTTTAAAAAATTAATAAGCTAATAAAAGATGTAAGTCACAAACAAGTCCCTTATTATTTAAAGATACAAAACGGAAACTTGTTGAAAACATATATTTCAAGTTACAAGGAGAGAAGATTTATGGATGATCTTACTAAAGTGAAATTATTAAATAAAATAAAGTGCTGTGATTTTACATTGTGAGGTGAGTTCTAAAAGTGGGTAACTAAAATTTCACAAAACATGAGTAACTGCACAGAAACGTTCCATTAGGTTGGATCCACAACGAACTATACTTTATGGGTTACTGTTATAGACGATCCACGGATGTATCATTTTAAAAAATAGATAAGTTGGTCATCAGGACATAATTCCATTTTATATTTAGGAAAGTTCAAATATCTTGTTTTCTCGAAAAGCTGCATTGTAGTTACCTAGTAATAAATAAATTTGCCTATAAATAAAGGTATAAGTGTAAAGTAGTAATGTATAAAGTTATATAGCTACAGAATTCACCCCACGATATATCATAAGACTGAAAACATTGATCATTTTCAGACCTTCCAGATATACATCTTTTCAAAACTTTAGACTATTTTCTAAAAAGTCTTCTTCTGCTTTGTCTTACTCTTGTGTCATTCCTAAAGTCGAGGAGCCTCGATAAATTGTAGCCATTCCTACTACATAGTTGTTTCATCTGCTGGAGGGTTTTGTCTCTTTTCCCTCCAATCCTCTGGATATTCTCCTGGTAAGAAATTCTGGGACGTCGTCGCTGTCTTTTCCTGGGTCGGGCTTCTAGAACTTTCTTTGGTTCTCTTTCATTCCCCAAGCGGCACACGTGGCCAGATCACTTTAGCAGTCGGGATTCGAGTGTGGTCTTAAGGTCTGTCACCTTAAACTATTCCCTTATTCGTAGTTTCTGACGCAATATATTCTTGTCTTCCAAACCGCTCTCTTCAGAAACTTCATTTCTGCTGCAGTAATGCGGCTGACTTGCTTATCAAGATTTAAATATGTGCCTTTTTGTCTGCATACCTACTTCTCGGTGACCGATTATACTATTGCAGATCTGGTAATAAACTTGATTGGCTTCAGAAATTCTAAGATATATCTGGGTCAATCTTACCAAAGGAACTTATTACTGTCCCTAAGTAGGTAAACTCCGGTACAACTTCTAATACCTCCCCATTGCAGATATGATGAACGCCTTCTTGATCTTCTCGAGACAGAACTAAAATCTTATTCTTTGAGGTGTTAATGACCATTCCTTTACGGGGTAGTTCTTCTTTGCCATCCTATTAGGGCTTCCTGTATCTTTTTTTGGGAATCAGCAATTAGGACAATGTCATCGGCATACAAAAGGCTTTGTACAAGAATGGTTCTTAAGTTCCATTTTCCAATTGTGGTCCATACACTTCGGTGCTTGTATATTTTATGGATCTCGTCCATAAAAACAATGAACAGAAAGGGGCTCAGACTATCTCCCTGCCTCATAACTTTTTCTACGAGGGATGCCTGAGATTCTTTTCATTGGTCCGCACAATTCCCTTTGCATCCTGGTATGCAAACTTAATGGCTGAAATTAGATCGCCTGGAATATCTTTGGCCGCCAATGCTTCCCATATTTCTTTTCTGGGCACTGAGTCGAATGCTGCCTTTAAGTCTAAAAATTTCCAAGAACATATGCTTGTCTCTGTCCCATGCCTTTTCTGCTATTCTTCTTAGGACAAAAATGTGGTCCTGTGTTTGCTTTCCAGGACGAAAACCTGCCCGTTCCTCTTCTATTTTATTTTCGACCATTGTCCTCAGTCGCTTTTCCAGTATGCTGGTGTAAAGTTTGTAGACAACTGAGAGCAAGCTTAAAGGCCGATAATTTTCATATTCGGTGGATCTGCCTTTTTTATGGATAGGGATAATCGCACTATATTCCCACTCTCTTGGAATTATTTTTTCTGTCCCAAATTTGTTGGAAAAGTTGGAGCATTTTGACAAGCAATGCCATCTCTTCCAGCTGCTTTGCCTACTTTCATTTGAATGGCGTCCATCTAATCTAATATTCTAAAAAGTCAAATGTTCAAAATTTTTTAAGACAGTCGGAACTTTTATAAAAATAAATTATTCACTTGTACTTTGAAAGAATTATATTAAATCTTTTTTAAATTTGTTTTTCTATAGGGACTTTGTCCCAGAATAAAGTTGTTTTTCTATTCTATTTCTAAATCCAAGGAGCGTATTTTGATTGATTGATAAAATACATCCATTTATGTGCTAATCATGCCGATATGATGATGATGATTCCAAATAATAATTTGTCAAGGATGAGTAAAGTAAAATTGCAATAAAAATAAATAAAATAAAAAAGTTACTTTTGTTTATTAAAAACAGCCAAGATTCCAAATAGTTGTTCCACAATAGCCTCGAAGATGCCTAACATACTTACCGCGAAACGTTAACTGTTAACAAAAGCAACATGCTTATTTTTGTATTGTAGTTTTATTTATTTATATTCATCCCCGATTATTGGGCGTGAGGCGGAGACGCAGCGGTCAATAAGCAAGATATCCAGAAGGGTGACTTGTTTGATTTCCTTCATCCTAAGCCCTTTGGCCCACTTGACCTTCTTCGGAGCTATGTAAATCCTGGGTCCTTCGGCTTCACAATCAGCCCTACACAATTCCGCAATGTCTTAAGAGATCGGGAGGGCTCCAACTAGATCTGGATTTAATTGGAATGTCTCGGCATTCTCTTGGAACATCCATCTCATGGGAGCATCGCCTGTGCAATCTCCGAACCGAGAGGGATCACTTGTTCTCGGCACTGTCTTCCTTCCCGCAACATTTAACTTTCCATTTAATACTAAAAGAGTAATGTAATGCTAGGAAAAAGATATGCAGGAAAATTTTATTGTATTTAAGCTTTTATGATTAGGTGATAAATAGGCTTCCAAATATTTTAAATTTTTTTTTTTTTTTGTACCTTTTTAGGAAATCTCTTTCATCTTCATGAATTCTTTAATACGCGGGTGAAAAAATTATTCGACTTAAGCTAAAATCTTGATAATTTCTATTTATATGACTATTGCTGTTATATAGATTAATCTTAACTTCTTAAATCAGTTGGAAAATCATATTTAAAGTTTTTTTTCTACATTTTTGAATGCAACCTTATCAAAACACAACATTCGTAATACCCTACGAACGGAACATAGGAACGTTCAGTGTGTTTTAATAAGAAGGCATCTAAAAGTGTAAAAAAAAACTGCCATTAAATATGATTTTCAAACAATTTCTGATTTTGAGTTTTGTACCTTTGTTCTACGACAGGTGCGATGTTCTTTGGAAATTACAGGTTTTAATTGAAATACAAAAGTCAAAACTAGTTCAGTCTACATGGCTTGGTCAAAGCTAATTTTGACCGGTCAATACAAGTTTTGTCTGAATTCTAATTTTGACTGTAACATAAAAAAAAAACACATACACACACAAACTTTTTTTTGGTTGGCCTTTTACAGACCTTGAAGATCTTTAGCCAGTAGTGAGTTGACAGTGGTTGAGTGCACATCAGCTTAATCCTCTACAGCTCGCTGGGATTATCAGGCCAATCCTGTCCAATATTATTACTAACCATTATTTTACTCAGCTGGCATATTTGCGTCTGCTGTTAATTTGTACTAATTATCACCTTTTCATTGATTTTTTTTTCTTACTTAATTTCTGTGTAAACTAATACGTGCTGGTGGAATCGCGTAAACGGCTCCCAAAGCATGGCCCTTGACGACCCAGGGGACAAAAAAAAACCCTGATCCCATATCAAATAAAAAAGAAAATGAACTTTCAGTAGAAAATACACCAATAAAACATTTTGAAAATTCACCAAAATTCTTGAGACACTTTCGAGCCCCTTTTGTTGTAATTATTGAGAAAGACGAAGACAACAAACTCGAGACATTTCATGACATGAAAATTGGAAAGCTTTTGGGTTTAAGCAATTCAGAAGTAATTTCTGTTAGGAGAAAAAATAAAAATCAAATCGAAATTAATTTTAAAACTTACGAATACGCTAATCGATTTTTATCAAACTGCTTTATCAAAACTAACAATCTTAAAGCTTTCATTTCGAAACAATACACAGTTAAATACGGCGTTATTAGGGAAATTTCAATTAACATTGATGAAAAAGAGATTCTCGAAAATTTAGTCAGTGCAGAAAAAATAATTAATTAGTGTACGTCGTCTATATCGCCGAGAAGTCAAAACAGAGGAGGTTTTAAAAGTACCAACACCTTCCTTACAAATAACTTTTCACTCTCAGCGCCTATCTGAAAACGTCACCCTTTACCTAGCTCCGCGTAAAGTTCAGCCATATATTTTTAGGCCTCTCTTTTGCGGAAAATGTTTAAATTATGGTCATTTAAAAGATAAATGCAGGGGTAAAACTAAATGTAGCAATTGTGGAGACATTACTCACCAAACTAACGAGTGTGGGAACACTACCAAATGCATACACTGCAAACTTCAGCATTTGCCAACAGATAAATCTTGTTCGGAAAGAAAACGCCAAGAAAAGATTAAACAAGTAATGGCAACACAGCCCATTAATTACAAAGAAGCGGCTAAGCTAATACAGCCAATAGCCACTTTTAAAAGGTTCTCCCCTCTCGATTTTCCGGAATTACCCCATACAGAGTCACAAAATCTTTACAACGTACAAAATATCAATCAGACTCGAACTTTAACAAATTTCTCAGCTCAAAATCACAAGGATAGATCAATTAAAAGACTGCGTACTGGATCATCCTCTGATCACTTCTGGGACTTACCCCCTCCTCCCATCTCTGAGGCATCTCATCCAATTCATACCAGTCCAAAAAGTTTCACACAAAAGCACACCAGATTCAAAATATATACAGTTCCTCAATTCTTTAATTTTTAAAATAAGGAACTCATCAGATGAAAAGGAAACTGTCAATATAATCGGTCAATCATTTTATAATTTTGTTCAAGACAATAAACAAATAATAAACAGTCTATCACCATATGGAGAAACAAGAACACATAGCATGGAGTAGCATTTCCAACTTAGATAATTAGGCATTCACTAGTTTGCACTTAATATTTCAAAATTTAATATATATAAATCTATATCACAACAAAATTCTACTATGTCAAGACCAAAACTTTTCAAACGTGTCAACAATTTAAAAATTATCCAATTCAACTGCCGGAGTATTAATAATAAATTTCAAGAACTTATCAATTACATGAATATAAACCAGGTGCATGTAGCACTTCTTCAGGAAACGTGGTTCAACAAAACAAATAAATATGAATCTAAAAATTACTCAGTGATAAAAAAGTATAGGAAAGATAATTATGGTGGTGTAGGAATTATCATTCACAACTCCATCGAATACGACAAAATCACAATAGACAATACAGGCCCTATAGAAGTACTTGCTATCCAATCAACAAACCTAGATCCGAAAATCTGCTTCATTTCTGTATACATTCCTTCCTCTGCCAGACTAAACATCTCCCACTTTTCGAAAATTTTCTCGATTCCGGAAAAGCTTAGTAACTGCTCTGTAATTATAGGAGGGGATTTTAACGCTGATTCCAAATTCTATGGTAGTTCACGGGACTCCTCAAGAGGCAATATAATAATTGAACAACTTTCTCAACAGCCCATTGTATTACTAAATGAGTTTGGTAAAGCCACACGCCTTGGAAGTCCAGGTCATAAAACTTCTATCACAGATCTTACCTTTGTAACCCTGGAATTATCTCATAGACTTTTATGGTCAATAACTGATGAAAATCTTGGTAGCGACCACCTAATAATAACCATCTCCTTCTCTTCCTGTTCTTTCACTGGTATGGTACAGGCTAGAAGGATTTTCAAGAAAATTAATCGTGATTTATATACAACACAACTTGATAGTTCAAATTTCCACGTGGAGAATAACATTAAAAAATTAACGACTCTTATTAATCAGGCTGGAGAGATGGCTATTCCTCGAACAAAACCAAATACATGCAAACATTTTTCCCAAAACCTTGGTGGAATGAGGCCTTGGAGGCAGCGTATAAACAAAAGACCACATCAATAAAAAATTATCGGAAAAACATGAACATTGAGAACTATAAGACAATGAGAACAAACATAAAAAAGGTTAAAAAGCTTATAGCAAAGGCGAAGAGGGATAGCTGGAAGAACGATTTTGCTGGCAAAATCAATCCTGGCGACTATCGATCGATGTGGAACAAAGTTCGATGTTTTCAAGGTAAAAAGTATTCCTCATCGACAATCCCAATTACCTCATGTAAAGCCAAAGCCGAAGACTTCCTCAAGCAGATTGGAGGCAACTCGATGCCTATGCCACCACACATTCTGGCAAACATAGATCTACCTAAAAATGAATACATCTCAGCCCATCCAGTTGCTTGTAAATTTAATGAATCAGAGCTGGATGCCGCTCTAAAAAAAATCCACAGCCCCTGGTCTAGATGAAATCAATTATGAAATGATAGCTCTTCTTCCTAAGATTTCTGAAGCTTAAGCTACTCAGAGCATTCAATGATATTTGGGAAACATCAAATGTCCCTCCTGATTGGAGACAGGTTCTAATAATTCCTATTCTTAAACCTGGCAGAGACCCTTCCCTTCTATCCAGCTCGAGACCCATCGCCCTCATCTCCTGCTTAGCTAAGACATTTAACATTATCGTTAAACATAGACTAGAGTGGTTTCTTGAAAATAATCACATAATAAGTCAGAACAGTTTTGGCTTTCAAAAAAACCGTTCAACGTCCGATAGCATCATGTTTTTTATAAATGAAATATACAAAACATATAATAGCAAAAATATTCTCCTAGCGATTTCCCTGGACCTCCAAGACGCTTATAACAAAGTTAACATAACAAAATTAAAAGAAATCTTGATAGATATTGATCTCCAGGTAGTAATGATAAAGTGGATTATTAATTACCTATCATTTAGAACATACTACTTACGAACATCCGAGGGAGAGGTCAAAGTTCATTCACAGACAGGCTTGCCCCAGGGAGATCCTTTAAGTCCCATTTTATTCGATATTTACACACACATGATAACGAAGTTCCTCCCTGATAAATGCAAAATTCTACAGTATGCTGACGATTTGATACTTTATACAACTTGTTCAAATATATCTGAAGGATATCATATACTGGAAAAAGGATTTAATACATTAGAAGAAAAGCTTCATGCACTTAATGTTCAAATAAACATATCAAAATGCAAAATTATCCCTTTTACAAAAAAAAAAAAAGAAAACTAAAACTAACACAATTAACCATTCCCACAAACAGAGGAGCAATAGAAGTCGCCAATACTGTAAAATTCTTAAGAGTATTCCTTGACACGCCATTTTCTATTAAAACACTCATACAAAACACATACAACAAAGCAGCCAATAGCTTAAACATAATAAAATCAATAGCAGGAGTTACCTGGGGAGCACACCCCCCCAATTTACTTACCATTTATAAAACTATGGTCAGATCAAAAGTGGACTACGCATCCATAATATACAATGAGTCTAACTCTCCGTTAATTAAAAAACTAGACACAATACAAAATAATGCTCTAAGGATATGTTTAGGAGCGTTTCGCACAAGCCCTGTAAATGCTCTGCAAGCCGAAGCAGGTGAAATGCCTCTATATTTGAAAAGGGAGTGGATAACAAAAAAAATTCTTCTAAAAGTAGCATCTAACAGTACCCATCCTCTATATGAATCTATCCGGAAGGGCACCCTATACATCCCAAAAGCAGGAATTGTAGTTCAACAAATGAGACATTCATTTAACTCACTTGCTACCTCTGCCGGACCACTCGACCTATGCACCCCCATTCCAAAGTCACAAATCGTTATTAAAACCAATTCCAAACTACATCAAACAGACTTGCCCAAACCACATTACCCAGCAACAGTTCTAAGACAGAAAACCATAGAAATTTTGTCAGAAAAGTTCAAATATCATCATAAAATATATACTGACGCGTCTAAAGATAAAAACAAGGTTGCAGTAGGGATATACGATGCCCATTCTAAACAACAAATATCTATGAATCTCCCGACAAAATTTAGTATTTGTATTGCTGAATTATACGCTGTCACCGAGGCTTTTAAATTAGCCAATAGACTGTACAAAAATACAAAAGTAGTCATTTTAACAGATTCTGCATCCGTATGTAACTCTCTCCAAAACATCCACAGACAACTAACCCCATCATATTTAATCAATAACATGGTCCATTGCACAACAAATAACAGATTCCAATGGGTACCAGGGCATGTTGGTCTCTATGAGAATGAACGGGCTGACAAGCTGGCAAAGCAGGAAACAGAAAGTGCAAAAAACGCTAAGCTACCTCTACCTGAACTTGTCCGGTGGGTTAAAAAACAACATATTATCGAATGGCAAGAAAGATATACCTGGGAATCAAGATCGAAAGGCAAGGATCATTATATTATCCAGCCTAATGTCAATCTTCGACCATGGTTCTCCCATATCAGCACTATGCTGAACAGAAAAGAAATATCATTGTTGACTAGACTAAGAATCAACCATGGCCGAACAAATCGCGGACTAACACTAATTAAAGTTAATAAGAATGACAAATGCTCCATATGTAACACCATCGAAGACCCAATACATGTTATCGTTAAATGCAACAAATACCACAGTTATCGGATAAAATACCCTGATATACAAAACAACAACACATTTCTCCAAAAAGTTGCAAATCTGGATGGGAACATGATACAATCTTTATGTCGGTTCATAGAAGAAAGTGGAATAGAATTCTAAAAACCCTATAAAAAACTATATTACCCTCCATAAACTCACATGATAATACTGCGGGCAGTATAGGACTTCAATGGAAGTCTTAAGCCGGAAAATAAAAAAAAAAAAAATATAAGATCTCCAGCCGCCGCTACCAGCTTCCTCCCCCTCTGTCTATCTTGGGCGGTGACTTCCTCTGGGTCTAGTTCCTACAACTGAGGCGTCCATAGTTAGGAGGACCTGTTGGGTGTTGGGACCTTCTTTGCTTTCATATCAATCGCGATCGATTGCTGCGTTTCAGAGATTATTTCTTTATACGTATTTCTTCTCCAAATCCCTAATTCCTTATCCCACTTTGGGCCCACTATTACCCTGAGAACTTTTCGTTCAAATTTTTCAATATTTTTCTCAAGGATATCCGTAAGCGACCATGTCTCACTGCCATACATCACAACAGGTTTTATGATTGGATTATTTTCGTGACATCTTCTTTGATCTTAGCATATGGATTACTGAGAAGAAGGCTTTGTTAGCGCTGAATCCAGACCGTGGTACGTAACGATATCACAGGTGGTAGGTGAACAAGCAAACAAAAGCTATGGATAAAATCATATTTTTAATACGTTAATATGTATCAACAATAATATGAATAGACACGATCTACTAAAATTGATTCAGGATGGTCACAGAGTAAAGGTGAAAGGACTCAGTGTTAAAGAGGACTTAAGAATAAAGTCTAGCATTGATGCACTGAATGTAAATAAACAGCATACTTCCAACTGAAAACTATTGACGCTTTTCTTTACAATGCCCAACTTTCTTATTTTTGATGGATGAACTTCCATTTGCAAAATTCATGGTATTGTTATGTGAATCTTACTTTTGCTGTTATTTGAAATTTATAAACCTTTGATTTTGGATTTTTAAACTTTATTTTCAAGTTATTATTTTCTTGAGCAAATTTACTGTAGTATATACTGTTTTGTTTGACAAATAAATGTTTGTAAATCAGTTTGATTTTTTTTTATGAATACTAATCTTTAATACTAATATCATAAGATCAGATAATGGTACGACAAGCTATCCCATAAATAAAAGTTTGGAAACACCTGCTTTACCTTGCGCACTAGGAGTTTATTTAGATGGCAAAACCTTTATAATTACGATATATTTTTAAGGCTTCTAGCACTGGTCAAGACCAGACTGAGACTCGTATTTGGTGCTTACGTCATCGATTTTGAGATCATTTCCAATTTTTTTTTCTCGATACATCGTGAGAATCAATAGAGGTGGTCCCATCATAAATTGAAACCTAAATTTCGATTTATGATGGGACCACCTCTATCGATTCTCTCTCGATTATATATATATATATATAGACACACACACACACACATATATTGGTTGATTGGATATTTGAAGAATGAGTTTGATAGAAGAGGTAAGAGCTGTTGAGATTAAATTAAATTAGAGACGATGGGGGGCTAACTAAATGGTCGGAACGGTTATATACCGGCAGGTGTGAGTAATGGCTCGGCTACTTCCCTCCCAAGATAGATGTCCTACCGCCATCTGAGAAATTCTCTCTCCTCCCTCCCTCCTCATCTAATACCACTCCCCCTCTTTATATTGAGCACAATCATTGTGTCTTATATAAGGCATTTAGAAGAAATTTGGACATCTTTAACCGAATATAACACTAAATATTTTTAATCGAATTGACAAGATCTGGTTTAGTTGCGTTCTTAGGTTTGTAATAATATAAAATAAAATATTAATAAGATATCTGTATACATTTATTAGAAATCTTTAATTTTTAATGTAAGATTGTTTAGAAACCCAGAATTTTTTTTGAAACGTGCGCAACCAATGAGACCTAAAGCCAATAGTCCTAACATACTCAATATTTTAAACTAAAATATTCTCTTATTAATCAATGCCGCCATTTCTTTCAGTAGCTGTATTGTATAGAGCTAATTCACACGTTTTACGCCCTGATATTTTAGGGCTACGTATTGAGCAAATCTATAAGGAAAAAGGATATTATTGTTTTGGATTAAATATTGTATTCTAATTACAAAGTAAAGGTTTGCAACCTGCTTAGACCATTAAAGTGGACAGAGGATTGGAATAATTGAAAGAGTATGACTGCAGACAACTGCTAGTAAGATCAGATAGGTTGAATAGAGAAGTTGAGATCACCAGAAAGTTTACCCTCAAAAGGTACCTCTCAGATAAAAAGTGAGAAGAAAATAGATCATATACAGGCAGCAACAGGTACTTCAAAAAATCGACATCTGAGGACAACCGGCAGAACACTGGAATAGTACCAACTAGCTACAGATAGTAAGGCTGAAGAAGGAAAAATATTTATTAAACCTATCTGGAGAGGTAGAAGTCCACTATTTTGAAGAAAGAAGATACCCTCCAGCAGATGTAATTTCGCGGACCATTAATCAGCTTAGCAGTATTATAATTTGTAAGGACATTCTTTTAGTTAAAGTGTTAATTGTAGGGTATCATATATGTATAAAGTATGTATCATATAATTTATAAAGTTTTTGAATCCTGATCTACATTAACCAGAAAAATAGCGCTGGAATTTTTAACGAATACCCAATTTATTGCAGTTAAATTTAAAGCTAGATTTAGAAATTGATTTAGTTACTGGTCTTCAATCAACAAACCCTACTGCTCTTTCCAACATTTTTTTAAAAACATACTGAGATAATTGTATCCGCAGAGTAGTCTATAAGTAGAGTGCAAATAAAACTTATTCTTAGAGCACAACTGTCGTTCGCATTCCATAAATCGCCAACTTCCGAAATAATTTCCATCCAAAAAAGATTATATAAATAAATAAAAACCCAAATTAAAGGGAAAGATTCTGCGCTGTTCCAATGTGAATCGAAGATGAGAAAATCCGTTTTTCACCTTTGTTTTCTAAGATTATTTAATTTTAGGTCCTTACATTCTTCTACCACTTTACTTTTTCTTTTCCACTCCCCTCCTGGTTTCGGAAATTAATTTCTTTCACAGCGGTTTGTGGGAAGACCCCTAATTATTTTCCTGATTCGTCGGGAAGGTAGGAATACCAACAAAGCAAAAGATATTTACCGTATTCGGAAGAATAATTCCAAAAGAATGTTAACTGATTGGGAGTTGGAGTAACAGAACTTAGTAATAAAAAATAGGTATATTTTAATGATAAAGCCTTCTATGGCCTTAATTAAACTTGTCCTTTGCAAACCGATCGCTGAATATAAATAATGATTAGATTAATTTTTGAAATCCGTCGTCCTCTTTATCCCATCGTTAGATATAAGGCGATTATTTAATATTACATCAATTATGTGTGTATTGGTGTTACTGTTATTTCAAAGTAAACATTTACAGTTTATATTTCGTTCTACTTCAAAAATATTTTATTAACCAAGGGACTTATAGGGACTTAAGCTGGGCGCCAGAAGATACCACCGTCTCTAATCCAACTAGATATTCCATCTGTTTGTAAATTTTTAACAAGACATAATATGGGGAAGAGACTGATGATGGCCGCTTCTAAAGCTCAAGCCGTTCTCTAGAGAGGAAAAGCTGATGCGCTGCTTATGAGGGATTAAGGGCCAATTTGTCTTAAAAAAAAAAACGGACTTAACATCCTAATGCAAAATGAATTTCAGAGAAAACTACTTGCACTTTTTAGATTTCATCTACGAGTGGAAGACATTTAAGGGTCCAGACCTCTTCAGTCTGAGGAATCCGAGAAGAAAGACTGGAGATGTTCCAGAGAGATCGCCGGACCATAGAGGCGAAGGGACGGCGCTAATTGAATTGAAGGATAGAAACAATAAAGAAAATATGGATAATTTAATAGAACGGTTTATTTATCTATCTATTTAAACTTCATAATTATAATTTGATTGCTTAGATTTGTTTTTGCGTTATCCTTGTTTAACTGAATATTGGCCCTCCATTTGTAAAGCCTGCAGAACCGCTACTCCTATCAGTAATGCGGTATAAATATCTACTTCTACTGAAGGAGGGGAACGATTCAATGCTGATTGTTTTTTGTTTCTTTGATTTATAAATTTTATCAAAAACCGTTTAAGCACCAAACATCATCACCAATATGCTATGTACGAAAAGACTAGTTCTTTTACTAATACTTGGGGATTAATAAGATAACTATAATTCATTACACAAACACATAAATTTAATTATGAACAATAAAAAAAGATCATAAGTGAAATAGATAAAACAATTATATCAAAAGGAAGTTTCATTAAATCTTATGGCTTAACAAAGGAGAGAAAACTTATCATTAATTAAATAAAAAAAAGAATCTTATGATCTGAATGAAAGTTATTATTACAACATGTAGTTAAGAGAAAAGAACCACTATAACTGTATGAGCACTCATCACCTTTTTTGTGCCATATCACTGTAATCATTCACAGGAGGGAAAAGGGTCAACTTTCTGGTCCGGCCAAGTGCCAATCGAATCATTTAATTAGCACAGGTTGAATTAGGGGATACCATCAGAGACAATCTTTAATATTAGAATTATAAGAGAGAGGCCAAGCCGAGACAATTGAGAGTATTCCTTTCAATAACAGCCGGTGCAGCTCACTCTCTCACAGGTAACCTCCACCGGGATAAAATAAATCTTCTAGTAGATTGATATATTTCTTCTACCATTGCCTTGATTTGAGGTTGATTTGAACCCCTATCCTTATGGTAGAAGGGCTGCAACCGGCAGAATCATAAAACAGAAGTCAGCCTAGAGTTAGAGACAAGCATGAGGCCGGGCTTCCAAGACCTTAGAACACAGCGCCAGTAGTTAAAATGTGCAGTTACATACTTAAAAGGAATTTACAATCTGTGGATCGGCTTCAAAGCAATTACCTTTGCCAGGGGAGGAGGATTATTGCTTTCTAGATACTTTTTAATATTTAAATATATATTGAATTATTTAATATCTATGTACTAGATAAATAATATCAGTTAGTGAGCGGCCGAACAATACTCTTAGTTTAAAATTTGAGCCTAACCCTCGACTTTGGTATTATAAATTTCAGACAATAGCAAAGAAAGTGCGAAATAAAAAATAATAATAAACATGAAGTTAGAGAGTTGAATAGACCGTATTGTTGATAACAAGATGCTGGAGTTGGAGTAGATAGTTCCCACACCTGATGGGAGTTCGGTCGCATCCACCTGATTTCAGACTATTTGTAATTTTTTGTAATATTGCAAGATTTATTGGGGGAAATAATTGCTATGCATGAATAATATGGATGTTTTCTTCCGCTACGAAAATAAATCCATTGACACACAGAGTGTCCCCCAAAACAGGATAATCCTTGGCGGTTTACCAAATATGACGATGAACAAAAAAGGTTTCTGTGAAAATAAACGTGAAAAAAAAATACGCTGTGCGACGATTTTTGGGAATCGGTACAGAACCGACTCATTGCATCGGAGCAAAACACCAAATCATTTTTTCATTTACTGCCTCATGTTGCATCCAAGCTATCCGAAGGTAGCGGAATCCATTTCAACCACTTTTGTGAACTAAAAATTTGTTGTTCTCTAAAATCAAAATTTCTTATCGCATTTTACGATTTACCTTTCTGAACAAATTTGGTACTTTGTCTTTAGGATCGAAACTAACGTCATGGAAAATTAGATTTGGCGTTGAATGAGCCCAATAGACCAAACATCCGATCTTTAGTGGATTATCGGAGTTGACAAGATTTTCAAAATTATAGATAGGTATTTGAAATCCAAATCAACTAGATATTTTAATCAAAATTGGTTATAGGCCGTTTTGGAAGAATGAAAAATATTTTAAAAACTGACCAACACGGAACAAATTTTATTCAGAAAGCTAAAGTAAAATCGAAGAGGAAATTTTGATTTTAGGGATAAACATTCTCGGCTTAAAATTTCTTCGTTACAATGGCTTCCGACATCTTCAATAGCTCGAAAGCAAGATGAGGCAGTAAATGAGAAAACAGTTTTGTGTTTTTTGATGCAATGAGTCATTTTTTCATCAATTACCAAAAAACGTCGATGTGAAAAATTGTCTTGTATTTAGCCTGAAAATTGGTTAAGAATTCATTTGCTGGTTCTTGCTTGTTCATAGGAACTGTTTTGTTCAACGTTATATATCATATAAAATCCCTCAAAGGCTGTAGGCTTAATATTCAAAAATAAATACTCATCTTAAATAATTGAAGTCTAATCATTTTTTGTAATGACATTTTGCAATGAATAGACAGATTTTTACTACCTCTTACTAAAATTAAATTAACTTTTATTTTTGCATCTATCTTAATAATTTTTAATTAACTAATACAATAACAGTTTTCTGTATAGAGAGGAATTCCAAAATGTTTGACCGCTTCAATTTTGTCACTATATTTCCCATTCTGAGAATTAGAAAATATCCTGAGATGAAAAAATTAGATTTTCTCAGCCTCATGTTCACTGAAGGCTCCGGTAAGGAGCATGGGTGAAATCAGGCAAATTATCGCCTAAGCATCGTCTAAGATAACAATATTTCTGCTTTTTTTCCCCATGAAACTATTTTTTAATATGATCATGTATGTGGCCTTAAATTTTCAACCAACATTACATTTTAAAAAGTACCATATATGCCTAAAATTCTGTCTGTACGTACGTACGTTCATATCTCGCATAACTCAAAAACGGTTAGCCGTAGAAAGTTGTAATTTTATATTTAGGATTGCTGTAAAATCTAGCTCTGAACCTCCCTTTTTGGTTACTGCTTGATCACCGCAAGTGGTACTTTACTTGAAGGTCATAATTTATTTCCATAAAAAATTATATTAAAATATCATGCAAAACTTCTCAAATTTAGTATTTATAACTTATAAATTGATTTATATAACATACTAGATTTTGGTCTAAATTGGAAGCGTTACCTTACTTGAATGTCATATTAGACTTTAATCAAAAATTATATTAAAATATAATGTAAAACGTATCAAGTTTAGTAAACAGACCTTTTATATCGATATGAATGTATTTACTATATTTTGGTTAAAATTGGTGAGCCGAAAAGGGTACTTTACTTGAAGGTCAAAATAAGCTTAAATAAATTATATTTAAATTAAATACATAAATCATGTTTCGGTAATAAAGGTTACAAACGCAATTTGGTTTCCAATCCAATTAAACATTTTTATTACTTGTTTTAAGTGTTAAAATTGATTGTAAAATACTGATTTTTCTCCCCATTTGTGTTTGTGTGTCAATAGATGGATGTCGCGATGTCGTGTCGTTTTTGAGATACTGCAATCTTCGGAAACTAGTAACCAAATTCAGGATCACTTTTTGAGCCACCGATTTATAGTTTAATAGGCGTACAAAGAAGTCATGTATTGTCCACATCAGATATTTTATAGTGTCATGATTGATGAAGTGCATTTTTTTCTGCCGCACTTTAAAATTTGGAGTCAAGGACATTATTTTTTCCATTTTTTATGGTTATAAACTATTAAATTACACTTATAAATTACAAATATTTCATGTTTTAGCTTATTCTGTGGTGAACAATTTGACATTTTTTTGTTTTTTTTTTATTCTCTCTGGCCCCTAGAAGCGCAGATATGCTGAATAAAAAAATCATTAATATATAAATGGTTTAATAAAAAAAAAAAAAAAAAATCCATCATCTGATTTAGACAAGTCTATTTTCTCGGATTTCTGAAATCCTACACATATCATATGTTTTCCAGATTTTTCCATTTTTTT
Source organism: Rhaphigaster nebulosa (assembly GCA_948150685.1). Taxonomy (NCBI): domain Eukaryota; kingdom Metazoa; phylum Arthropoda; class Insecta; order Hemiptera; family Pentatomidae; genus Rhaphigaster; species Rhaphigaster nebulosa. Next base: position 115,155,598 of record OX411308.1, on the reverse strand, counting down.
TATGGAAAATTATGCTCTGGATACCGGATTACAGGTATGCTAAATTTAAATTACTAATACCCGTTTTTATTTGAAATTTTAAATATATCGTTGCCACCATGAAAAACAATGTGAAGCATTTTTATAAAAAATCTTATAAATACAAATCTAGAGCTCACAGCAACAAAATGGGCTAGAGAAAAAAAAAATTATTCCTAATCGAGAAGTTAAAAATAAAACATTAAGATCTTTTTTAGTCTCCTAAAAAGTAGATTTATTCACATTCATTACATAAACGTGGTGATGACGCTATATTTGACGCTGTATTAATACATATATTAACACGTATATGAGAAGACAGCCTTAAGCATTCAGCTTCATTGTTTAATTATTTATTTTATTTTTATAGATTTTTTTTAATGGTTTTATGCAAATTATCCTATTAGTTGTAATAAACCCTTGCGCTAAATGCGAATACATTCAGAAATGATAATAATAATGATGCTTGGTATAAAACTAGGATAGCTCCTATTGAACTGTTTTTATAAAAAAAAAATAGCCACAGGCGTTGATGACCTAGCGGTTTTACGCCTTAAAACCCAAACAAACAAACTGTTTTTATAGGCAAGGAGTAGGCTATGTTTACAGATTTGGAAATATGAAGGGACTTCAAGACGTCAACTTTTTATATTTTCTTCATGAGCAGAACTCTGTGTCTTCCGGTACAATCTTTCATCATTGGTAAAAATGTCCTCCAAGCTTATAATACTATGGAAATTGACTGCTATAACGTATCTTAGGCCACAAACAAACTACACTCTAAAGAAGTGAAGAATTGTGCTTTTGAATGTTGAAAACCAGAGAAACAAAAAATAACAATAAAAGAAGAATTTATTTCTAATTCTGCTTGCATAAGTACTAAGGATAGCGATGAATAGAGATAATCAGAAAAACAAATTGGATTTTTAAATTTTACGAGATGATTTAAGTCTTGTAAGCAAAGAAAGTTTTGAATCTTCCTTATACACCAAGGTTTTTAAATCGGTCCAAAATGTCGGTACTACCTTAAAGACGATTTCTAAATAATAAGGCCAACTCTAAGATCGACTTGGGCCGATCACCTCTATTTTGAAAGAAATTTCACCTTTCAAACATGAATACTGAAAGTCAAATTATTAACAATTGGACTCATGAAATTGAATGACTAATTTAATATATTAAGAAGTGACACATATCATTCAGTTCATAGAAAGTGAGTACATACTATGTGAATGTCATGAAATTTTAAACCCTTAGATTGCCTACCTCTTTTTCTAATCGTTAAGAACTATATATATATATATATATATATATATATATATATATAAGTCTGAAAGACTCCATAACCAAAAAATAGGTAAAAATCAGTTTTTCTTTCGATTATATATACTTAAAATGCATTGGACTGCTGGTTTTATATTTCTTAATTTTTTTAAATTCACATAAATGTATATATTTATATATAATTTATTTATTTATTTTTACTATTTATTATTTATTTATTTTTACTATTTATTATCCAATGATGTAAGCTGAAAATCTTTGATAAATAAAATAAAAGGGAAAATAAATAGCATTACTTTAAATAAAAAGTATATATATATATATATATATATATATATATATATATATATATATATATATATATATATATATACATACATACATACACACACTCACACACACACACACACACACACACACATATATATATATATATATATATATATATATATATATATATATATATATATATATATTTAATAAAACTTTAAACACTATAGAAACAGTGCAAAGTGTGGGAGCATAACGCGCACTATAATATATGCGTGAAAATTGATCGAATTTATAATATTTAAAAATCATACTTAGTTTCATGTTATGGAAATACGGTTTAGAAAATTCCGAGTGTTTAATAAAATGAAAAAAAATGTGTCTAGAAAGTATCGGATCCAATATTTGATTTTTTCATATTTTCGACGATATTCGCTTAGACACCCGGGTGGTTAAGGGAGATTTTTTTTTTTTTTAAAGTATTGAATAAATTTTTTAGCTAACGATAATAATGTGTAGGTATATACATCACCAAAATAAGGTAAAAACCAAAACATAAAAAAAAAATTCTTTTTTGTCAAAGGTTAAGAAATTCATATTTCAAGACAAGGATCAAGGATCCTACTAACGTAGAACTGCTAACGTGTTACATCTTATCCAATAAAGGGTCAAGTTCCCATTTACTGGTGATGTAGTATGTATATGCACATAAGAGAATTCAATTATATACTGATATGTTTTTTTTTTGACGAAAGTCCAGTTGACATCAATATCAGTAAGTTTTTATTTCACCTTGTTAAATGAGTTATTGGTGTGGGATAGTAAGTAAATGGTATATTTCGATACTTAAATATTCGCTTTCACACCTTAATGTCCTGTGGCTTTAATGCTTCAACAAAGATGGATCTTGCTCTGTGTAGTATGACGCTGACTGTACATGAAACACGTGCCCTTAATGGATACAGAACTGAATCAGAGCGCATATATGCATAGAGCCATGCAAACAATGGGTAGTGAAGTTTGTATGATGGACAGAGTTATAGATGATAGATGATCACATCACGTTCAATATTTAACTTTATTAACGATTGAGCGCTAAAATAGCGTTATCTATAGTTATCAGGTCAATCTCTATTTACTGCCTATAGCATTCATATTTTTGGTAATTTTTGTTAAAATAAAATATTTGGGTAATTAATCTCTCAATTCCATGCTCTAATACATATACTCAATTGTAATTTCTGTCTGCCTGTCTACAAAATAGATCTCGAATTCTCGAGAAAGGATTTTGCTTTAACTTTTAGAATTAGTGTTTTTGGTCCTCAAAAATAAATTGTCGTACACTTTTACCCCAAAAAGACTAAAAACACCGATGGGAAAATATCTGATGTGGTCATGTGTTGTCCACACATGTTCCTTGTACGCCCATTAAATTATAAATCCGTGGCTCAAAAAGTGATACTGAATTTGGTTACTAGTTTCCGATTAAGGAAGCTAAAGGAAGTAAAGAAATAATCCAAGGAAGAATAAAACAGAGAGATACGAGGAAGTCAGAAGCCCAATAAATAAGCACGGAAGCAGGATGACTAGCCGCCAGAAGAATCAGTCTCAGAAGTTCCTTACGCAATATCTCAGCTAATAATGGTCCGATTTAAATGATTATTATTTCGTTTTGTAGGGAATTTCATTAGCTTTCGTTTAAACACAATAAAAGTACCAATTTTGTGGACGGATTTTTTTTTTGTTCCAGTATGTTATTTAAATCAATATATCTTGATTAATATATCTTTAACTTATTTAAATCATATATAAAGTATAAATACTAAATTGGAGAAGTTTTGCATAATATTTTAATATCTTTTTGATGTAAATCAATTATGACCTTCAAGTAAAGTACCACTTCCGGTGATTAAGCAGTGACCAAAAAAGGAGGTTCACAACTAGATTTTACAACAATCCTAAATACAAAATTTCAACTTTCCACGGCTAACCGTTTTTGAGTTATGCGAAATACGAACGTACGAACGCACGTACGTACGTACAGACGCCACGACGAATCTAGTCAAAATGGATTCAGGGATGGTCAAAATGGATATTTCCGTTGAAATCTGAAAACCGAAAATTTTCGCGATTACAATACTTCCTTTACTTCGTACAAGGAAGTAAAAAGGGAATGAAAAAGAGTGAACCGCTTGTCAGTAAACCCAAGTAACGAACGGCGGTATTTCATTACAGCTAAATTTCATTCAAAGAAATAATTCATAAACTTTGCAATTAATTATTTTATTTTCATTTTTAATTAAATATGAATTTAAATATTTTAGTATTAAGGAAAGGTTAGAAAAATTAAATTTAGACGTTTAAGAAAGTAGAGGAAATGATTTGTTTTCTTTCCTGAATTTCTGTAGTGATAAGTTCAAATAGATATATGCTATAAATGAGGTGTAATATTTTTACAACTTTATTTTATTGGTATTGTCGTGTGTTTAATAAAAAGTAGTCAAATTATTTTAAAGTACAACATTTAATCATTATTAGTATTTTTTGTTAACTAATTAAATAAAGAACTAATTGAATAAAGTAATTTCCAAGCATGGTTCGGTTTCCTGGTACCTTATGTTGATTTGGGGTAAACCCCATTAGTTTTAGAAATAAATAAATAAATCATGTATCAAAAAAATTAATGTAAAATGTATAAAATAAATGGAAATAAATAAATCTTTCCTATCTAAAAAGATTATAATAATAATTCTAGATTTCTTTGAAGCCTTGATTCAATAGACCACTCTATCCTTCTTTCCAACTGAAATCAACCTTAGTGCTATTACGTGGTTTCTATCATTCCTTTCTTATCCTACTCAAGAAGTTGATATTCCTGATCACGGACTTTCAAGAAGAGTCATCAATACCCATCAAGATAATATCCGAATTAGTTTTTTGATAAGGAAAAGGACTCATAATCTTGTCGCTTAATAAGTTAGTTGTGAGTTTCGAATGTAGATAGCGCACTGAGTTCGAGGAAATAACAACCGACCTATTCAAATAACGAGTCACACAGCCATGTTTTTTTTTTTTTTTTAAATAAAGGATACAGTAAAATAAATTTTAATTGGATGATGCTGTATATATGAACTTCGTTATTTTTCCAAGGGAATGGGCACGGTTTCAAACCTCGGTGAATTGGAAATAGTTGGAATATGTTATTTATTGATTTTGTTTTCTAGCATGCCTTATTTACATACATACATTACACACGATTTTTAGGCATCAGGGTAAATCTGCTTCCTTTAACAAATCATTTACTTACTCTATTTCACGTATAGCTCGCAGTAGCACAACATAAGAGAATAATAAACATAGAGAAGATTAACACCAGATTAGTAGCCAAAACAAAACAATTCCTGAAAAATTGATAACCGTCCAACTCAGCTTTAATCTTCATTTGTGATTTTGTGTTTTTAAGGTATAGCATGTTCTATTGTTAGCATGCTCATGATAAGTAGGAACGTTTTATCACCAGGAAAACTCTATCGAATTGTTGCTTTAAGGAAGGGCTGTCAACACAACAAATCGCTCAACGGGTGAACATAGGGCGACGTCGTAAGGTGGTGGAATAAAGTTTTGATTTCTGGCTTGGTTGAAAAAGGCCTCGTACTGGTAGACCACGAAGAACCAATAGCAATGAATGTAATTTTATTATCTTAATTGCCAAAAGGAATCGAAACTCAACAGCTGGGGGCCTACATAGTAAGTGCAGCATAGTAAATGTACAACAATAAGTGACCAAACAGTACGGAATCGTCTTTACGATGTTAACCTCTAGGTTGGAAGACCCTAAGCTGTCCGAGCAAGAATAGAGGTCGAAGGCAACAGCATCTCCAGCGATTGTTTGCTCTAAGATGAAACGCGCATTGCTTTCGCACCAGACAACAACTCTCGTATGCCTGTACTCAGGCCATATTCAATTGTTATAATTTCTTGCCTATTGAAGGCGTTGTCGCCTTCGAGCTCTATTGAAGAGAGGGCAGCGTAAGAGGTCTTCTAGTCTGAAGATTAGCATCGTGAAGATGATTCTGTACAGCTTGGTCATTTACTGTTTGTCTCGTACTATGCAGTAGATGACGGTGTAAGTCACCGGCTGTTGAGTTTCGGTCCCTTTTGGAAATTAAGACAATAAAACGATCTTCATTACGACTGGCGTTTCGTGGTATACCAGTACGAGGTCTTTTTTCAACCAAGCCAGAGATCAAAATTTTATTCCACCACCTTACGACGTCCCAATATGTTCATCCGTTGAGTGATTTAGCGTATTGACAGCCCTTCCTCACTAAAGCAACAATTCCTGATGATAAAACGTTCCTACTTATCATGAGCATGCTCACTATATGACAGCATACTGTTAAGACCACTAAACACAACTGATAATGATCACCTTTTTCAGAAAATATCTTGTTTTGGCTCCTAATCTAGTGTTAATTCTGAAACTTCTCTTTGTTTATTAATATTAGAGATTAATTTAGTTGTGCTACTGGGTTCAAAAGATTTTGCTGAGGCAAAATGGTATTGGTAAAACAAGGAGTGATGCAAAACGTTTTTTTTAATTTGTATTTTATTGCATAAACAAAAAAAGAGACACAAAGAAATAAAGTATAGAGCTAATCTCTAGTTTATGATCGAGTCCATCACCCTGATTCTGTTCACTTCCATACAGTTTTACACTAATACATTAAATTTAGTGGGTAGGTAAGGATTAATAAAATTTAATTAATGTTATTTTATCTGCACTGACAATAAATCATAAACTGTTGATATTAATATATAAAACACCAATAGCCTTATACGTCGGCAAACATCACCTCTGCAGTGGATTGCCTGTTACAATCTAATAAATAAAAAAAATCGCATTAAAAATTATTCAAATATTAAGTCATATATTTCAAAACATTAAACATTTTCTATAATTAAGATATCTTTTCACTTTTCTACATTTATCCTAATCTCTTGACTACGCAGTTTAGTTGATTTTCTTGAAGCACTTTTGTAATCCATCTATAAAAGTGTGACACTTTTATAATTAGTGTAATCAGAGTCAAATATCATTTTTTTTTCTCCCCTTACCTCCTTTGCGATAGGTCTACCAGTACAGTAAATCAATAATTTCTATTAATATTATTTTATTTTAAAGTAATTCTTATTTTGGGAAACCACGTCCTCTAAGAATAACAACAACGCACAATTCCAGTAACATTTGTCTGGCTGCGGTGCCTTAAAATAATGAAAAATGAGCGAAGTGTAATACAAGCATATATTGTCCATGAGACAATATATCCAGTGACGTGCGGAATCCTTCGGCATTCTTTATAATGCGAAACTAAGAGAAAATTATCATTGCTGCCAACCCAAATAATGAAAGTGCGCGGGATTAATTTGGAATGCGTTCTGAAATTATATTGAAACACTGCAGGATAACATTGAGGGAGGTATCGACAAGATAGTGGTCTGTATCAGTTTAGTTATTTTATTTTAGACATAAAATTTGTATGTCCTTTATAAGTTTATTTGCGAAATTGTTTTCCTTTTAAAAATAAACCTAAAATCTTTGCTAAGCGAATTAAAACTACTTTAACTGATTTTTTCATGAGTCACGGGGCCTATACATATGAACAATGGTCCGATTCCACACAAAAAAGCAGGAAATTTAAGTTTTTTTTTAAAGTAGGTTACGTTTTTTTTTTTAATAGAAAACCATCAGTCAAAATTCAAAATACCCTTTAAGAAATATATTTTGACTTAACTAAGTCTACTATACGGGAGCTTTTGGGCGGACCAATAGCGAAAAATATCTTATTTTTAAATCACACTTTATTTGTGAATGTTTTTTTCAGCCCCCAGGTGGTGAGTTACACATATCCCACTTCTAGGAAAACTTTTACTTTTATTAAGCTTTAATTTCGTATAAATGAAATTGAGGTTTCTTTTGGGATTGGCCTAGAAATGGTTCCTGATTTGCCAAAAAGTGGGGTGTAGAATTAGATCTCCCCGACAAAGAAGTTTTTGAGAATGAAATTTATTAAATTGTCTCTTGTCAATAACACAAAAATAACACGAAAATACAGAATAAAAAACTTTTTTTTGAAAAAAACACCAAAAAAACAGAAGTATAAATTAACCAAAATAGTTCTGAAATCAAAAGTGTCTCTGAAAATAAAAATGAATTAAACATTGACAAAGTAAAATGAATAATGCTTAAATATTTAAAATAATAAAATAATTATTATTAACAACACCACTAACAAAAACTAGAAACTAAACATACTTAATTTTTTTATTTTTTTTATTATGTTTATCTGGAAAATAATACAAGCTGCCACACTCAAGGGCAACAGGTATTAGGACAATAAGAATACATTCATACATCCATACAAGATAGACCAAAAAAAAACAACAACAAAAAATGAAAGAAACATAAGGAGATAAAATAAAAATAATATATATAATATATACAAAAAAAAATCTACATTACTAGTAAAAATGAATAGGTACACAATTTAAATACTAGCGAAATAAGTAAACAACCAAGGCAAAGAATTAAGTTAACTAAAAATAAAATAAGTCATCTTGAACACATTCATACCTATATAGAATATTTACAATCTGCCCAGGGAACTCCGAACCAAGCTCTGCCTCCCACATATGAATGAAAAAGATATTTCTTTTTGGTAAAGAAGCCTTTATTCTGCAATAGATTTAGTTTAATTTAATAGGCATGGAATATGTAAAAATATCAATCAACAACCCCTCCTTCTTTAAGGTTACCAGAGGAGGAAATATAGATACACACACACATATTGATAATTTAACCCATATATAAACTTATTTTCTTCTTTTGCACAATTACACTGGTAAATTGAACTTTTTGCATTTGAAAGGCCCTTTAGGAGTTCTTCTACAATAGGTCACATTTCTAAATAGTATGTTTGCAATTTCGCAGATTACTTTTAAAAAATAGTGCATTACACGAGGATGCACGGAGAAGGGATAAAAGTTAATGACGATTTTATGTTCAATATATCAAGAGGAGTAATATATATAAATGCCCGACATTTATACTGATTAGTTTAACTCAGGGCACAGAATGGATCCCAGAGGTAATCATGGAGCTATTACAAGGAGACCAACGGGAAACATTGATAGTTCCCTAACTCTCAGGAGAATTTAATTGAACTACTATGAATTAATGCTCTTGCATTTATAAGTAAATATCAGCCCTTTATATCACTTGTAAGAATAAAAATATTCTGTTTTCAGGAATAGACCTTCCTCAAATAATTTGCAATGAATGTTCATGTAGTCTGTTTGTCACGGATACATATAATATGTCAAACTTTATTTATTATTTATCTTGCAATTTCCTAGGACTTGAGACAATCTGATTTTACTTTGTAGTTGAGCATACTCTCCCTGAGATGTATTTAGTGGGTGGTTTTCAAATTTGATGACTACATAACGAGAGAAACGTATGATTCACGGACTTTGTCCAGAATTAGTTTGGGCCTTGTATAGATTCAGATCCCGGAGGTATAACAACGGAATTTATTGTGTCCTAGAGGTTTTTAGTCATGGACTATATTTTTATCTGTAATAGTTAATTAATTATAGAAATTAACTTCTTTTTAGTGTTCCAAAGTTTATTTATATAAGCTGTGGTGAAGCAAATTTGGTCTATATGAAATAATCCCATTAAATAATTCTTCACCTAAAAATCTATTAAAGAATATATTTTCCAGCCTCAAGACAATTATTCCGCTATGTATTTAATAGGTGTTCAAAATAATTTATTTTATTTTTACTTAACTTAAATTTTCTTTTTCTTGGTTATTTATTTTGCTAGTATTTAATTTATTATCTATTTATTTTCATTTATGATGTACATATATTATTTTTATCATAATTTTCTATTTTTTAAATTATTTTAGTTTATTTATTTTTTTTTACTTTGTATACATGGATGAATGGATAAAACACACAGCACTGCCTACTGAGCTTGAGTGTGGCTGCTTTTATTTTGTTTCAATAAAAATGTATATCGGTTGGTTTAAAACAATAGAAAGGGATATCTATTTTCTTAATGTCATATTGAAGTTATAATGCGATTTAAAATGTCTATTATTTTTTATAATTGACAAAGAAATCTAGGACTAATCCTGGATCCTGATTTTCGAATAAACTTTCAGCATAATGATGGAAAATCAATAAAATATTCAATGTAGTTGCAGAAAGATAAAGTATTTATTATTATTTCGTTAATCGGCCAACTAGGTACAACCATAAATCTCTTTTTACATCTGGCCTATATTCATTTATGTTTTCTTCCTTTTGGTCCAAATGCTCTTCATTACTGCAATATGTACGATGTTCATCCTACTATTTTGACCTAATATCCGATTCGTGTCTGTGAAATTCGTAAAACTCCTGATAGCGGTCTGTTCTTGCCTCAACAGTCTAAAAAAGACTTACTAAATTCAACAGCATATGTTGAACTGTTATTGTACATATTTATTTTTTATTAATTTCAAACTTTATTATTTAATATACAAGAATATCATTTTTAAAATGTCAACTGCCTATTTGCATCCCGTCGAAGATTTAGTCTATTCTTAAAGAAGAATATATTCCATCAAACACTTCGAAATATTATCGAAAATAGTTTGAAATATTATCGAGAATCGTTAGTTAGGCCATATTCTATCAAGGAGTATTTTTCAGAGTAGTTTTTTTTCACAATTTAGTTTTTATATAATTAAAAAAAAAATCCGTATTCAAAACATCTATCTAATGATTTTTATTTAGTCATCAGTTTTTCTAGTACTTGTAGGTATTCTAATTATTAAATTGATTATTAAATATTATTCCGTAATAAATAACCGTGATCGCCCATTTTTGACATATCCTCGAAGGCAATCAATCCATGATTTGCTGACCTTTCTATTATCAATGCCGTCGATTGCACGAGCAAATCGAGTGAGGGTGCCTGACCCTTATCGGCCATACGTCCCCTAAGTGCATCACATAATTGTCAATCTCAGCTCACCCATTCATATCACCAATTCAAGGCACCAATGTCATTATCGTTTCCCTCTAAATATAGACTTCCGTGGAAGGTGCTACCGGCTATGCGTAAGTCCATCATATCAGCTGGTAATGGAACTAATTGGGCATACATAGTTCTAATTAGAGTTTTAATTATATACATTTATTGTTTTTTAAGCATACAAAGGAATAATGGAGATTCTGAGTTGATAGTGGTTTCTGCCTTAACATGTAATTGATGTGTTGAAAATACTAATTTCGATTATAAATTTAAACATATAAGGAAATAGAACAAGAAAACAAAACCAAACCAGGAACCGATGCATATAGAAAAGCAGCCTTGTTTGGAAAATCGAAATATTCATGGTTTAAAATATAGTTAAACAAAATAGAGCATTTTATGGGAAATGCAGTATAGAAGCAGTGCTTTCTGTGAGATTCAGAAGCACCTACTACTAATAGATAACGTCTCATCGACTTCATCGATGATATTTCCGTTATATTTAGAGGAGGAAGATCGAGAACGGAAATGAATCCAGCGGGCATAAAATAAATATATCTGTAAATTTATAACATTTGTTTAGCTGTTTATGTTAGGACCGAAAATAAAAATAAAATAATAGAAATGAATTTACTAATACTGAAATATATTAGGAATTTATGTTTCCTATTTAGAATTCATATGAATATTGCACTCTGGCCAGGACAGGCTAATTAATAAATATTATCGATATATACTAATTAATTAACAAATTATATTAATTAATCCTAGAATACTAAACCTCATTGCAGGTTTCTTAATACTTAACCTTCATCGTATTGACTATCAGGACCAAAATATCAATTCACAGAGTATCATTAAACGAAACAATAAGAACAAATAATGATCAACATAAAATTCTTTTAGTTTGAATATTAAAAAAAATATGTAGATGTACAAATGAAAAACAATCAAAATTAAATCTTCAAATTCTAAAAACTAAGAACGATTGTTTAACAGCGTTAAAAAAATTTTTTTATTGCAGATCATTAAGGTAGATAAAATTAGGCAAAATATGAATCGAATGTCTATCAAATTAAAAAATTTTAATTAAAGTAATAAATAATAATAGTAATAAATAATAAATAATTGTAATAAATTAAAATTTATGAATAATGAATGTATAAGTATCGATTCGACGAAGGTTTAGTACTCCAGCAAAATATTTTTTTTTATTATCATTTGGAAGCCATTGATAAATTTACAAGCAGTGTACAGTAGGCTATATGGCCATCTGTATTCAGACCAAGAAGGATTGAGCAACTTCCAAACTATCCCTTGTACATAAGACATTTGATCAGGACTGATATATAGTGATATGAATGATAGTAGTGATATGAATATAGAAATAATGTATTGACATTTCGATATATTAGGCAACGACATTTTTTAATCTTTTAATGGGCTTTTTAAAGAGAGCTTGGGGATTTAAACATCGATATATACATCGTATCAATAGTTCTTCAACTATATCGCAGTAGCAGTTCGATTTATCAATAAAAAATAGTTATTTTCAACCTTTAAAAGAAGAGAGAAAGAAAGGTAATTTATTCTGGGACGACTAGTCCCCTAAGAATGTACAATTACAGTTACATCTGCTTATTAAATTGCTATCACGAAATTATCCAAATTATAAAATGAAATATACACTAATGTGTGATATTAATCAGAGTATTAAAATTACAAACAGATAAATATAAACATATATACACATTTGCACTGATAGACATAAGTTTGCTATTATATTTACATGTACGTGGAAGATTAATGATTAAGGAGTTGGATAAATAATTTGTTTTTAAATGAGGTGAGAGATGAGGTTTTACGTATAGTGATGGATAAGGAATTCCAAAAGGAAGTGGCACGAATGATAAAGGATTTTTTCAAGGAATCAGTTCCATGAGAACAGGTTTAATGCCTGGGATCTGGTATTTAGAGAAAGAACAGAGGAACAAGGGGTCAACAAATTGGGGATATATGGAGGCTTCTTAGTTCTGAAGGATCGGAAATAATAAGATGCCTAGCAAGTATATTCGTCAGAAAACTGGGCAAATCGGAGGGAGGAGGCTAATTAGGAATGTTAACTGTTACTGGAACGAAGGAAAAAGAAGAAGAAGGACCTCTTCTAGATATGGATATGTTTTGGCGTTTGGAAAGGAGGTCCTCATGGTTAACTGAATAGAAGGCTTTTGAAAAGTCGAAGAGAACAAGGATACTGTTGGTCTACGGAGAATTGAAGGTCTTGGGTAATTTTAAATAAGGTAGATTGCGTGGAGTACTGGAATCGAAAACCAGACTGGTGAGGATTGAGGAGAATTTTTGCTCAAGAAAGTTATTATGCTGGAGGTGGACTATTCTTTTGAGTGGTTTTGATAAGTTACAGATAATGGAGATAGGTCTAAAGTCGGAAACTATGAAGGGAACAGAGACTTTAATCAATGGACGAACTCGTCTGAAGGTGTTGGAAAAAATGGAGTTTTGAAGGGAACAGTTATAGATAAATAGTAGAGCAGGAAATATGACAGGAAGAAATAGTTTAATTATTTTCACAGGAATTTGATCTGGGCCATAGTCACTGGTCTTGGACTTCTCTGAAGGATAGAGGGGAGCAAGTCTTCATGGAAAATATTCAGGAAATAGAAGCTTTGAGGGGCAAAAAGAAACTTGTGGAATTCTGTATTGGGAAAAATGTAAAATAGGAAGAGAATTTACAAAATAAGAGGTTCAAAGTTCATCAGGATCTACAGGGAAATAAGAACAGGCTTTGGAGTTAACTACTCACAGCTTTTTAAGGAATTTTCATTTGAAAGAAGGAGAACATGATTTACATTGAAGTGAAGGTTAGGCAGGGATATTGTTATAATTTTTTGGATATGACAAAATATAAAATTTTCTAACTATATTATATATTTCAATTTATTCAACTATATTTTACAAAATCGTTTACACCGATAAATTTTCTTTCCAATGCAAATTTCGGTTAAATTAGCTTTGATAAGTTTTGTAGAGGTTATATATGCTTATATATAATATATATTTAAACTTTATATATATATATATATATATATATATATATATATATATATATAATTATTTTATTTTCTATCTCAATACAATACCGAAATATAAAGTCGTTAGCATGCGCACAGGTTCGTGAAAACTAGTAAAATGTACAAGATTTGATTTTTTGTGAGTAACCCGTTTCTGGTACAATTTTGAGAAATATTGACTTAATCTGTCTATTGTGATAGCCCATCGAAAACAGGACGAAAATTTAATATTGTTTTGAAATTTTCATTTCTAGATTTTTTTTATATATTTTATTTATAGTTTTTAATACTATTATAACGTACACGTTAACAAGATTAATCTTCAATGCAAGTGCAGCAAAAAATTAAGATTAGTGACTGAAAAAGTACATAATACATTGGAATGGTAATGAATTGAAACATCCGATTTTAACTCGTAAAATTATCATTTATTGACAACAATTAAGTCGTGAATATAACGATAACAATCAATTTTAATAATTCTTAATTATATTAAAGTTAATATTTAACTCATTCGCATTTTTGAAAAGATAATAATCAATTTGGAGTGATTATAACCCTTTATGTTTGTAAAAGCCAGCAAAATACACGACAAGTTTGTTTACCAGTACAAGTGTTTATTACTATTTTTATATTACTGTTTATTACTTTTTTATATGTATTTTTTTAATTTATTTTATTTACAATTGTTGGTACGGTTATAATATAAACATAAAAATAAGTGAGGTAGTACAAAGCAGGCACGTACGCAGAATTTTCTTTCGGGGGAGGAATTTAATGCCAGGACATTAAGTGTCTATAATCGTCAAATAGAGATAAGAATGAAAATTGGATCAAAAATGTTTACTCAAAATACAAAACTTACATGAAAAACATAGGCCATCAAAAATTTCGGAAGGGGATATGTCATCCTGACTAACCTCCTCCCTGCTTACGCCACTGGCAATAGTAATAAATTGAACCATTGGAATTTTCGAAAAATTAACATTTATTGACAACAATTAACTCATGATTATAACAACAAAAATCAATTTTAATAATTCTTAATATTATTTGTAACTCATTCACAATTTTGAAAATACAAGAATCAATTTGGGATGAATTTTCAGGGTCTTAATCCGATCTCCGAACATCTTAAATATAGTCTTCATCTGCCTCATCAGCCAATTCTGTAGCAACTGGGTCTCTAAATTCTTCTTCTTCACTATCGAAGGCTTCATATCTTTCTCGCTATGAATGCTCGAATAGAGAGCATTTCAAACCCGACTTTCTACAGGAGCACTTTCCACTGCAACCTTTTCTGAATTGGCAGGATATAAAGTTCAGCAAGATCTAAGGCACAGCTTCCTTTAGCATAGCTATTGAAGTTAGTAACCACCAGCATCCTTCTTCTACCCCCATTCAGTAGGATCTTTATCGTAACAAAGCCAAGTCTGAACTAGCAAGTATGTTCTTGAAGCGTAATGTCGGACCGCAATTGAGATTTCTCCAAATTGATTATTGTATTTTCAAAAATGTGAATGAATTAAATATAACATTAATAATAATTAAAATTGATTTTTGTTTTTTTTGTATGTTCAAATGTTTTTGATACATTCATGACTTAATTACCGTCAATAAATGTTAATTTTGCGAAAAAGTTTTACCAATCCTATGTTACTACCACACTTATTTGTATGTCTATGTTATGACAGCACGAACAATACAAATAAAATAAATTAAAAAAAAACACTAGTGCTTTTTCAATTTTTGACTTACTGGAATAAAAAGTTCAAAATACTATTAAAGTTTCGTCCTGTTTTCGGTAGGTTAGCATAATAGACATAATAAGAATATACACATGTTATATGGAATTTTATGCTCCACTACAGGTTGTTAGTTAATTTTTCTCAAAACTGTATATGGGATCCTCACAAAAAATACGGTTGTTGCCCAATTTACTGGTTTTTACGAACTTGTACGCATGTTCAAGACTTTATATTTCGGTGTTGTATTGAAACAGAATATAATTATAAATACGAGTTTCTGGAAAATTTAATGCTCTGCTAAAGTTTTCCAAGCTACTTTAACCGAAATTTGCATTGAAAAAAAGATATATCGGGGAAAAGCGATTTTTCCGTGATTCTGGCAGAGCATTTCAAGGGCGAGCGCGCTCAGGCGCTCTAAGGTCGAAAACTCGGATTTTATAATAGAGAACCATTTCATAGAACGTATTTACAAATTGAAACTAACGGAATAATTACGATCGCAATTACTAATTGCACTAATTCTGTACACGAAAGACATGCACTTAACAAGTTAGACATTCCACTTCAACTAGCATTGCTTCCTCTTTGCTTCACTCCGACTCAGGTGGCCGATAAATTAGAAAGTTACCTAAAAAGAAAGCCCCTGGTCGCAACCAGGTACATGCTCAAGTAGGTACTGCAGAAAATGTTCAGACGAGCTATAGTGTACCTAGTCTATTTATCTCAGAACGAATATATACAAACTTTATTTATATATATACACACACACATATATATATATATATATATATATATATATATATATATATATATATAAATGTTTTATATATTTTTATGGCCATTATATATTTTTATAGCCGTTAATGTTTCGGCATCCCCAAGAGCACCTTTTCCTTTCCATCTAAAGCGTGCCTCCTCGTGGTGAGGCTTGATTACTCTAAGCCGATAAAGGCTAGGTATAGTTGAACTAAAACGAAACTCTCTGGGGCTAACTACCTCAGTTGTATCTTGTCGGGGCAACTCGACTCAAACATTTATACAATATCATGATTTCTCATTCCTTTCGGCTTCACACGGAAAATACTACCCTGAAGGAAAAGTCGGGCGATCGGATTCCAGGGTGCCCGACAATGAGAAGCGGAGAGGTGGTGAATCGGAGCACCACAACTAAAAATTCAGATTAAAGAGGAAATACAATTTTGGAACATATAACATAAATTCTCGGTTGCAGGGGGGAAAGCTCAGACAACTCACGTCTGAGTTGAAAAGATTGGAAATATCAGTTTTGGCATTACTATAGATTCACAGATACAGAGGTAATGGATTATGGGGGGTACAGAATTTTTAAAGGAAAAACCGGGGGAAAGATCTTGAAGAACGTTCCACACCTGGGCACGGGTGTGTTAAAAAACGAGGTTAAAAAAAAGTACATTATAGAACCATAACAGATATAGAATAGTTTCGACAGTTGAAAGTTAGAGAGGTTGAAAAACTACTTGTCTGCATACTGTTAACAAATTATCAGATACAGTAAATTGTATCTAATGAACCATTGGTGTCCATTATTACGTAGTGGGAGCTGCAGCCTAGCAGAAACTACCTTAGGAAGTTTTAATTCTGGTTCCTGAAGATCAATAGAGATTATTTTCTTACATTGAGCCAGTGGTGGACGCGTTAACGGTATATAAAAATATTACAATATCATCTGGTGCAATATATAATATATATATATATATATATATATATATATATATATATATATATATATATATATATATATATGTATATATATATATATATATATATATATATGTATATATATATATATATATATATATATGTATATATATATATATATATATATATATATATATATATATATATATATATATATATATATATATATATATATATAACTTAACGAGTCCGGATTAAATAACTTTAAAAAAAAGAAAGGTTTTTAAATAAGTACACAACGAAAGATGGTTGATAACTGGCTTTATTCAACAAATAATCCTACTAATATACTCTTAGGGTGTTGTTCAGTATCAGTAATAGGATTAAGTTCTACTCTTAACTGGGTCTGGCTCTTAACTCCCCCTTCCCAGTTTCGGACACGTCCGGAAACTAAAAAAAAAAAAAAATCACCATCCAGGTAAGTCATAGAACTCACTCCTGTACAATACTGATACTCCCTAAGTACGAAATGAGAAGTACATAATAATACAATCAACGAAATAGACTACATTCAAGTATCTTGACTTAATACCAAAAACAACAAAAAAAAAAATTTATCTGTAGCTTACTACTAGCACCGATATAGTACAAAAGAAAAAATTACAAAATACAAACACAATACATTCTGTTAAATACACTAAAAACATCACACACAGTTGTCCCCCGGCCGCATCGGCGAAGGCGCTCCAGACCCCAATGAATCACCTATGGAATTTTAAGTTGTTCTATATGAACAGTTCGCCTCTTTTTGGGCTCATCCACGGTTTCAATGGTCACGACGTTATACTCCCGGATAACGATTACGCGGAATGGACCCTCGTATCGCCGTGTCTCCTTTCCGTGGGTCGAATAGGACCCAATGCGGCGATATACGATCGACCCGATTTTCATGTCCTCCAGACGGTCCCTAACCTTCACATTTTCCCGCGCTACCCTGATTCGTTTTTCCTTCACAATTCGCTAGCGCACCTTTTTTCCATAATCCCCGGACTTGTATCTGGTTCGTAATAATATCCCTGTCCTCCGGTGAGTCCGCCGCCGTCCCCGAATAGTCCCTTCCGGGTCCGCGCAGCCCAAACAAAACCTCAAATGGTGAAAATCCAGTGACCGAATGGATAGAATGATTATACGCCGCTACCGCTTTCCGCATCTTGATGTCCGGTTCCAATCCCTTCTCGACCTGGTATACCCTGAGATGATCACTGAGTGCTATGTAAGCGCTCAATCCCTCCCCGACTCTTCGGATGACCCGGCGTGTTGAAATGCCATGTGACTTCCAAAGATTTCATTTCCTCGCTCACCGCCGTATTGTAAAACTCCCTCCCTTTATCGGATGTGATACGCTCCGGTACCCCGTAAAACATGAACCACGTGTGCAGGGCCTCCAAAATCGCGTCTGCCGCTTTCGCCTGTATAGGATGCGCCAGAGCGATTTTACTAAATACGTCAATGATCGTCATCCACTGATATCCCCTCCAGGTAAACGTGTCAACCTGTAGATCGCGCAGCGGTTTATCCCCCGTAGGTGTCTCCTCCTGTACTGCCCGTGGTGGGTTGCGGTCATATTTAGTGGTCATGTAAACCTCGCACGACCCAATAACATTTCGTATCGTTTCCTTCATGCCTGCCCAAAAATATCTCCGTTTCAAGGCCTGTAGGGTCTCACTGACTCCCCGATGATTCGTTTTGCCCTGGTGATACGCTGTGGTCAATTCGGCTTGGCGGTCTGCTTCCCTAATCGTTTCCACCAGTATCCTACACCGAACAAAGACGCGATCTAAGATTTGCTCCGTTTTCCATACCTGCTTCACCTTTTCCCAAATCGTAGCATTTCCCACGTATAAGTGGTGTGTGCGGCCTGGTGAAGACGCGTCCTTCAAAGCCTGACAGACCCTATCGACGCGAACTCCCGGCGGTGATGAGATGACGTTAATACGCGAACGTCCATATCGGAGATATTCAATGGATAGCAAGCCCGCAGTTTTGGTTTTCAAATTATCTGCCGTGGTTTATCATTGACGATCTCGTCGATTTCCTCCATCTCCGCTGGTCTCTCGCCCGACGAACTCTCTGTTCCTGAAGATGCCCCTCCCTGATCTACCCCCGCAGTAGCCGGTTCCCCCTCACCATCTGGTGACCAGTCTTGAAGAAATTGTCGGATGTCGCGGAATGGCCCAGCGGTGGCGTCCTTTAGGGATTGACCGTTAGGGCTCTCGATAGCCAGTCCGCGACTACGTTTTCCTTACCGGCTTTATATACAATGTCCATGGAATACTGATTTAGTAGCTCCTTCCATCGCGACACGCGTGCAGATGACTCCTTCAGTTTACCCAACCACTGCAGCGGACGGTGATCTGTCTGAACCCGAAAACGTTTTCCAAATAAATACTGTCGAAAATGGTCGATTGCCCAAACGATCCCAAGAAGTTCCCGTTCCAACGCGCTGTAACGCGCCTCGGCGTCTGTCAACCTCCTGCTGGCGTACGCAACGGGACGATCTCCTCCCCCGCCCTCCTGCGACAATACCGCGCCCAATTCACTGGCATCGGTGGTAAGCGTGAACTGTTTGGTGAACTCGGGGAACGCTAGGACCGGTTCCTCCTGCAACCTCGCCACACACTTCCTAATATTGCCCTCCATAGTGGGTGTTCAAAACACGTTCAATAAAAGCAGAACTTCAGTTAGCAGAAATTCAACCTGAAATAAAGAAGGCAACAGACGACTCACCACCACGGTCGTCTCCATGCAGACCCTCAATCTTTCCAACTATTCCAGGGATTAGAAAGAAAAGCGATCAGGATCAATTGGAAATTGGAGTTCGCGCACTCGAATATGTGAACTCAACCTACCCAAAAAACTTGTGGACCAGAATCTTATACGGATGGTTCAGCCGAAAATGCTACTAGAAATGGAGGCGGAGGCATTCACATGGAATATCCAAATGGTCATGTGCTTGAGAAGGCGATTCCTACGGGGTTCAGCTCTACAAACTACAGAGCCGAGCAAGATTCGTTACTGGAGGCCACGAGAATTCTAATAGACCTCAAGAGAAGCCAGAAATCAAAAATTGTTTTTCTGACCGATGCAGCAGCAGTTCTTTTGAACCTGAAGTCCAAATGGAAAGCGGGGCTGATATTGCTTGCCTCAGAGTTGGAACGCCTTACAACTGTATATGAACAAGTCACCCTGCAGTGGATTCCTGGGCACTGTGGAATACAAGGAAACGAGCTGGCTGATAAACTTGCCAAGGAAGTTTCCAAACTTCCTCAAATCACCTCCATACCTCGACTGGAGGAAGTTAAAACTATAAGTAAAGCATCAATTCAGCAGAGGTGTAACAATAAACATCCAGACTTTAAACCCCAGGATCCTTACTACTTGCTTTCCAGAAAAGAACAGGTTTTAATTTTCCGTCTCAGAACTGGTCATAATCGGCTCAACTCTCATCTCCACAAAAAATTTAAAATTGGCCCAACTCCTTTGTGTGAATGTGGAAGAGGGGAACAGACTACAGAGCATATTCTACAGTCAAGCATAATTATGGAGGAGCAACGGAGGCAGAGGTGGCCTCAACATAATGACTTGGTGACCAAGCTGTACGCCGACCTGGAGGATCTCAGGAGTACCGCCGACTTTATTCTGTCATTCCCTGACTTGGCCATTTGAATGGGAAGATCGAAGAAGAAGAAGAAGCTCGGGCAGCCGCGCCATGTTTCGTCTGCCTGACATTTCCTCGGTAATGAAGGTGCTCTACATCGACTGTTTAAAAGATTTCTGATTAGAAAAACAGAAAAAGGCGTTTGAAGCTTAGTACGAAGTGATTTTTCAGTTTAAATTAATAAAATAATCGTTCAACATAAGCTGTTGAATTTAGTAAGTCTTTTTTAGGCTGTTGAGGTAAGAACAGACCGCAATCTGGAGTTTTACGATTTTCATAATAAGAAACGGACAACAGGAACAAAATGTTCAGACGAACGTCTTGCGAGAAGAGTAGAAAATCGGGATGAACATAGTGCCATGAAGAGCATTTGGACGAAAAGAAAGACAAAAAAATGAATGTAAAAAAGATGCTAAACGTCTCTAGTTGGCCGATTAACGAAATAATAATGAATATTATATATATATATATTTATTTTATTGGACAATTAGGATCCAGGATTAGCCTCAGATTTCTTTGTTAACAATAAGAAATAACAGAAATTTTAACCCGAATTATTACTTTAAGAAAACATTTAAAAACTAGATAACACTTTCTATCGTTTTAAACAAACCAAATTATATTTTTATTGAAAAATGATAAAAGCGTGTGGCAGCTATTAAAGGTAGCAGCTATGCAAGGAGAGCATGTATTAGGTCTGTATTTAGTATCAATTCATCTATGCATACAGAGAAAAAAAATTAATTAAAAGAATAGAAAATAATGATAAAAATAATATGTGTATGATACATCACAAATGAAAATAAATAGATACATTAAATACTATTTAAATAAGTAAGCAATCAAGAAAAAAAAATTAAGTTATTTTGGGATTGAAAAATACCTTTTGTGATGAGATTTAGAGACACAAAGGTTCCTTAGGGAGGGATGGGTTCATAAGGATCTGCCTTATATCCCACCGCTACTAATCTGTCGCCTGCTTCCCGACAAACTTCAGAAGAAGATATAATCTTCTTTCCTTTCTTTTTCTCTCACACTTGTCACAGCTCTGATAAATTGAGATACATTACTTCTTTCGGCTATAAAGATAGGTATAACTTTATTGTTTCCGGAACAATTATTCAATTAACGACATTTTATTATGACGATGAGATAAATTATAGAAAATGAAGATGGTTCGTTGAATAATTATATTAAAATTTCTCTTGAAGTTTGTTATATTTAAAATTAAAAGAGATGGTGACAGTTTTTGCAGTTTCTGAGATCTGGAAAACTTTTTTTAAATTATCACTGTAATTATTATATCTTATGCAGGTGGAGATTAAAACAATCTCATTTGCTATTTATCTTCATTTACTTTTCTAATGTAAATTACATTTTAATATGTTGGGATTTTTCATTTCTTCATTTATTTTGTATCAGTTGATATTTTCATTTGTTTATTCACTATTGTATTAAGTTCTAGGTGGTAAAACAATTATCTCTAAAGTACTCTCAATAAACTATGAAAGCAGAATATAAGAACTGTTTGCCAAATCACTTATAAAAACTTATAGATTACATTGAGACACTAAATAAGAATGTCTTACTAATTTTTTAGTTTGAACTTTTAAATGCCCTCTATTGATGAAATTTATTCATTATATTTTAATATAAAAATATACCATTTTTGCTGAGCTTTAAGATTGACAATGCATGGGATTTCGAGTTTTTTATGATAAGCTATAGTAATATCAATTTCTCAAACCTTAATTGCGGTTTTCTGTAAGGGACCAGCAACTCCATTATTCAAGAAGCTACTTACTTAGGATCAAGAGGACCCTCCTCTTCCCAAGGTCTTACCTCTTCTGAACAGGTTCTCTGGAGTCCTCTAAATTGAATCCATCTCCATTGTTCGTCGTCAGAGATGATTTTGAAATCCATAGTACAATCTACTGTTGCCAGAAAGTAAGAAATTTTCAATTCGTCCAAATTATTTATTTAAACTGAATATAATGACAACAATAAATCGATTTCCTGACACTAATTATTCTTATTTCAAGTGCTTCACATTAATTACGATGTAGTTGAATCTACATGTAGAAAAGTAAAATAAATTAATAAAGTTTTAGGATTATACTATTTATGACAATTAGTATTAAAGAAGTAAATGACAATTTATTGAAATGGAATTTGATTCTAATTACTGTACTGTTAAAAAAAAAAAAAAAATAGTCAATGTAGTGATATAAATGGTAATTTTTTTACAAGCAATTGTCATGAAATAATAACTGTATTATAATATAGTCTGTTTGGCACATTTACTTTGTTACAGCTTATTAAGTTAAATATTCCTTATGTTACAAAAATCACTGAATCACACCACTCCCAACAGGCAGAGATATAGGCTGCCCTCTAAAGAGCCTAGACTAGTCCAGGAGCCCGTGACAAAAAAAGACATACAAAATGGCCGCCAAAAAAACTCGACATTTTAGGAATATTAGTTTTTCACCTATAATTCCAAAAAGGTGACTTCTATCGAAAAAGTTATAGTATACTAAATTAAAAAATATCAAATTCTGCGTCTAATGAGTATCAAAACATAATTTTTTTTTAGGTGGTATATTCGAAAACCACGGTCAAACACGACGATTTTGTCAAAAACAGAGAGAGTACTGAATATGAGTCTGCTATCTGTACATGAGTATTCTAAGAGAAAAACTCATAGAATAGAAATTGTAGAGCATCATATTCTGTGTCTATTGAGCACACAAAAAATTTAGTTCGGTCAAGCACACCTTTCGAAATTGGCGATCTCTGGATTTCCGCCAATTGGCATTTTAGTTCGGTTTGGTTTGAAAAAAATGGAGTAATGTTAATTTTCAGGTATGTATTGCCCCTCTTGTAAAAGTTTTCGACCTCCAACTTTTTGTGTGCTTTTCACCACCTTGAAAAACCGCTAAGAAGAAAGTTTTTTTTTCCAAATTAATTCACTTCCAGTGCATTTAACGTAAAAATTTGTCATTATCAATTTTAATTTTAAATTTATTATTATCAATGTTACATTTCCAGAAAGTTTGTAAATAATATTTTTGAATATTCGGAATAGCTGCTGAGATACGGAGCCGTGATATTCTACAAAAATGTCCAAAACAAATGTACAAAAAATACATATGAAAACTAGAGACATCCCAGATCCTAAAAACTTTGTCTGCCAACATTTGGAGAGGACAGGTTTCAAAATGGTGGACAAAAAAACTCAATTTTAGGACTATTTTTGGTTTTTCATCTATAATTCCTAATTCCTATAGATAAATTTATAGTATATAAGAGCGTCAAATTCTACGTCTATTGAGTACCGCAGCAATTATGCTAAATTATTAAATTTGGGTCGAAAACTACGTTCGCAGACTCACACATAGTATTACGTCTCTGTTTTTGTGTTAGACCGTGGTTTTCGACCATATCAGTTCCCCAAATTATTATTTGGTACTCAATATACGCAGAATTTGACGCTTTTTCATTTAATATACTATAAATTTATCGATAGAATGCACCGTTTAGGAATTATAGGTGAAAAAAATTCCAGTTTTAATTATCACCATTTGGGAACTCGCTCCCTCCAAATGACAGCAGACAAAGTTTTTTTGTGCTTGAAATAATAAAATTACTAACATCCAACTTTTTGAATTTTTTGGACATTTTTGAAGATTTTTACGACCCCTTATCTCAATTCCGAATATTCAAAAATATTATTTACAAACTTAAAGGAAAATTGTCGTAAACGTCTTCGACAATGTGTAGTCAATAATGTTCGACATTTGGAAGACGCAATTTTTAAAAATCCATTGAAATAATACATCAGAGTACTTTTTGAAAATAAAACCATTTCTTTTGTCTTTATTTTCAAATGGTTATTCATTTCGTAACGGGTGTATTTATCTATTTTTTAAAAAAAATAGACATCGATTTTACAACAATGAATGATTGCGATAATAAACAGAAAATATAATAATATTTTTAACAAAATATCTAATCGTTGAAGACTATTAATTCAAATTTTAAAATTATATCGTATTAATGTGTGCGATTCTTTTCCATAAAAGGCTGCAAAAATTATAATTTAAATGAAATTATCTGTTTTTCATTGAAACTGTTTACTAAAATAATAAAAAGTAAAATGAAAAAAATTGTCTCTTCGGAAAAAGACTTATCTCGATACAGTATCAATGGGAAAAGGGACGACGATTGCTCAAGCGAAAGAAGCCAAGAAAAATCTTCAAAAGGAGATTGGATTTTTTCCATAAATGGTGGCTGACGTAGAAAGGTAACCCAACATTTTTACACAAACAAAAGTAATTTTGAGAGGCAATAACACATCTCTGCAGTGATAGATGGAGTTGGAAAACGTTAAAAATTGAAATTGGAGACCATAGTTAAACATCTCAGATACGTTTCACTAATAAAAGTCGGATGATAAGATAATGATAAGTTTCTCCATCTCTAACAGAAGGAAGCAAATATAAAATCCTGATCTTATCTTTCAAATGCATAATGAAGAAGGGAAATGTCGGAATATATAAATCCACCAATTAATTATTCAAAACGTCAAGAAACCTTCTACCTCCATTCGAGAAAGAAATTCCCAACATTATGAAATGCGGAACAGAATAGAACGTAGGAGTCGCTTCAACTGACAAGACATAATCACATTAAAATACAATTCATTTTAATGCAATATATTTTTCCCATGTTTAAGCAAACTCACTGACCATTATCTCAATCGGAAGAAATACGTGTAAGAATTTTGATCAAAAACATGGACAAAAGCGCTTGATCATAAAACTCGTGCAAAAGGACTTTCATAAATTTATTGATATAAGAAATTTTATATCAGAGTTAGCAGCACTCCTCGTGTCGAACATATATTCTAGAATTCAAAAAAATAGTAAGGCTACTTTCTTGGCACACCTATTGGAAAAAAATATGTAAAATAATCTTCAATCCGAACAAGACTTCGATCAAAATTTTTATCGTATAAAGTATGGAGACGGTTTATGTATGATCTTCCTCTAATGGCAGAAAATCAAAGTACTAACTAAGATTTCTTGATCAAGAATTGGATAAAAATTCGAATCCGTGTAAAAGGGCCTTTGGACAAGTTTATACAAAAACTGAGACATAAATAGAACTAAGCTTAACTTCTGACCCAACAAAAGGATCGCAACAATTTGTAATTGTCAGTCGTTCCTTTTTGACTAATAGAGAATTGACTACGAAACCATGATGACATAAGACCTAATATGTTTTTACAACGTTTTTGCCCAATCAATCTACCAGGGTCCCTCTCCCCTCTCTCTCACAACCTGTTTCGAGATAGCACTACCATTTATCCACATACATAGCAGTTTGATGGATTTTAAAGGAAGTGGGTCCGGAGATAAAATTAATGAACACTGCAGTGGATAGATGTTGTTTACTGGTCGTGGAGTAGGCTTTCTGTAACCGACATGCGTGCAACTTTCAGATTTGTGTGGATTTCGTGACGGCCAAACGTTAAATAGGAATTCTCCATACAGGCAAACTATGTTATTAAAAATAAAATTGAATAGAATTATTAATATATTTTTTTTTTATGTTAAAACGTCAACACGTATTATTAAGTATTATTAATTTTGCAGCACTTATTAATTTTGGCAATGTGGTATAAAGTACTTACATTATAAATAAAACAATATGACTAATTATTGGTAATTTAAGACAATCTTTATTTTAAAGTTAAAAAAAAATAAATTAAAAAATTCAGAAAATTGGTCAGACAAAAAAAGAGCATATTGTCTAATTAGTTCTTTTCGTTTTAATTTAATACGGGCTCTCCAAATCAGTCCCTTGTCGAGGTAAAAATCTAAATATCTAATTTCTCCAGATAAAACTACATCGACTTAATGATGATAAAATTTGTGAGTAAGTGCGATGATTCAGAGTGAAAACCACACCTTTCTTCTCGTTCATTTTCATTTCCCACCTTAAACCCGATCATTAATGCCATCGAGAATTTTTGAAGAAAGGCATCTACCTTTGTAAAGGGTATTTATCTCATTTAAGAATAGCTGAAATAGCAGTAAAGTATCGTTTATATCGGCATTTATATATTTAAAAAAATTGATCCCAGGATACTGCTCTGAGGTACACCTGTTTTAATACAATTAATGTCAGATTTCAGTTTCAACAAAATGTCTGTCCTTTAAGTATGAACTAAATATTAGGTCGAAGGAAGCAAGATTTTGTGTTGAGAAATCAATCATTTATGCCATACCTTACACGTGAGTGACTGGTCACAAGGAAAACGCTACAACGATTATTGTTTTTATTTTAATGAAATAGAAATGCAATCGAGAAACTGTTGATATCCCTGTTCTATGAAAAATAACATCATAGACTTCAATCGAATTAGAATTTTAAAAAATATATACTAATATTTATTTAGGGCATAAGGGTATGCTAAAATCTGTACAAAATTTAATTTTATATTTATAAAACTTTGTCAATGCAAAGACTTATGCTGAACTGGAACTTATCTTAATCAAAAGATTCATCTACGGTGGTACTATTTCACACCATCATCATAACCATACTAGCTGCTTACCTTTATGTGAATTACATATTTACTTGTAATGCATATCTAATTATTTCATAAAAAATTAATCACTGCTTATAATCACCACGTATTATTGGTTGGATGCACTAGCAGTTGACAATTCAAAGCCATACCTATGTATTTTTAATTGAATATTAAATTTCTCAGGAGATATACTGAGTACTCAGAACGCAGTCCGGGCAACAAATGATGATACAAAAACAAATGAATTGACATGAAATGACTAGAAACTGCGCGATTACAAATGTTTTAACGCCTTACACGAAATAATAATTATGATTATAATCCTTAAGATCTTGACAATGTTGTTATGAAACCTTGATGCCAAGGTATTTCCAACAAATCTGTCAGTTTCGAATGTTTTAATATTTTTACACAAGAAAAAGAATCATGAAAGGGCGGACGTCAGATGATATGTAGCGGATTATAATGAAAACGTCAGAGACTGGAAGAAGAGCTGTCATCTGGATGGCTGGACCATTCTCTAGCCCGTCAGCCAGTGATGAAAGGAGCCAGCTTTGTAAAAGAGGAAATTGCGTGACTATCCGAGACCTTTGTGTTTGAAGGGGAAAAAGGTGAGAGGGGGGATAGTTTCTCTTTGAAAAATATATTTAATTCATAATATGGTCTGCAGAAGAGAAACGCCCTGGGCTATTAGGTGGATGTTATACTGCTGTTTGCCATCAAAAGCTTAAAGAAAATGTTTTTAATACACTAGAAGAGTAGGCATGCACTTGCACTTTTTTTGTATGAAATTACTTTTTTATAATTTGTTGAAATCCAATGTGAAGAAGTGTAATAATAGCAGGTAATAATTAGTTGGATCCGAAAGAAATTCCAACAAATTAACCTGCGTCGAAAATATATTATCTTCTATAATGAATTAACATAATCCGTTGAAGGAATTAAATAATGCTCTAAAACAAGGTTGAACAACAACTGATTTTTAATTTCGAAAAATTTCATAATTCTTGAAAGCCGCAATAACACACAGTGTTCAAGAATGATAACGAAAAAAATATTTTGATGAACCTTGAATTGTCAAAACACTAAAAAAAAAATATTTGGCCTCATACCACTCATACTTTTTTCATTTTAACAGTTATTGCTATTTATTAATCAATTTATCATGTTTATTTACTCATCATGAAAAAGTCTAACATTTTACCAACTGTTCTAATGATCAGATAAAATAACAAACCAATTTCATCTAGAACACCACATTACTGACCACTATTTTGGAGACCAACTAAAACATGAGTGTAGATCAGTTATTTAGGGTACCCTACCCAAGACATTTATTCATTTCTATCTTCCATTCATGAAAAGTGAGTAGAGGAGCTCACCCACAACCAAGCAGAGGGATGGAGCTGTTGGCTGGCAAGATTTACGTAATTTAATTTTTATTATTTCATCATAATTTTGGCCAAATGTACTTAATTTTCATTGAGTGTACCTTTTTTTTTTTTTTTGTATCAATCATATTAATTTCTTAAATATAATAAAAAGCTTAATTTGTTTTTCAAAATTATCTGTCATACTGTCCACCATTATTATTCATATCAGCCAAATTTTACCTATTGTGTAATATTACAAAGATTCATATGCGTGAATATTATTAATCATGTTAATAATACGATTTATATTATACATAATACATTTACATTATAAATAATAATACATACGTTTTATATTGGAACTGAGAATCCTCGGATCAATAGAGCTAAGGGTGTTCAGTTTAACACAACAATTAACAATTTCCTCCATCCTACCCTTCCATGATCTTTGATAAACATAGATCTAAATTTGTTGTTACGGAAAAAAAAAAAGAAGACACTTCATAGGATTCCCTAAATGCTCCTGAATTCCATTGAAACGAAGGCATACAATACGAACTGAGCTATTACACTAATGCGTCCTCTTTACAAATGTATTAAACGGAACATTGTTCGCTACAACGGAACAGTTGTTCCATATAGCGAACAATGAGGGGATAAATGCACTCTGCAACATGGGTTTCAAGAGAAATTTCGAAATAAGTTGATTCTATTGTTCCAATTTAGATTACTACATTGCTGTCGAAACAAACTTCACGAAGTGCACTTATCTGCTTTTGTTCGCTGCTTCGCGATGCTTTATGAAGCCGGATTGATTCAGGCGTTAATTCATTAGGAATCTCGGCTGCTATTCCCGCTTGGGATAACAAACCTATTTCTTTCTTTTAAAAAGCTGAGAAATAAGACATTTCGAAAATTCTTTACGATCTGAAATGACTCTTGTGTGAAAGAAAGATAGAAATCGACTATGAAGGAAATCACATGGGATTTTATTACTATCAGCGCAATTTATGTATTATATTTGTAGAAACTTGAGAGAAAAGGTCGGGGTTACCACCCACCTACCGATGGCCATATAAGTGAGAGGATTGTAAAGCCTTATCTTGGAGACATGATGGTGTTCTTTGAAGGGTGGTTCGTCGCAGGCAATTATTGCTGATAGTTTAATGATACTTTGACTTTTTCTAAGGCTAATATTTATATATATTAGCTTATATTATAGTATTACATGTATACCATAAACTAATATTGTCACTGAAGGATTCTCAAAATTAATAGACAAGCTACGCTTTGTCTGTGATCATCGAAAGGCAGCAAGGAACAAAAAGAGTGTATTACAACACCTTATATTCCAAAGTACATTCTAAAAATATATCGAAAACTTTGTAAAACATAAATATCCAACATCAGTTAAAGTAATAGATATGGTCATAATTATATAAATATCGTAAATGACATTTTTCTTATAATTAATTCAAACTCAATATTATATGCTTCCCGAAGTTTAAAAAAATTATACCCACATATTTTCAATCCATTTATTTGATACTTAAGAAGTATGAAGGTGCATTTATTAAAAATTTCCGAAAGAATATAATATTAAAATATATATTAAGCCTTCAAGATTAAAAAAGTTATAAAAAAAAAAAAATTCAAACTATTTTTGATAAAATCGAATCCGTTATTGAAGAGATATAAACAAACATAATAAAATAACATTTATCCCAGAGCTATTAAAATAAATCTATAAAAAATTCTTTATAAGCCCTTACTCTAAAGTAAAAAATTTCAAAATAATGAAATGCAACATAACATGAAAAATGTTAGGTTATTTTTATTATCAGAGATAATGACGGTCATAACATTAAAATATCTTAAAAGATAGTAGTTGGCAAATTTTTATTTACCACCATAAACTGGTAGAAGTGATATGGGAACAGGAGAGAGAAGTAAAATATTAGAAGAAAAGAATCGTAGCAGTAAATTTCTTGGCGTGACAATCCAGACAATACAATTCATTCAAATTGTTCTGATTATTCTAGTTTCTCCAGTCCGCCGAAGTTCCACAAAGCTGTATCATTCGATGCAATCTTCCTAATGGCAAGTGGGATATGTATATTATTAATGAATCATTTATTTAAACCAGTTATCAATCTCTGCTATTCCGATTTTTAAATCAAAGATCACTATTAAGGAATAGAGAGAGAATTCGAAGAAAAGATGAACATAGAAAATCAGCTACATCCTTCACAATTTGATAATTTGGTTTAACGCCTGTATACACTCTGGCTAAGGGGGGAAGGATAGGCTATCAACCTATGCTTGTCAGAGAATGAATATATAGGATTCATTACGAGGATCCGTAAAAGATAAACCTTCCCAGACAGGTTCGAACCCGCTGCTGACTCGAGAATATTCAGGTACAGGCAGTCCCCGTTTTAAGTTGTTTAGAAATTACCTCGCTAAACATTTTACCGTTTTACATCAAGGCGAATTTAAAGTTCAAATATTTAATATTTTTATCGAATGAAGACGTTAAAAAATCATTTTAAATGAAAAATTAAGCTATTAAATTTATTAAAGGAGCTACAGAAAGAAAAAAAAGAGATGATAAAAAAGGAAATATGTTTGATAGTCCAAAACAGACACGAGTTCAATTAGTGCTTTCACGAAAGCGATCACATCCGGTTTGAGTAAGTGTTCCATTGTTATTAAGTTGGTATTTTCTATAAAAATATTTCAAAGAATACCTTTCATTGCCATTCTTACTTTGTAATATTATTTCTTCAGTTGCTTCTATAGTAGTTCTTATGAAGCGTGATATATGTTAAGTATTATAAAAAGGAAAATGAATGATAAATATGTGTCCGTCTGGAAGTGAAAAATTAAATCATAAAACTAAGTGACGGAGGTTTAACGAAATCGAGATCTACAGGGATATGTATACCTAGTTTTATAAAAGACAATGAATAAAAAAAAAAATAAGTGCATATTATACAAAAGACTATATATAGATAAACTAAAGGCCACAAAATATAGCTATATGTACGTAAATACATTATCGTCGAGTGGGACTCGATTTAACTCGAATTCGACTTAAAGCCACATTCCAAAGAATGGAACCTGACGTATAAGTAAGTAGGAAGAACGTCTGTAATGCCTCATTTCTCTCACATTTAACCAAAAACATCATGTCTCTTATTAAATAGACAGACTAGGAGCTGTAAGTTTTAATTAAACATATATTTTAGATTGCATAAATTAGCCACACAACCACATTAAGTATATATACTTTTTAAAAATTCTTAATTTCAATTTCCAATATAAAAAAACCTCCTTGATTTAAAAAAAAATATATATAGATTTGTTTAATGTTTAATGTTTAAGTAAGAATGCCATATTACTCTTATTACATATTACTTGATAGCATACCAAATTTTATGATGATATATCAATAATATTATGCCAAACAAAAAAAAGAAGGTTTTGTGGAAGCCTATTCATCTCATGAATAATGTCGCGTATGCTAAATAACTTAAAACCCCAGTTTTTTTAATGATTTTTAGTAAAGTAATTTTTTTTTTTAATATGATATAAACAATATATTTAGTTTTTAAAAACACCTTGTCATAAAAATACAAGGTTTTTTTTTATAACTGAACTCTCAAAAACTCCATCTTGAAATTTTTCCACACATTCTAATAACATGTATATGTAACAAATATATTTAAAAAAAAAAATCCATTTTGAAGTTTGGAAAACATTAATTTTTGGAAATTTTTAACCTTATTAAGACTGTTTTTTTAAAAGTCAATGTACATATTAAATTAAAGCTCATGTTATTCTGAAAAGAATGACACCATTTTGAACTTTCTAGGGCAAATAGTTTGAGAGTCATAAGCTTTTCAATGATTCAAAACTTGTCAAAAAACAATCTATTTTGGATTTTTTTTTAATTTATAAAAAAATAGAATAAATCTAAAATTTTGAATTTTTTTATCCTATGTAATTATGCACAAAAAATCATTTAATTCTGAGACATCAAGTTCCATGCCATTGGTTGATTTGGAATGGAATAACACAGATACATAATTTATGAACATCTGATGGGGATTAGAGAGAATACCTGTAGTTCATAATAAACCATATGCACCGAATCAGGTAAAAATTTCAAAAGTATTGTCATATCAAATTTTAAATTTCTTAAAATATTATCTTTTTTTTTTTCAATCATTGGTTCAGGATTCTATCACCATTGTCTTTCTATCATCGAATGCTGAATATGATATCCAAGACAAATTTTTCGATGTAAATAAGTAAAAATCGTTTATTTTCGAAACTATACTGTCTTTATGATTTTGAAAGTAATACGTTATCTGTAATTAGTAAAATAAATAAGCATCACAAATATAGTTTTAAACCGAAATATTATCCAGTGAAACCCTTCCTAACAGACATCTGTCCAGCAGATACCCCCTCACTACGGGCAATTTTTAAATACCCCGGCCTGGAAGTATACAAATATAAATTTTGTTACAGAGAAATAAATTGATCTCTCTAAACGGACACTTACAAAATGTAAAAAATTAAGAACACCATATCGTCGCTGCCGCCAAAAAACCTCGTATGTGACAAAAAATCAGTTATGTGATTTTCATTTTATTAGAAAAAAAATATTTGATCTCCTATGTGCTTGTGAAAAGCACTTACGTGATAAAAAATCGTATCATGATTTAAATTGATAAAAAAGAATCCTATTGTTAGTGTTTATGGGATTGACAACAGGTTATCGCTAGAAATAACCTATGAGACACTTCTAAGACAGTCTTTACGTAGCTGGTTCCACAATTATTTACATATTATGTTGGAATGTTGTATTTTATAATATTGCTCATAAATCAATATTTCGTTCATCCTTAAAATCACATTTTCGACACGCAGGAGGTTTCACGGCGGCATTGACGATATATAATGGTTTTATGTTTTGATATAAATACGTCAAATAAGACAGCTGAAGTTAGCGATGGCAGCCATGGACGCAAGCAATCGGCTAAAGTCGGCCACGCCCTCCCACACAATCCTTTGCCCAGCGGCCTTCCCAAATCTCTCGAACCATAGACAATGTCACTAAAAGTGTAAGTAGCTAAGTTTGCTAGAAGTTGAACAGGCTAGTTGAAGTGGCAAAAGAACTAAAAGGTAAATTAATTTAATAATAACTTTAAATTTAGTTTGTTAAAGTAGAGATTAAGTAGAGATTAAGTATTTCTATAAAGAATATTTATAGCAATACATAAAAGATACAGCAAAAACGAAATCTTATTATTTTAGGCTTTTAATAGATGATTTTCCACTAATAACAACAATTGTCTCTATTCATAATAAGGATGAAGATTGCAACAAGGTCAGCACAATACTCAGAAAACTTGAAACGCTGTTGATTTGGTACATTCAGTATGAAATAAAAAAAAGTGATAATGTTGATGATAAACGCAACATAGCAAAACGAGCCAATAATATTTTTCTTATTTAGTAGATGAGTGAGGTTATAACTACTCCAAATCACTTCATTTCTTCTAAAATTATTTAACTTAAAATGCAACAGTAATAAAGAGAAAGAAAAAAGAATTACAGAAGCCATTTAAACGACTCTTTCTCTTAATGATCGTTAAGATAGGCGTTGTAATTAGACCTCTTGAGACCTTCTAGGAGTTCATTTTGATTAGAACCGCCCTTGAAGATTGCTCAAGCAGCTGCTATTATCGCGGAGGAGATGGAGGTCGATCAGTGCAGACACATCAGATATAGTGCTCTGGCCTCAGGAGCCTCTTCGCATATTCATGGACCAGATAGCCATCATTTGTTAGGAGCGGTCTCCATGAGAACAATGGTGCTACATTAAAGCCACTTCCGATAGGAGTTAAGTAACAACCTCCGTACTACTATAATGCTGCGGACATATTTGTAATAGCAAGAAACCAAAGAGAAAAGAGTTTGACAACAGTTCACGGATTAATTTTTTACGAAGGTGCTGGTACTGGAAGGGGAATGAAAACTATCCACTAGATAGTTTAATGAGAACCCGCGCATTGGATACCATTCAACCGATTATTAAAAATGTATGATTATTTCATACACCTCTATAAAAACGCCGATGATACACGAGTGTTACAAGTGAACCAAGTCGTTACATCCAAAACTCTTCAGTCACGAGTCACAAACCTTGAAGAATAATCGAAATTGGAGGATTACACGGAATCCTCAAATCAGACCAAAATAAAAGAAAAATGCTCCGTTTTCGATTACTGAACATTTACAAGAGGAACTCTTTTAACATCGAATTCAGGTTATGAAACGCATAATTTGGAACAAATTATCCAAAACTAAAATTACAAATTTTAATTTTTTTGAAACACGACAACTTTATACTCTTACCTAACCACTAACATTTAATATAACATTCAAACTAAACATTTTTTTTTAATGACGAAAGACAGTAAAATATCAGCTATAGCAGGTATTGTCCCGATCCTGGGGTAAGGGCAGTCGGTGGTTTATTGCTGAACAACAAGCAATGTGGATTTTTTTCTAGTGATATAAACATAGATCAGCATAGGGCACTACTTTCACTGAAGGAAAGTTCTTAAGTAGACGTCTTATAATACTGGAATGAGAAATTTTCTAATCAGCACAATTAAGTTGTGCTCTTACTCTGAAGTCAAATCCATTAAAACTTCAGAGCGAATATAAACATCGTTTGAGTGAAGATTTCCTTGTGAAAATACAGAGAGTTAATCATGACAATTTTTTTTTTATTTTGAAAAAATTAAGAAAGCTCTAATACTTCAATGAGACAAATGCATATCAATGAACAAACAGACTAATTTAAAAACTGACAAAGAAAGATGCTTCGAGAGATATAATGTTAAACGTTTGTGTGAAATTGGTTGTGTATCAATTAAAACAAATATGTAAAATGATTAAATCCTGTTTAAAATAAATTCAAATTTTTAATATTTAAAAAAATAAATTTTGCCCGATGTCTAGGCTGCCGGATATCCTTTCTATACATAAACAAATGTCTTTGTTTATCGTAAAACAAATCGGAAACACAATAAAAAAAAAAATAAATACTAGAGTTGTTAAAAACGCTCCAGATTATTACACTATAGTTCATTATTCGTTATTCGTGTAATTTATTATTAATAAAATTATTAAAATTGTTTCGGAATCATTTACTATGACTATTTTACTGACATTATTTATTTTTTTTTTTTTTTATATTTTTCCTTTATCTTCATGGGAAATGGGTGTATGAAAACAATAACCGATCACCTTTTTGAAAGAAATGATATCCATAGAAATATATCGAGGATCATGTGGCCTGTGACTTTGGTGCCAGATCTGAAAAATATCGACACAGTAGTCTCAGAAAAAATATCGACGTACGGCTGGATCATTTTGGATTCTACGTATCTTGAAACGTAAATATCAAATTTTGATGGAGGGAGAGAGAGTTAAACATTTTTTTGTTGGTCTATTACAAAGATTTATCTTTGAAAATAAGAAACCAAAACGAACTAATTTAGTTATTACGTAATGATGAAACCTACAACTGTGCCCGACCAGACATCCATTTAAGTTCAATAACCAACTGAGAGGATTTTTATAGTAACTAAATTGTTAGGGATTACTAAATATTAGTATCTTTATTAAACTTAAACGCTGTTGTGTAACAGTATTAATCTGTAACAGTTTTTACTCCAAACGAAAGCATTTAAATATTCTTTTTTATACACATTTTTTTCTTCCAGTGAATATTTCAAAGGAGATAGGGCAATATACAATATGACACCAGTCACTTAAAAGGCTTTTCTTCCCCGCTATCATTTTTCTCGTTGGAGACCCATCAGTGCTATTCCTCTTCATCGTTAGAGAGAAAATATTTCCCCGACGTTCAGGGATGCCAATCCGTTGGAGTTACAAAAAACTACATTCTTGAACGCAGAATTGTATTATAATAAATAAATCTGTAGTAATATATTGTTCATCGAAATTAGATGCATTATGGATCATAAAAAAAAAAAAAAATGGTTTCCCTACATATGTTTTAATACAACCCAAATTCATATAAGCGTCCAGTGAGTATTATTTTACTATCCCCACTAAGCGAAAAAAAATTATTATTTTGTATGTTAAAACCAAGTAGTAATAAGCATGACATAATTTTTTTTTTTTACCCTTTGCTGATACGATTTTTTAAATATATCACAGTAATAATTAAAATATAAAAAAAAATGGTTTATTTTCTTAATTGAACAGATAAGATCTGAACTGTATTAAGTCGTAGTGTTTAAAGTTTCTAGATACATACAGGTGAGTCTGTAGCAAGTTGATAATAGGGTCGTCTAAAGTCATGGTTTTACTGGGCTAAGAAGGAAAGTAGAGTGTCTGTAGTCCATATTTTTTTATACTATTTCCGGAATTTTTATAATTTTTATCAAACAAAATATTTATTTATATTTTTTGTTAATTTTTTTTTTCTTTCTTCTATATCTTTATGCGGATGCCAACTGATTTTTTTAAATTTAATTCAACCCTCTCTGAAAGTTCAAAATAAACTTTTTATAAATAATCCTTAACACTGTACTATAATAAGAGCAGACGACTGTCTGAACAATTAATCTGGAAATCCTGCGGAAGGATTTTGCTTATTCGAAAAAGTGTTTATGGGCTGCAGAAACAGAATAGTGTAATCCATCACCCTAGAAAAACTCATATTTAGTAAAAAAAAAAGATATCAAATAGGCCAGAGAGAAAAAAATCTAAAAAAAAAAGAAGTGAAACGCGTAACTAACAACAGCGATAACTTATTTTGGCCAATATTGTATATATATTTAACTTTTTTTTTTTAATATTTCGATTTAATTAGCTCTTCACTTTCACTAAAATATGAATTAAATTAGCTTTATCCCAGGGTACCATTCCTAATTATAAACAAAGTTGTGATGCTAAATATAAACAAAATATTTTGATAATAAAATCTTAATAAGATGAAATATAGTCGTAAATTGAGATACCACTCTTTTTTTCTATGAAAAACAGCATTGTTTATTTTTGTATTTAATATTTACAATATATTATGACTTTTTACCAATTTACGCCTAACGTACACAATTATTTACATAATGTAATTTATCCACCTTTATATTATCGTTTGAATATTAATAGAGACATGGATAAACACGTAGTCAAGCCAGAATAACCAATGTAATGTAACATTGTACTGTAACATTGTAATGTAACATGTAACCAGTGTAATGTATCATACAAATTGGTTCCCTATGAAAAATTTTGCTACTTGATGAAATTGTCAAATACGATGAATAATTATGAAACTTCCAATCAGATGATAATATGAAATATTGTTAAAAAAATTGGAGTAAATGCCTATGCCTCACTGAAACAGTTAGGCAACTAACCGAAGTGATATATCAATGCAAAGCTATTTGGCCTTGGTCAATGGCTTTACCCTCTCATCTGATAGCTCTCAAAGCTAAACCATTTGTGTAAGTGATAGCCTTGAATATAAAAGAAACCAATACAAAGAGTCCATAGCAAATAGTGTTCACAAGGCTTTTGCAAACCAAAATTAAGTATTAATAAATGTTGATTACTTAAATCAATGAGTTATTATATCATTAGTTATAATAAAATTTGAATTGTCAAACATTAACAATCTACAACACTAAAAGGCAATATGCCATAGTGAACTGATTAATCATTCATACCATA
The DNA here is from genome assembly GCA_948150685.1 of Rhaphigaster nebulosa. Lineage (NCBI taxonomy): Eukaryota > Metazoa > Arthropoda > Insecta > Hemiptera > Pentatomidae > Rhaphigaster > Rhaphigaster nebulosa. The sequence goes on along the minus strand of OX411308.1, from coordinate 115,116,937 downwards.
TTTACAATCAAGAAAAATAAAGAAAATTAAAATTGAATCATAAAATAAAATATTGGCTTCCTATTAAACTATAAATCGGTGCCTCAAAAACTGATCCTGAATGCGAAGAAAGCAGTATCTCAAAAACGACACTCGGCGTCGGGACGTCTATTGGGGCTCATCTGTTGACATCCACATACACACACACACACACACATAAAAATGTTAAAAGCGGTTAGTACGGACCTTGAAACGTATATATCCATGAAAATCTCTATTTAAGATTTTTAGCACGAAGGCGAGAGGTGAAAAAAACAAAACAGTTTCAGGTAAAGTACCGCTTTCCGCTAGCTAATTATGTAGATAGAAAAAGGCTTATACCAAATTAGAGATGTTTTGCATTATATTTTAATAGAATTCTTTATGAAATGTAGTGAGAAAAAAGGGATGTTCACAACTAGATTTTACAGTAATCCTAAATACAAAATTTTAATGTTCTACGGCTAACAGTTTTTGAGTCATGATACATTTCAAGATACGCACGCATTCGAACGTACCTACAGGCGTCAGGACGAAACTTGTCAAAATGGATTCAGGGATTGTCAAAATGGATATTTCCGATGAAATCTGAAAACCGAATATTTTTGCAATTACAATACTTCCTTTACTGCACACAAGGAAGTAAAAAGAATAGAATAGAGCTTACAAGGAATAACTTCAGTATCGAAGAATAATAAGTTCAGATAGCGGATAGGACAATATCACATGTAATCCTATTGTAAACCTATTACTATATACAAGGGATTATAAGAAAGACTAAAGCAGTCTTTTCCCAGCACTCATGTGTGTTATTTCGTCTCTCAATTTCTTTTTTTTTTGTTTATCAGTTTTAGTCCGCGAAAACATAAGTTACCAACACACACACACACACACACACACACACACACACACACACACACACACACACACACACACACACACACATATATATATACATACAAATATATAAACATATATACAATTTGAAACTTATAATCGAAGGATTAAAAAATGAGGAGTGTTGCATACAAATTAATTATAATTATTAATCTTAATAAATCATAAGAAAAAAATAAGAATTTGCAATAATACAGAAACACAGTAATACCTTAACCATAAGGAACCATTGATGAATTGTGGAACAACAAAAATTAAGTAGAAAAAAAAAGTAAAAGTAATAAAGTTTAACCATTTATTAAAAAAAATAATATTTAAAAAAGTAAAACATTTACAGACAGCCTAGAGAACGCCGAACCAAGCTTGTACTTTCATCAATGGGAGGATAAAGCAGGACTCAAGGAGATACCAGCATTTCTCTTTTTACCATGACACTACTATAAGTATAATAAAATGCTAGATGAGGCTTAACGAGGGGTCTATAGCCGCAGATGTTCAGGACGTGAAGGAGAAGGTGAACATTGTCAGAATTCTAACATACATATTTACAGAAGTCTTGGGGCCACTGCCGTTTCAGGCTTCAAGAAGAATTTTCTGGATAAGTGTCGTATAAAGGACAATGATAAATAGAAAGATTCAGATGAGATTTGGAAAATCTGAATTCATACATTTGTTTCCGAACTTATTTCATGAAAGAAGAAAGTCTGAAACAAATGGGATGTTGAGGTCATGATGAAGGTTATTGGTTGTCATATGGAGCATTGGCTATTCTGCCGTGATAAGCTAAAAGGCCCTAAATCCAAATCATTTTTTTAAATACATCTTTGTATTGTACCCGAATTCCTCTAAAAACTACACCTTTTTATAACATTAGGAAGCTGTAAATCCAATGATAAGATCCTAATTATTGGTTTTAGGGCTTTCTAATGGCAACTAAAAAGTTCAGTTTTTAGATCAATTCGGGTACAATACACAAACGCTTTTAAAAAATGATTTGGAGTTAGGGTCAATGTATGTATCCTTGAGATACTAAATTTAGGTTAAAATTTCACTCGTGATGGCCCGGCTGGTTTAGCAGAACCTAAACTGCTCACATGCCAGCAATGGAGTTAGCCAACTTGTTCCAGATCAGATAACTAAAGTCCTGGAGGAACCTGGAATTGGGAAACTTGCCATTATCTCTCAACACATAAATTAGTAATCTATAAGTTCCTCACCAGACCGCCCTGAGTACAACTGTACCTTTAAATTTTACACTTCGAACTTTGCGCGACTTCTTCCCTATATCGAGTTATCTGTGAATGTTAGGCATGGGACGTCACACAACCAATTTCTTTGGGAATATCATTTGTAAATTAATAGTGATAAAGCAAGTAAAAAATGAGTGTCATTTAAAAAAAAAAATAGCATATGAAAAATGAAGTTTATAAGGACAATTATGTAAATTTGCGCAATAGAATCCATGGAAGACTTAACGGAAGATGTATGATGAATAATAATATTTACTTGAGTTCAAGTATTACTACTATATTTAAAAAAATATATATGTATTAATTAGCATGACTAGCTAATGTCCAATACGAATTTTCAAAGGCTAAGAGTGCTAACAATTCAAATTTAATAATGAGTAGAATCTGAAAATAGGGACATTGTTAAAATTCATACTTTATGATGTCAGCAATTCCGATAATACTGTAAATGATCATCTAAAAAAAAACAAAGATAAGGTAAGAAATCGTCAACGTGTGTTGAACATTATTTAAAATATTTAAAAAATTCATATTTAAAAAAAACAATGAAGAAACAGATTATTGTAAATTACTAAAGCAAAAATAAAATAAAATAAAAACGAGAAGAAGAGAAAAATGTACGAACAATTCTGTCATTATTACTTTTAATATGTCTTATTAATATGTATCTTTCAAGTTATAACGGAATACATAAAATTACGGATATTTTTCAAATTAAATGAACAAGTATCCTATTTTATCAATAACTTCTACAAAATCCTCACAAGATCACCTGAACATTTATCTCCTTTGAATATATTAGCTGAAAATAACTACCTACAATTAAAAACATTTTATTTAATTACCATAATTGTTTGTGTTTAATAATATATAATTTCATGTAAGCCACAATATTATGTTTATATTATTATTATATAATTGTCATTATTTTTTTTAATTAATTAATTTGTTAGTTGACATCCGCATGATGGTATAGAAGGATCAATCCCTAACTTAATTAATTTGTCATTGTTTTTCTCTTTATATTTGTTTTTGTAATAAGTACTTAGAATTATAATTTGGGGATGAAGCTTTATTTTTATATGTAACAACAATTAATATTATATAACAATCGCTATCTATACTTATTTATGTTGAATTAGAGCAGAGACCTGGGCTGACGGTTTTTTCATTCAGAAGAATATTTGTATTATTTGAATGCATATAAATTAAATAAAATAAAAACAAATATACAATACTAAGCATATTAAAAACTTGTTAAATTAATTGTTTATTGTAAATTACTGTTCTCAATTACACAAAATGGTTGAATTATTGAATGATATATTAAATACGTATAAAAGGGTACATATAATATTTATACTAGTTTATAATAAACACAAAATGATAATATACTGGTGGAGTTTCAATTGTTTTCAGAAGTGAAAATTATGGTTGTAGTTTGAAACTAAAAGCTACGATACATCAATCCGATCCACCTTAAATTTGTTTCTTCGTATATGACAGTTTAAGAAAAGTAATTACATTATATTTTCTGTCCTGGTATGCCATCTCTAACCCTGTCCGATAATGATTTACAATTACCCGTATCATGTGTTGCAAATAACCAATCATAACGATTAAGACAAATAGAGTTTAAACTATGGTTGAATGGGCCCTTACCGAGAAAGTTTAGGAATGATTTATTGATGTTAAAAAGTTTGACTTAGCTTTAATTAAAAATTTAATACAGTTTCTGTTTAAGGGGTGTAGAAAAATGAACAGGTCTCTGGTTAATCAAAAAGTTAAAATGATTTATCCGTTTCAAAACAAGGTTATTTCTTGTTCGGAGTTTGGGGGTGCGTTAATCTTAGTTTAGGAGTTCCGCTGTTTAGGAAGATCATCGATTTGCTTTATAAACCATTACCAGGTTTCGTTATTTGCCGTCAGCAGTTCAGTTTTTAAAATATCTATAGAAATAACAATTTTTATGATATTAGACAAATAGGATTTTAATTAGATAATTAACCTATGCCATTTTGGGGAATTATACGAGCTAGTTGACCATTTCAGAACATTTACAAACGAGTTTGGAAGCTTCCAAGTGACAGGCAAAAAAATTGATTAATCAGCATCTACAACTAAAAATAATGAAATGAAAAGTCATTTTTATTCTGGGACACCTACCAAGGCCCCTAAGAATAATAAAATGTACAATTTCAGTAACATTTGTCTGGATTATTAAATTTCGATATAATAATTTAATTATAAATTAAAAAAAACAATAGTATATAAACTAAATGAGAAGGTTGAAAATTTATACATATATATATGTAAACACATACACACATATATATAAACACACACACACACACAAACTCACATTTGGATCTTATGGTTATACATATACCATTATTTTTATATATTTGCTGAAGATTGATGATTAAGGAGGTGAAGAAATAATTGTTTTTTTTAAATAAAGTGAGGGGACAAGGTTTTACAAATGAATATGAGTAATGAATTCCAGAAGGAGGTGGCACGAATGATAAAGGATTTTATAAAGGAAGCAGTTCTATGAGAAGGGATATACAGGTTTAAGAGCTGGGATCTGGTATTTAGAGAATGGCCGTCGAAAACTGGGTAAAGCCATCACAACTCGATATACCAACTGGAGACCTGGGAGCGCCTGGGGACCCCGAACATGAATCTAATGAAACAATTCTCTAGTCTCTTCAGCCTTATCTTACGCATACCAGACATCCCACATATACAAGGCAGCCAGCAAGGGAATATGAGGGAGAAAATTTGGAGCTGAAGGGTTTTTGAGGACATAGAATCACAAAATCTTAGGAACTGTTTAAGGATAGCATAAATATGGTTATTCCAGAACAGGCAGTGGTCAAAAATTACGCCAAGAAAAAGATTTCTAACAGAGATATGGAAGTGAATTGGGGGGCTATTGAGATAGAGTAAGGGATAATAAGAAAGGGAACTAAGAAAATGCTTGGAACCGATGAGGATGCCCTTGCGGCTTTTTCTGCATTCAGCATCAATTCGTTGATTGCTGCCCATGCGTTGATAGAATCAAAGTATTCTTGCAACTTTCGGATTGCCTCAAGCATTTCGGTAGGATGAATTGATAAGTAAATTTAGAGGCCATTAGCATATTAGTCGTATTGTGAGACGTGACTGGAATCAGGAAGATCATTAATGTAAACAGAGAAAAGGGATGATGAGAGTGAGGACCGCCCAGAAACGCCACGTATTAGTAGAAGAGAAGAGGAAGGAGACTTATTAGGAATATTTAATGTTTGTGAATACAACTTATAAAGTATAGGGAATATAAAGTAATGTCAGCACAAGACAGAATCGTCCAACAACTCAAGTTGGAAATTATTTTAAGATGTGTTTGTTTTTGGATTCTAATTACTGATTATTTATAAAGGGAGGAACTGAATATTGACTGCTTTTATTATTTAATCGTATTTTTTTCCAATATAATAGACTTAGGAGGGACGTAGGGGAGGGAAATTATTGGATATTTTATTAATTTTGTATAGCCTGAACTTTGAAAAACGTTATAGTATAAAAACAATTATGCAGAAACGACGAATACGAACATTGAAAGAAACGTTAATTGGAAGTTTTTTGGAGATATTACATAACTGAAAGAATCATATTTAAATTAATTAAGCTTCACAGTATGTTAAAAGATTCTTATAAAATATTAAAAGAGGTTTTTTCAACCAGGTAATAAGTGTTCAATAATTTTATGTTGTAATGGTTTTTATTATTTTGAAGAAAATAGAATGAATTTTTACTATTTACAAAACGTAAGGTATTACATTTTATTTACATTGAATAAATGTTTTGATTAGATATTAATGTTATTAAATATTAATAATAATTATGTCAATTTTTTGTAAGAAATCAGTTTAAATCTTGTTTGAAACAATTTGCAAACTAAGGAGACTATTAACATCATACTTAAATAATTTATTTTTATATTATTTAGTCGTTTTATATAGTTAGGTCCTAATATTTAATATTCAATAATGTTTGATGCATATCATTTAATTTGTTTATAGATTGTGAAATGATAGACGGGAAGTACAGGAGAAATTTTATTTATGAAATTATTAATAATTTGATTTTATTATCCTTTGAATCATTTAAAATTATTTATTTTCTTAATTGTAACAAGCCAATATTTGTACGTATGTAAAAACTACAGAAATTACAATCTAAATTGAGAATCTTTTTAGATAGAGCCTAAAATATTATGCAGGTTTATGAAAAGAGCCCTGAACTAGACAGTGGGGAAGCACCAATAATCAGTTACTAGCATTATGTTCTGTAATTTATTGTTAGTTATCAGTCAACGACTGTTCTCTTCATACAGTCAGCAGCAAACCCCACAAAGTGACATATTTGTTTTAAAAAAAGGATCTGTGTCCAAGAATTAAAATCAGGACATTACGAACTACAAGCTAGCCATTAAATGTACATATTCATCATTTATATTTTGACACGGTGCAGGTAAAATAAGTAATTGGATATTTCTTTAACGACAAATACACGAAGAAAATAAAATCTAAGTACAACGGAAAAAATATTAATTTTATGAGATGAGCCCTTTTCGAAATTCAAAAATCAATTGAAGAGTTTAGTGGATAAAGGTGATAATTGCCTCTTTTGGATAAACTGAATTATTGTAACCATATGGTGTAAAGTGATATAATTTTATAGTGATATATTTCTTCTTCCATTCACATTAGCTCAATTGTTGGTTCAGAACTTAGTTGATAAACTTGCCTAGTGACACTTTTATAATAAATAAAGGTGATTTGAGTTGGTCACCTTCATCCACTTAACCCTCCCTACAATTATATATTCATCTTTGAAATTTCCATTTTGAACGTGACTAAAACTTGGCTGATTTCCAACCTGTCACTTTATGATCACCTCGTTTTATACCTAACTCAATTGACTAGTAGTTGGAAAAAAAACTAAAACACAGGCTAACCTTTTTGTTTTATTTATTTTTAAAAGAATATGGCTTGTTATGTTAAGTTTGGAAGTGCTTCTGTAAAATGTAGTGGTGTGAACTTGTCAAAAAGTTTCAGAAATTTAACACGATGTCACATAGCCATGTGAGACATGCAGATTTAACAAGTTTAAATCAGACCGTTTGTTGGCAGCACATTTCATCATGACTTTGATCGACTACTTGTCACTCCGGAACTAGGGGAATGGTGACAAGCGGAGCACTTGCCTCGGATGGCAGAATTTAGAGGGCGGTAAAATTCGATTTTATTTCGAAATATTCGGACTTTTATTGAAGGGTCGGGAGGAGGTGAAAAAAAGAGACGGCATAATTAAGCCTGACTTCTCTGGAAAAATCATAGTTACCATCCTGAATCTGGTTCAATTAATTATTTAGAAACACCTCAAAAACTTTATGAAAACCCTATATGTTTCTTTCTGTACCAGCACAGATAGTGATAAATCGACTAATATAATTACTTTATGCATAAATTTGAAAATATAAGGTACTTAAATTTTGTCTAAGGTACAACTACAAAAAAAAAGAAAGAACTATTTTGATCCCCCCCCCCCTTCTGGTACGGTGTGAGAACAAATAAAAATTTCGATCTCTACCTATTATTATTGTTTTCATTTAATTATTGGTTTCTTGTAGCGTTGAATTGATTTCGAAGTTAATGTTCAACGTTTGGTGTACTAATGTGGGTGATTCTCACTTTACAGGCAAGTTTTAGTCCACTTTTACTCAATTAATTAATTATAACCTGAATTTTTTTTCCACCGCTAAACGGAGAAGAAACATTTCTAAAGCCGTAGTAATGACAGCAATAAACGTTCGCGACTTATTTTACGACGAAAATGCCGTTGTCCGCTGGTTACTGAAAATATCTTCTCTCACTCTTTCCTCTTTCAAAATTTTATCTCTGACGTTTTCTTTTTTTCATGGTAATGACATCAAAATGAGTGGACAAAGTTAGGAAAATATATAAGGATACTTCAAAATTATAAAATAAAATAAGATGCAGAATGCTTACGTTACCCTTTATGAGTAGAAATGAATTTCACTACCTTTTACCGTATGTTAAGTGCCTACAAGAAAAAAAAAAGTTTGATCATTTAAGCAAAAAATTATCAGTCATTAAATGACCAAATAAATATCTCCAATAGTCCACTCTCAAATTTATTTCCATCCATAACAGAAAAAACAATTACTCACCGGAATTACTGGGAAACCCCGACCCCTAAACCGTTTACATTGGTAAACTATACTCATGAAAGGTGGTAATTGTACCACCCCACCTTTCTTTCATTACTAGTATCGTGCGAGTATAAACCAATACAAACTTTTCTGTTTGATACAATCTACTTAAACCTTGGTGAGTACCAACATGTATTTGATTTCTTGTCTTAATTCAATTCATAATTCATGTTTTGTACTACTAATTTATATTACATTTAATTTAATATGTATAATAATACCAAACTGTATTTTGAATTGCTTATTTTTGAATTTTTGTGTGTTTTTATAACTGAAAATGAATGCATAACATTCGAAACTAGTTTTTAATAAAAGCAAAATTATAGAAGTGGCAAATAATTTATCAGGCGGACGTCAACTGATATTGAAACTTGAAATTTTTTAAATTTGTGTATCGTTTATCTGTAAAGCTATTACTCTTAATCTAGTATTAACACGAAAATCTGTGACTTAATCGCAATTATTTTTATAAAATAATAGTAATTCTTTTTATAAAATTTGTAAATAATTTTTTTTTGTTGAAATGGCATTTGTATAATTTTCTAGTATAGTTTGTATAGTTTTCTGTCTTAGTACATAAAGTTCGGCTTATGCCCAATTGCACTTATTTCCTTCCTTCTAGATCTTAAAAAAAATAAATAAACAAATAGAAAATTCAAACTGATTGTCATCACTCACGCGATCCTTATGGTGATTTTGAAAATTTTAAATTTCCAAAGAAAAAACACTCTTGAACTTGGTCATTTGTTATGATTAATAGCTGAGAATTAATAGAAGGCATAGAGACCTAAATACAATCAACATTATAAAAATGTTCATCACGAAAATTACACTTAATCTGAGGATCACCCATGCATCCTAAATATTTTCTCATATCTAAATGTTTTCAATACAAATACAAAGGTTTTATGAGAAACTCTCTAAAAGGACTTTCTGTAATTAAAAAAAAAACAGTGGAAGAAAGTAGGTTTTTCATTTTCTAAAGAGAACTTCAGCAGTCAAAATGAGAATTATGATCACTGGACCGTACATAATTCAAAGAGATAATATAAAAACATTTTAAAGACAATCAAATGATTATACTCACTGAAACATATCATTGCCTATTAATATATTTTGCAATAGCGAAATTAGGAAGAAATAATTTATCTTAATAGATACGGAATCAAGATATATTATATGTTATATTCTCACACGTTAATCCGTGCATACATATATACATCCCAGGATTTCAAAATAAAGAGACTTACAAAATTGTTAAAATTGTATTAATTTAAATAAGCCAATAATTAATGTTCGCCGCAAAAACGATTAAGTATCTTATGAAATCGGATGATCTTAAACATTGGGACCGGTGGAAACGACAGAACGACATTTTATTACGAGAGTACAGGGGAACCGAAAACGAAATATTTCGACCGAAATATTTAGGCGCCTAAAGGACTCGGGCTTGAAATTAAATGCTAGAAAATGTGATCTATTGAAAAAGTAAATTGGATATTTTCGGAATTGTCATAGGTAAACAAGGAATTCATCCTACAGACAGCAAGACAAATGCGGTATCGGATGCTCCTTGACCTGAAGATAGCAAACAGTTGTTTTAGAATTTTTCTGGGGCTGGTCAATTATTACGAATTGTTTCGGAAGCACAGAGCTGGTCAACTGCAGAATGATCTCTTGAAGTAAGCCAAGTCGTATTCAGAAATGGTGGTCAGAAAAATGTGAAGAGAGTTTCAACTGAATTGAACAGAAATTTTTTTGATAATATGTTGACACTGTTTGATCCAAATAAGCAACCAGTGTGACGCCAGTCAATATGGACTTTATGCGATTCTGTTTCACAATTTCGAGAATGGAGAAAAGAAACCTATTGCCTAATACCAAGAAAAGAGAACAGTAATGAAATTATCTGAAAAAGAAGCGACCGCTATCATTTTTGGCTTCAAAAGCATTTTACCAGTATGTTTATGGTGCACAGATTATGATCAAAAAAGGAACCATTATATATATATATATATATATATATATATATATATATATATTTTGGGGAATTATAAAAATCTGCCAGTGACTATTCAAAACAGATTGATGGAGAAAGGACTTCCTTCAGAAGGCAATTGTGATGCTTAAAGATTACCCTTAAATGACTTTAGATAATTGACGTACTAAAAACCCAACTGAGAATCAACCTATTTCATGACTGATACTCATCATCAATATTTTGAGCATTAATATAAATTTTTAAACACCACTATACGAATATTAATTTGGCGTTCTTCATCATTGCCATCAACATTCATGAATACAGCAAGCTACCATGCATATCATGCAAAGGTAATAAGTACTATTAAAATTTACAGCAACAACAAAATCTTTGAAAAATAATAAAAAGAAATAATCCGTAAGGATGAGCATGTTTGCTAAATTGATAGAGAACTGTCTAAGGTAATTTTATTCACAAGAGTCTGCTTTCATTGGATGCAATATTACATCCCTTCAAAGGAAATAATAAAGACAATTGCTTTTTCTCCGTCAATATACCAAGAAGCACTCATGAGGATAATAAAACTTTATTGCAAGATAAGAGAAGAAACATTAGACTTGTTGTTTTACCTAAAGTTGTTTTATCCCTATTTGTTTATAAATTCGAACTGCACTGAATAAATAAAAAAATAAAATAATACAATTATTACTTGTGAAAAAAACAAAACAATAACAGCGAACATTTGAGGAGTTTTCTATCAAAACTTAATGTATCCAATTTTGGAAAATTAGTACAAAACAATTATTAGGGGAGCATCTCATGGAGATAAGGCAATTTTTTTTATTGAAAATGTTGATGTGTAACACCTAAATGACAAAGGAAAATTTAACATATGTAATAAACTCAATAATTTGTGGGTGTAGAAAATTAATTCTACAAAAAAATCTTTGTTTTTGAGAAGTGGATATATTAACCTTTGATAGGAAACTCCTCATTTAAATAATTTTAGCAATGGCAGTATTGAATTTTTAGATGGAAACCCAGTAGCTCAGTTACATTTTCTATCAGGTTAACTTTATGACTTGAATAATAATATTAATAATTATGGTACTACTTCACAAAGCTACCGCCACATGGCGGATGTTCTTTAATAATCAGGTCTAACTGTCCATCGAATGCCGAAAGTAGCCGAGTCTGTCCGAAAGAAATATTAGTCTTAGATATCGAAATCCAAACACTCGTATCCTGAAATATCAAGGACTTGTCTGAGTTATAGTTTATCTACACTAAAAAGTTATGATAACATTTTTGGTGTTTCTTAGAATTATAAAACTGAATTTAAAGGTTGCATATGCTTTATATCTAGTTTTAGAACTTATACCATTTATGATAAGCCATTTATTTATTCTAAATAAGATCTTCATTTATGGGTTCTAGTTGGGGGAATATAAAATTTCAGAATATTTACCTAGATGAATAAATTATAAGACTTCAATACTTTAGACAATTAAAATGAAACATTTAAAATATATTCACGAATACTAACACAATTTAAAAAAAAGATAACACACTATAAATATAACAATGCTGATTATAGAAAATTAATAAATTCCATAACAACACGAATTAAATCATTAATCCCTAATTTCAATAAAATAGCTGCCGAAATTATAGCACCTGACATAGGAGTCTCAAGATGAGCTTTTGGTGATCAAAAATGAAAAAAAAACGAATAACAATGTTAAATAAAAATGACATATTTACCTAAAGATAAATATAAATAAACATTTAAGTGATAATAATTTTAATTAATTAAAAATATAACAAATATATAAAGTCATTATATAAAAATTTGCATAGTGAAGACTAATATAGAGCTACATCTTGCCTGGTCCAATATCACGCGACCTTTTAAAAAATTGTTTTACATGTTAATAATATGATAAATATAATAAATAAATAAATAATAAATCCAATGAATAAACTGGTGGATTAATATAAATATTCCGAATAATAAGGATCAGGTCGTCAGTGGAGATTGGGATAGGAGTTGACCCATGTTCACTGCTGTTTTAGTCAGTGTGAGTCGTCGCGATGCTATTATTTGAATTATATTTCCCGAATGTTGAACCTGATTTTCATAAAAATATTAAATTTGAATTTTTATAAACTATCGGCTTATAAACACATTTAGAGAAATTGATTAATGAATCTTTATTGTCTTTTTAAAGACAAAAATATAATTGTTTAACTTTTTATGAATCAATTAATTTTAATACAAGGAATATGGACTTGTAATAATAGATTCCAATGTAAATATAAAATTAAGCAGTAAAAGAGAAAAAAAAAATTATACAAATACAGTTATTTACAACATATGTATTAAATAAATCATCTAATGGCCTTGTTTACATGTTACGTGAATCTCCTGTAAGTTTATCATAGAAAAAATAACCATTTCTTTCTTTATAAATTTTTTTTTTATACCATTTTTATTGATTAATATTTCATTCTGTCTCAATTAAGGTCTAATTAAAACAGAAAATTAAAAAAAAAATACACAATAGTAAAACAATAAATAGAAAAATAAATTGAATAAAAATTTAATAAAATAAACATCTCAAAAGCAGGCATACTTATTTATATGCAGTACTTGCAATCGGCCAGAGGAACCCTAAATCGGGATTTTCCCACTGATAGAGGGAAAAGCAGGACACTCTCTCTTTAATCACCCGATTAATAATATAAATACTAGCATATTTATAATATATTTTTATATGTGGCGCTCCAAACTATTTTGGCAAATCACCAATATTATTTTCTTTTTTTGACAGCTGATATTTCAATACCATTATTTTGGTATGCTAATGGTATTCATATAACATACATATAAAACACTGCATACATATATATATATATATATAGTATTATAGTTATAAATAATAATAATTATTAATTATAATTTATATAACTATAAATAAAGAATAATTATATATATATATATATATATATATATATATAAAATTATAATTATTATATCAACCGTTATTTAAAAAAATAAATTATGGCGGATTCGCCCTTCATGCATGGAGCGGCTCACGTTACATATAATTGTTTAGTTTTTTCTAAACACTTTCTATTTCTTCTCCCATTTCATCTTCCACCTTTTATTTTCCCATATTCCTTTCCTCTTAAAGATTAAAATTTCTCACATATAATAGGAAACCAATAATAATTCAATATTTATTATTAATAACAAAAATAAAAATCTCTAGATAATCGTACATCATACAAATATAAAAAATGAAATAAATCTGATCTAAACTAATCCATGAAGGTTCTAGAATTAATCCACCTGAATAGGGTCAGGTAGAGGTTCCGATTCTTTGACTTAAATCATTTTGGGAAAAATCAGTAAATCTTTATTATACTACAACCATATTTTTAAACGTAACCGTGTGGTTTACGTTAAATTTATGCGCTATTCGTATTTATACGTTAAATGTATACCGTGTACACAACCGCCTGATTATATATTATATATACTCTGGCTAATTTCAGATACTACTCATTTTTAAGTTTAGGAGTTCGAGGAAATGTTCAGTTAAACCAACATTTAAATAAAGATAAAAAATTAAAATATATAATATGCAATTATCTTTAAAATTTTAACAATATTAAAGAATAATCTTCATTTCCTTTTGAAATTGAAATTCTCTGTTCATTCAGAATATCCTAACAGATTAAAATTCTGTTTCCTTAGCGGAACAATCCCTTAGGTCAACCTTACGTTTGCGTGGGTTATGTCAACAAGGGTCTGTTGCTGAGCAGATCAACATCATTAGTAATACATCTCTGACCTCAACGGTCCTCTGATGACTCCATTGAGGGAAGCTTATTGCACGGCAATTCTTAATTGTCTATCATACTCTCACCGGGGTACTGTTCATAACAACATATTATGGCTTACAAATAATGGTTACAAATTCCCTTAGGCAAAGTTACCAAATAAGGGAAGGTATGTTGATCTTTTCTTGTACACCATCTGTAAATCGATTATAAAAAAAAAGTTCTTCCTTTAATTAATCATGCCCGAAAGATTCTACCATATGACTATTCCTTAAAGCTGAACTAACCTTATCGCTATCATTAATCGATTCTTTCCCCAGGTCCTTAGAAACAAGGAATGCCGCAGTAGAAAGTCATTTAAAACAGTTAAAATCGCTTTAACACAGAACATCCTCAAACGGATAAATAATAATAATTGTTTTAAAAACTTGATTACCTACTTCAGAAATAAGCAGATATAATCATGAACTTTCTGCAAATATTAGACGATTTATCCAAAATCAGTTTTCTTACAAAGAGGTATATCGTACCTCGGAGGTAAAGAACACACATTTCTCTAAATTTATGGGAGTGCCGCTTGAACAGATGTTTGCCTTCAAATAAAAGAGGGCATTACACTATATTACAGTATTCTTTTAAAAGCATGTTAAAAGCTTTCTTCTCAGAATTGGTCTAGGATATTGTTATCTATACCTATAGGTAAAGCAAAAACAGCTCTGTACTTCTGAGGTATAGGAAAATATGTTACATTTCACCGATTTTGCAGGAGAGTAATTTGAGGAATAATAGTTTACTTAGTGTTCTTTTAAAAGTATGTAACTCCCCTCACAGAAGGCCTAGGCAGTTATGCTTACAAATGTGAATTGATGCTAATTCGGAAAAAAAAACGGACATAGTCCGCTTTTCCTTCGGGGTACAGACAATAAGTAATAATAATTTAATAATAGCATGAGATTTTTTAAATTTTATATCTGCTCAACTAGTCGGGGTTTATCACTTACTAACCTCTGGGAAAAATTAAAACTTATTTATTTATTCAATTTAGTTTCAGTAAAAAACGTGGGTAATATATCGTAGGAATCTTCAACGTTTTTACATAAAACCTATAAAATCCGGTTAAAAACAACAAATTATATCTTGAAAAATAACAAAAAACTAAAAACAATAACACAAACATTGAATAAAAAATTCACCAATATATAAAAGATACATGGAGAGGCCACTTTATCATCATAATCACGCTCTTTATCTACTGATATTGTTTCTTGCAAGAATTTTCAAGGAACAGGATCAAAACGACAATCAATTTGTCTAAATCGCAATAAAGTTTCAAAACGACAATAAGTATCACATGTTCAGTTAATAAACTTTTTCCTTTGAAAGCTCCCTTTGTCTCTTTTTTAATTAGAATTAATTTGTGTTTAAAAATAAATTTTAATAAAGTTTATTGAGTGAACTTGCTGCCACGTGTTTGACGGACACCAAAGGATAAAATGTTTTTCTTTTTTTCTTTCTCGATTTCACACTTAATTTAGTCACTTTAAAAATTCTTTTGCGACAAAATTTTTACAAAATTTCGATCAGCTGTTCTCATCTTACTGTCGTAAATTGATCACAAATGACGGATACAAGTACTATACAAAAACATAAGAAATTCCAGCAATGCCAGACTCTTCTATAGAATATTGAAACAATTCTATGCTGAATTGTTGCTGACGCTGCTTAAGCTATTAAATATAAAGTAATTGCGAAAATATTTTTATTTTAAGTTAAGTTCATTTTAGTCAGTAGTAAATAAATAAATATGTTTTTTGATCTATAAAAAGCATTCAAATTTGTTATTTTATTAATCAAGATCATTGTGTGCAATTATAAAAGATTTCAATACTTTTATCATTTCATATATAACATACTTACTATATGAATAATAACAACTCTTTGTTAGTGTATTACCCCATTCCATTTTAGCCTTACCTTTCCGTAGGATTTGAGGACGCAGGTTACTACAATCCCTGTGCCCTATTTTTGCAGCCGAACAGACTCTGGTAGAAGGATGCGCATGAATAAAAGATGCGCTTTATACCTCGTTGTTATGGAAATGTGGACAACTGTGGTTGCGCCTCAGCAGTGATACGGTAAAGTGGCAATAAACGAAGCTTTGCGCAAGCGGTTTATAGCCGAACCTCTGGAGAAGAGGAGTTTCGCCCAAGACCTTTTTTTAATAGACCTAACCTTTGAATGGAGATTTTGATATGAAAATTACAAACTTTTATTTTCTTATTTATTTAATTTTATAGCTCGCCACGGATTACTGAGTCCCTAACTGATTAAAATATTTTCAGTTACCGTCTATATTTATGGGATCATAAAAATATTACTAAGCTCAATTATATAGCCAACCCACAAACAATTTTTTAAACCATAACCATAACCAATTTTTTTTTTCCTTATCCTCCGAAGTTTCTTTCACATACTATATGAACATGAACATGAATATATATATATATATATATATATATATATATATATATATATATATATATATATATATATATATATATATATATATATACCATAACCAAAATATAGACTTTTTGATTAAATCACACTGAGAATTAAAAATATAATTGGGAAGAGAAATATATGTAATCAGTTAAAAAATAACTAATTAACTAACTAATATTGTGATTAATAATAAAAACAAAACAAAAAGATAAACTAAAATAGTTACTTTTTGGGAGGATAAAATAAGCTTTCTTTGCTTAACTGTCACTCTTTGTCATAATAAATAGTAGTAACCTTTGCGAACCTAGAAGCTCGTTGCCGACAATACCAACAGTCCTAGCCTACATCTCAGCGCTGAATTTCACCAAAAACACTATTGTCAAAATCGGACCGAACAAAATCCTCCCACCAACTTCTCGGTCGGTACCTAATGCACTAATCTGTAGTTTTAGTTCTAATAAAAATTTTAGTAATTCGTTTGTTATCGATTGGCAATCTTTCACACATATAAAGAAAGAACAATTGGAACGATAATTGTTTAGTAAATTTTAACTTTCAGATTTCAGGAGACTAGACGCAAACTTAGCAATTTTACAACTTCGAAATACAAGCATTATCCTCGTTTACTTCTTCTCCCTCCGTAATTTTATACAGATTTTGTACACAGGTTCTTATCTTTAACCAATTAATTAATTAATTAAAATTAACCAAGGAACAGTAATAATTATAATAATTAGGGAGAAGAGATGTTAATATATAATCCCACGTTGTTTTTGACTTACCAGATCTATAAATTTCAAAAAATTGTATTGTATCCTACAGTAATTATTACTAGTTTTATATATTAGTCATACACTATCAATTTCGAATTTGTTTTCCTCCAACTACCATATTTTATTAAAAAAGTCAAATCGGCGCCTCTGACTTGAGGTGCGAGTAATATGGAATCTCTTAATTTTTTTACAAGGAAAATCAAGATAGCACAATGGTTATAAATCAAATATTAATTTTATTATATGATATATATCCTATTCTGCCCTCTCATCTCTTCCACCAGTGGTACCTCTGATTTCGATTTAGCGGCTTCCTTAACATTATCATTTGTTGCAAATTATCTTCCAGCTTATTGATTTTTGTATGGAGTGATTCTTGTAGTTGTTTTGGAGGGGGAGACAATAGAACCAGGTTCCATATTACCAACACCCAAGGGATTCCGTATATCGAGCATTACAATCGTGGATTTGATATGTGCCCAAAAAAAAAAAAATAGAAGGCATAAGAACAGATCCACCAATGAAAACCGCTAAAATGCATCCCTTTGAGCCAATGCAAAGTGAGGACACCAACATTTTTTTGGTAACAGAACAAAAATAGCTATGGGTTCACCTGATAAGACAACTCAAAATGGTAGATGGTTTTTTTTTTCTACTTCATCTCCAGCTACTTGTATGATATTTTTCATACAATGATTTAGCTTCCAGTAGTCCCGAATGGCTGCTTCTTCAGGTTTCATTGCACCTTACCAATATTGAGGATTTTACCAAGCCAATGTTTTTAGCTATTTGAGCAGACTGAGGGGCTACATTTGCTTTTTAATTCTCCCCAAAACACTTTAATGGGATGAGGAAGCTATATTATTACTTTTCTAAGGTTCAAAGCTTCCAACATTGACATGTGCATTGACAGGCAACAGTGACAGGCTGTTGCTTCATGACCTGCAAGTAGCAAAATTACTGAGTTTTGAGTTATTGTCAGTAGATAATAACTGACTTCTAGTGAATAACTACTTGAAAGTATAAGATTTTTATATCACTTTTTTACAACAAGTAAGGCCTGGCGAAAATTTCACTTAGCAGTTTTACTGAACGATTTTTGAGAGACCGTCTATAATGAGATTATTTTCTGTTTAGCCAATCAATCACATTAATGTAGTTGGAAAAATAACTTCTCGCTGCTTCATAATGGTGTAATATGTTTTTATAGGTAACATATTAATAAATACTTTAAATGTTCGTGTATATTTTATTTATGGATCTATTTGGGTTTATATCTTTAACAGCCCATTACAGATGATTTTTAATGAACTTGACGTATTGTAAGATTTCAAATAAAAGTTAAAACATACCTTGAAAGTATAAAGAAAGGCAAAGAATTCATAAGACGATAAAAGATGAGTGAGACCATGTGTTCATCTTTTAAAATTCACCTGTGTTATGCTTATTGCGGATTATAAAAAACTAGATCGGATAACCCACTTGTCTACGATAGTAGTTGGAGAATTGGGCGGTTACAAATCTTATTCTTCTTTATGGGTTACAAATTCGATTGGAGAATGGGTGACAGAGGATGTTACATCTGGCTGAACAATCGGAGAAGGTTATAAAGACGTCTCGTAAAACAGATATAGGGTCCTCTGCTTCCTTCAGTCCCAAGTACATCTATTCGATTCTAAGGGACGCAGAATCAGGTTTTGGCATGTGACAATATTTTTTATCATAAAATTTGGGAGCTCTATAAGAATGTATAAAAAAAAGCATAGGAGGGGGTCATAGACCAAGAAATTGAAGTAATAAAATGTAAATATTGAGTTATTTTTATTAAAAGTATTTTTATTCCAAAAAATAATCTAGTAACGTAAAATGCGTCTTTTTTATTTTATCTGATCGATAGATATATGATAAAATAAAAAATGATGATAGATATTATTCACAGAAGGTAAAATTAAGCATTTTTTTTGCGGTTATACTAATTTAAATGAAAGTAACATAATATTTACATTTTACTACTTAGATCGCTTGGCTCCTGGACTCTCTCAAATACAGTGCGAATAAAAATGAACAAATAAACTTCTATATATTTGTTAAAATTGTTTTGATTGGTCTTTTTACATCCATATTATATTACGTCCTTTCCTATTCCTATTAGGTCAAATAGGAAGGACTATTCCTGTAGGTCACCAATATATTCTAACGAGAGTGGGAAGGTCTAGATACATTCCGTGGATCCGCCAATAAATTTCAACCCATCCAGGCCGGATTAGATAGAACCGGCGCCACAGCAGACTCGAGGTTGCTAAGGGCCGCCTCAATTCTATTAGCCACCACGACCTATAACAAACCTAAATCATGTATCTATTCCCTCAAGACAGATATCCAAGATTTTTCAGCCTGTTTCAGAGATAGTTATAACATCACATTGATATTAATAATAAGTGTTGACGTTATAGTAAATAAGCGATAATCTTTACTGTCGATCGAAATGTGAAAACAAATTAACACTTCAAGAGTTACAAGAGTAGTTAGTTATATTTGGAAATAATACTGGTAAAATTTGGTTATACTGGTTATATTTGGAAATACTACTTATGGAATATGATTTTCTGACCATAAAATATAAAAGTAGCTCTAAGAAATGTAAAATTTAGTTGAACTCCAGAAAATATGTTCTGTGATGTTGATTATGTTCCGCGTCAATTCTTTTAAAGAAAGCTTCTTAATGGGATTTGAATATATTATTAATGAAGTATTTTCTTATCAACTAAGTATCCCAACGAAGTAAGATGATGTGTAACGGAGGTACAATGAGAGAGTGAGAGAGGATGAAGATATGAGAGAGGCTGACAGCCGCTAAGCCATTGCCATTAATCAAGACCAAATGAGAGAAATGCCCAGCTAGCCCCAACACCATTTATAAAATCCTAACGGTCCGAGGATATATTTTCTATAAGCGGAATGGTTTCACCTCTTATAGCCAGGCTATGAAATATAAGTCCAGTCCCTCCGTTTTATGGCTCGTTTCACTATAAGGGGGTACTTCAAGAATTTCAAGATTTTTTCGGAAAAGCAATGGACGATTTACAGTTTTACAAACGATAACGACAAAGTAAGCAAGTAACATGTTAGGGAGGGGAGAAACAACGGTATAGATCACTTGTTTCCAGGCGGTGGTACGCATTCCATTGGACGTACCCAAGGTCGTTCAGGTGGTATGCGAACAAGCAAAGAAAAATCATGGATAAAATAATCTTTCCTTCGATGACAATTTTTTTAAGTTTATCAATAATAAGATGAAAAAATATGATCTACAATCATTAAAATAATTTAGTATGGTGGCCGTACGAAAGGCACTCGGTATTGAAGAGGACTTTAAAGAATAAAGTTGAGTTCCATCAATCCTTACATTGGTAATCTGATTGTACAACATGATTCCGATTGAAAAATATTGAATCTTTTCTTCACAATGCCCAAATTTCTTACGATGGATACGCATCAACTTGTATAATTTTCGAATCTGTTGTGTGAATCTTGGATCTTGCTTTGTGAAATCAGTTATGTGACATGCATCACATTGCATCACATGCATCAGTTATGTGAAATTGAATAACTTTTGATTTTTTAACTATATTTCCAATTTCTTATTTTCTTAAGCAAATTTTTGTAATAGATGTTTTGTTTGTTAAATAAACTTTCAAAAATCAGTTTGTATTTGTTTATGAAGACGAATCTTAAATATTATACTACTAGTAGGACCAGTTATAAATGTTGAAGTAGTACGCAGTGACATAAGGAGTGAGAAGCACTGATATAGATCTTTCTAGGACGATCGATGGGCAGAATAAATATAGGTGTTTATTTATGAACAGATTCTAATTCTTTTTACTGATTGATTGTGAGTGAGCGTTCGATGGTTTCTTAAAAACAAGGAATGGCTGACATGATCGAAGGATCACTTTTGCTGTGCAGTGAGTTAGAATATCGGAGATCTCTAAAATTCAGTCAGGATCTCTAATTCCGCTCCCTCCCAGTTACCATATACCATTTAGCTTATTATGAACAGTAAATATGAGCAAGAAGGTGGTTCTGATCTGATCTCAGAAAATAATGGATGATTCTGGAGGGGGATTTGATAGTGCTATGGAAGAAATAAAATTAATGAAAACTAATCCGAGAAAAACCTCTCCAACTACAAATTGATGATAAAAATGACGTTCGATATTATTTTCTGTTGGCGTTTTGTGATTATTAGCTCAGCTTCAGGTACATTTCATAAACGTTTCATTAAATTTCATTAATACTTTATTTAGATCAATTTTTTATTAAAAAAATAATTATATAATATCTTCTAGAACATAAAGACCGGTTGAGGGGATGGGGTTAAGATTCTGTTCATTTATTTCTGCCTGTGGCGGGTGTAAACAAAAACATTAATTAGAAATTTAATTGTTTAAATCCTGTTAACGCAGGAGACAAAGGTATTGGAGGTTGTAGAGCAGTCGCCAAATGTCTAATTCGCTTTATTCATTATTTTTATATTCATTATTTTTGCTTTCCACTAAAGTACTTCAATGAATTGTACAACAGTAATGCACACAATATCCTTTTATGAATGGGTATGCTTACATTTTTGAAATACACGAATCTTATGAAGTGTTACTATAGAAAAGAGCAAATCAGTTGACGTCCGCATGATGGTATAGAAGGATCAATCTAATTTGGGATTGATAAATTATTTGCCACTTCTATAATTTTGTTTTTATTGAAAACTAGTTTCAAATGTTATAAATTCATATTCAGTTCAAGTTTTAAGTAGTTTAACGTTTAATATAATCTACTTAAACCTCGAACTGAAGATGTCGCATTCACTTAACCCCCAAATAGACGGTATCCGTAGTTCAATGTTCTTATGTAAATTAGGCTCATAGCAGTCTGTAGGATATGGATCGACCTAATTACAAAAAAATAAAAATGAAACAGATTTATTATCATTGAATTCTATTCATTTTAATAAAGTATTGAAACTATCATTAAAGAAAATAATCCCCTCCTACTTTAATACACAATGATACTAAGAGTAGAAGTATATGAGAGTTCAGCGGAGCGCAATGCCCGCAATTAGATCCAGCTAAGCGGCCTAAGGCTCCAGACCCAATAGATTGCTTTGAAGAGGAGCCCGAGCAATGATGAATAGATAGGGCTTCCTCATCTCCTCCACCACTCAGCCTCCTTCTAATCATCAGCTAACTCATATCGCGTATCCTCCCTCACTAGAGGGAGCTGGGGAGCAATGGGCGGGGTCGATCCCAGACAACGGCCGGTCATTTGGCCGACATCAAACGCCCTTTTAGAGGCTAAGGGGATGCGATATATTGTTCTCAAACAGCTTAGCTAAAGTAGAACTTTAAGCCAAAAGGAATTTTGATGTATTTAAAATTTATGACAAATAATTACTCATACATTGAAATGATAATGGCTCATCATTATTTTCAACAAGATTGTTATGAATTTCTAATAATATTAGCTTTAATAATATAAGCTTCCTATTATAAGCTGGCGGTATACAAACATTCAATAATAAAAAGCTCAATAGTAAATGTTTCTAAAATATAATTAAAATAATATATATATTTTTCATTACTATTTAAATTTTATCGTTTTATTTATCTTTCGATATTTTATTAATAAACTTATGAACAGACAACACTGTTATTTTCTTGTCTGTTTATCTTGTCTATTTATCATAGTGTAATTTTATATGCAGTTAAAACATAATTAATAGAATAGGAATAGTTTTTAATATTCCGATTCATATTTTTAACAAAACAATGAAAAATTACAGAAAATATTACAATCAATCAACGAAACATTTAATAAATAGTAAATATGATAAATATAATGGTAAAATAAACAAATAAATGATTAAAATTAACAAATTTACTCTTCAATATACAAATTAGAATAGGTGATAATGATCAGTTACGATAAGCAATACAAAGAGCGAAAGAGGACAGTGGACTGAAATTACAGGTATTCAAATTTGCCTAAAATTAAGGGGACTAAATAAATTACCTAATGAATTTAACCCCTTTCCGGAGGGAAAAGCGATTTTCATTAATTGCTTTATTGTAACTAGTTTAAATTACTTTACCTAAAGTAATTAATTAAAATTACTTTCAGCTGAGAAGAGAAATTACTGGTCGTGTCTGGAATTAATTTGAACTGCAATGGTGGCAATGTCATGCTTGACAGAGACATGCATCAGCTGTATAAGTCTAAAAATACGTAACTTAGAACCGAACTAGAAATGCATCGTCGTTTGTACTTACAATTAAGGTTTCGTAAATAGAATCAATCGGGATCGTTTTCAGCAAATCAAGAGTTTACAATCAATATGAACAAAAAATACTTAATAACAACAAACAATATGTTTCGAAACTGGGGATTTATTAATTTTTTTACGACAAAGGTCTGGCACTGAATTATCATAAATAATAATTTAATTTAATTTAAATAATTTAATAGTTTAAATAGTAATAATAACATGTAGAATATTTTGTGACTGAACCCCATAAATGTAAACTTTAAACTATTTTAAAATAGTTAAATCTATAATGTTTCAGTTTTTTTCGGATTGATTTATTACTGGTGTACCCGAGCGAGAACTCTCCCATAAGATGTCAATTCTTCTTCTAATCCCTAATACATTAGTAGTATAAACGATATTAGGAAACATATTTATTCGTGTTAACAATAAAAAAATAATACTAAAAAAGTTTATTTAGCACACACATTTGGTAAAGCTATATAGTTTGTAATGACTGTGTTCATACTTTATTAGTAATTAGCTTACCCCACTGGAAAACATCTCTTAAGTTTAACAGTAAGGCGATAAGATTCAGCTACACCATTTTCTATGTGTAGGATTCATATTTAACAGTTAGGGTTGAACAGGTGAAACAATATATAGTTTCCCACTCATTAAAAGTGTTTGTAAACATACTCAAATTGATATAAAGTTGCCATGACAACGACACGTACGCAAGATGGCATAGGGCCCGTGCGGAGCTGTATCGTGCATTATCTCGAAAACGATAGGTTTTTAAGCTTTAAAACGCGGGACCAAAATGCTCCATAGGAGCGTACATGATCTTGATGCCCGCGTCAGAATCTTTAAAACCCAACTTATCCCGTCTCGATCCGCCGACTCTCAGTCGTCAAAGTTTTGAAACCTTCCAGTTTTTCATCATTTTTATTTAAGTCCCTGTAAGATTTTAAGAAACAAAATTAGAATTCGTCACATCTCCGTGAAATTCTCTTTCTTTTGATACCTCACTCGTCAAAATCCATCGCTCCTGAGAGCCGGAAAAGGGATCTATACTACCGTAATAATATATAGTAGTGATATTAACTTTTAAACAAGTAATAATGGCTTTATTAGGACTTTCTACCTCGTCAAACTTCCAGAATTTGAACTGGGATTGTGTTCTGTCCCCGATGTAGGGGAACTGAAAACCTTTGGAAATTTAAATCCGGTGGATAATTATTTACGGCTCTTCCATCTTATGTAATTTGAATCCCTTAATTAATAATTTCTCAAAGCATCGATATTCCATTTTTCCCAGTTTCTATTTAGAAATTTGATTCCTGATGTATTTATCAAGAAACTGAAATAGAACAGATTATTCGTCAGCATTGCGGAGCAGACATTATTCAAACAATGATTATGAATAAGATCTAACAATCTTGAATCCACTCCGTGGTGTTCTTCTTAGAAATCAATATTCTCAATGAGAGCTCAAACTAAATGCAATTGTTTTCTTCTTCACAATACCTAATATTTCAAAAATTGCATTTATAAACAACAGCTCTTAAATTATATCAAATATTCTGAATTTATTCACTTTATACAATTGTTTGGGTCTCTTCAACTGCTTTGGTCATTTTCGCTATGTAATATATTTACTAAACATTCTAAATACCAAAAATTACAAAACAAAAGTGAAATTACAAAAAAAAAAAAAACTATCATGCCTAAATAATTAGAACTATTAACTATTTAAATGAATTATAAAATTTAGATTTTTTTAAAATTTTATAACTTTTAAATACGAAAATTCAAAATAATTACAAAGGAGATATTTCATCCATTTCTTTTTTATTCTGCTCCTGTTTTATGAGAAATGTTGCTAATAACACAATTAATTTATTGGTATATTCTTGCAGTTAATTCTTAAATAATTGGTCTTTATGTAACAGCTAATTGCTGTTATAACGTATGTAGAATTTTTTTAATGACATATAAAGCCGCTAATGTTAAGAGGCATAACATAACAATTAAAATATAATCACTAATCGTTAAATAAAAAATCTCAGGAAGGAGTTGAAAGATGAGACGTTAAAACGGCTCATTTTATATTTTTGGCACTGCACGAGTAAGAGGGGATGAGGATCCCGAGGACTAAACAAATTGAAAAGCTGAAGGGCAGGCGGATTACCACTGTCTCTCTTGGCTCCTTTCGGCTGGTTTTATGCGCCTCGTATCTTTGGATTCCTCCTCAACCCCTGCTTATCTATTATTGCTTTTCAGTTTGTTGGTTGTTCAGTATGCAGCGTTTCATAGATAAATGGCATGTATAAATTATTAAATATATAGAAACTAAAAACATGACTAATCCAAAAAAAATCAATTATTCAAACCGCAACTAACAAAACTAATAACTAAAAAATGTCCAGGCCGTAAGATTACTATCGCACTTGTTTTCATGAAAGTTTTTTTTTAAATTATGTGTTGGCTCCAGTACAAATTAAATTTACGACCCGTGTAACGATATATGAGGCCATGAAAGTCCGAACGGTATGCGTCTACCATTCAGTTCACCATTAATTCCAGTAAGATGCGGTTGTCAGTTGACATCCGCATGATAGTATAGAAGGATCGATCTAATTAGGAATTGATAAATTATTTGCCACTTTTATAAATTTGTTTAATTGAAAACTAGTTTCGAATGTTTTACATTCATCCTTAGTACTAAAAACACACAAAAAATTCAAAAATAAGCAATTGAAAATATAGTTTGGTATTATTATACAAATTAAATTAGATTAATATAAATCAGTATTATAAAACATTTATGAATTATGAATTTAATTAAGACAAAAAATCAAATACATGTTGGTTGGTACTAAACAAGGTTTAAATGGATTATATCAAATAGAAAAGTTTGTACTGGTTTCTTCTCGCATTGAACTAACAATGAACGAAAGATAGGTAGCATGTTTTTAGGTAAACGGTTTAAGGATCACGGTTTTTCCAGTAATTGTTTTTTCTGTTATATATGGGAATAAATTTAAGATTGGACTATTGGAGATATTTCTTTGGTAATTTAAGCAAAAATCAGGATTGGATTTGAAGGATTTTATTATTTCAAGTGCTTCATTTGCGCAACAGCGAACTAAAACATCTGGTAAAACAACACCTGCTTAAGAGAAAACCTGACTCCATCTTATGTTCAAATAAGATCCGGAGTTCAAACAAGAGCAGCATCAAGAGCCATCCACAATGCAAGACGACAATGGGTGAGACTAGAAATCAATCATTGGTACTCAATTAGGGATATTATAAAATTATACCTTCATGTCCTCCATTATAAATTAACTTTTATCTTCCACCCACTTGAATTTGACTCTCTCGATAAACAAATCGAACCCGGGTCCAAAACCTCATGTTGAAAATACATGAAACTCTAGAAAAGAAACTTACAAAATAACGGTTAAACTATGTCAATTTAAATATCCGTTCTTCTGGTTCGTCAAACAATTCCCAAAATCAAAACCAATTTTGAAAATCTTGCGGTTCATATCGAAACCGGTCTAGTAAAATATAATAACGACTCTATTTTCAAATCCGTATGCGTCAATGTACTAAAAACAGAAATAGAAAAAAAATCAATAGATCCAATAAAAATATATCAGCAGAACATAAAACAACACGTATATTGTCAGAAAAAGTACGCGAAAATAATCTCGTAATCATAAAAGCAGATAAAGGAAATACGACAGTAATTCTAGAAAGAGATAACTATAGAAAGAAAGTTTATGATTTCAAAAACAAAAACGGCTTTCCTAATGCCACCGCAAATTAAGTCCGCGAGTTAATAAGAAACAGCATATTGATACCGGATAGTAAAAAATACACTCTCATTGAGATGAATCCGCTACCTCCCCGACTATATGGCCTACCAAAAATACACAAACCGGAAATCCTCATAAGACCAGTCGTTATATCAATAGCCCGATCTATAAACTTGCCCATTACATAAATTCATCAAAGAATCAGGAGTTAAATTAATACATCACGTTGAAAACAGCCTCAAATTAAATATATATATGAAGCACTTGAAATAATAAAATCCTTCAAATCCAATCCAGATTTTTGCTTAAATGACCAAATAAATATCTCCAATAGTCCAATCTTAGATTTATTCCGTCATTTCTCAGATTTATTCTGTTATATCTATAACAGAAACAACAATTACTCACCGGCATTACTCGAAAATCCTTTACTCTTAAACCGTTTACCTAAAAACATGCTACCTATCTTTCATTCATTGTTAGTTCAATGCGAGAAGAAACCAGTACAAACTTTTCTGTTTGATATAATCCATTTAAACCTTGTTGAGTACCAACATGTATTTGATTTCTTGTCTTAATTAAATTCATAATTCATAAATGTTTTATAATACTGATTTATAATAATCTAATTTAATATGTATAATATTACCAAACTATATTTTGAATTGCTTATTTTTGAATTTTTTGTGTGTTTTTAGAACTGAGGATGAATGTATAACATTTGAAACTAGTTTTCAATAAAACAAATTTTTAAAAGTGGCAAATAATTTATCAATTCCTAATTACATACGGTTGTATTTTACGTTACTTCAAGTTTCGTAAAATAGTGTGAAGTGGCTACTCCCACCGATAAAATGGTAGCAATGCATTGCGACGAGAAAGAAAGTGGAAACAAATCGCCAAATAAAAATTTATGATCACATATTTGGAACAAATTAAATGTCAAAAACTTTTCAAATCTGGAACAAATTAAATGTCAAAAACTTTTCAAATCACATATGTTCTTATTCACTGGCATTTGTAGGCAAGCTTACCAACATTTTATGATTTTATTTTACATTTTTTGTTTACTATTATTTTGAAATAAAATGGATATGTTTTTATTGTATTTTTATTATTGTTTTTGAGAGAAAATGGTAGAGTGTGATCGTGTTACATTGGGAAATGGGCCCCATATGCCAGGCAATTTATCCAGCCTCCAGAGAAATTTGACACAGCATCGACGAGTAACGGTTAAGTTATTTCCAGAACTATCACAAACCAACGCGAAGAAAGAGCTCCTTTTTAGTGTGTACGTGCAATATCAAAACAGTTTAACACAATTAAATTTTAATAAAGACCAGAAATTTTACTCACTGTTAAAAACATGAGGAAAAATGCTCTCCTGAGGAAGTGTCAGCAACAACTAAACTAAAACTTTCGTTGATGGTGTGTGCAGTTGGAAACTTCCAAACTTTCAAAGGATCCCCTCCCTATTTTCTATGTATATAATTATTTATATTTTTTTTCGCACAATACTTTTATAAACTCCATTCATATCGAGAATTATTTATTTACTGACATTAATTCATAAATGTTTTATAATACTGATTTATAATAATCTAATTTAATATGTATAATATTACCAAACTATATTTTGAATTGCTTATTTTTGAATTTTTTGTGTGTTTTTAGAACTGAGGATGAATGTATAACATTTGAAACTAGTTTTCAATAAAACAAATTTTTAAAAGTGGCAAATAATTTATCAATTCCTAATTACATACGGTTGTATTTTACGTTACTTCAAGTTTCGTAAAATAGTGTGAAGTGGCTACTCCCACCGATAAAATGGTAGCAATGCATTGCGACGAGAAAGAAAGTGGAAACAAATCGCCAAATAAAAATTTATGATCACATATTTGGAACAAATTAAATGTCAAAAACTTTTCAAATCTGGAACAAATTAAATGTCAAAAACTTTTCAAATCACATATGTTCTTATTCACTGGCATTTGTAGGCAAGCTTACCAACATTTTATGATTTTATTTTACATTTTTTGTTTACTATTATTTTGAAATAAAATGGATATGTTTTTATTGTATTTTTATTATTGTTTTTGAGAGAAAATGGTAGAGTGTGATCGTGTTACATTGGGAAATGGGCCCCATATGCCAGGCAATTTATCCAGCCTCCAGAGAAATTTGACACAGCATCGACGAGTAACGGTTAAGTTATTTCCAGAACTATCACAAACCAACGCGAAGAAAGAGCTCCTTTTTAGTGTGTACGTGCAATATCAAAACAGTTTAACACAATTAAATTTTAATAAAGACCAGAAATTTTACTCACTGTTAAAAACATGAGGAAAAATGCTCTCCTGAGGAAGTGTCAGCAACAACTAAACTAAAACTTTCGTTGATGGTGTGTGCAGTTGGAAACTTCCAAACTTTCAAAGGATCCCCTCCCTATTTTCTATGTATATAATTATTTATATTTTTTTTCGCACAATACTTTTATAAACTCCATTCATATCGAGAATTATTTATTTACTGACATTGCCAGTAATGTCTTATTCGATATAGCCCTGACAACATTATTCCGGATAAACGTGGCTATAAGGTACTTCGTGTTTGCTTTAGTTTCGTGCCCGGGGTTGGCGGAGGTATTCTGTTCACAATTTTTGTTAAAAGGATTCAATGAAGATATTAGTACGTAATATTTAGCACTCAAATAAGAAAATAGCCTGAAAAGAAAATAGACCACTATTATTTTAATTTTTGTTTTTTTTTAAAACACAATGATAGACACAAGATGTGTGTCTACACAGAGTTCGATATAAACTTTTGTTGAACAAAATTATTGGTTTATTTGCATCTGGTTTAGGTCTGCAATTTGAAACCGTTTATAAGCAATTGCCTACATTGTTGCTGAAAATCGAGGCTACACATTATATGAGAAAGGATGGAAGTACTAGGTGCTAAAAGAAAACCTTGGTTTTCACAATAATAGAAAACCTTGGTTTTCACAATAATAGAAAACCTTGGTTTTCATAATAATAGAAAACTACATTGAAAGCCGATCTAATTAACTGAAGGATTTAATATCAGAAAATAAGGCCCTCAAGGGTGGCTGAGCTGGAGATTTGTTTCAATAAGATTTAGATAAAATGATAATATTAATATGATAATAATCTGGTAATTTATAGGAATAATATTTTTTTAAAAATTCATAAAAACCTAAATTCCGAAATTTAAACTACTAACCCATAGTACATTCATACCAAAATTAGAATTATAAAATGTTTAAATTTAAAATGAAGTCATAGCCGAAGGACATTGTACTATTAAGTAAAAAAAAAAAATACCTGGCCTAGATGGGTGATGGTATGGGGCAACATATGGTCGGGATTTATTACAAACGAGCTACTATAATCTAAGTTTTCTATTATACGTCCTCACAGCTTTAACCGCAAACTAGCCAGGCAAATAAAATTAAAAAAATAGAATACTATCCGAGGTAGTAGCAGGCAATATCTAGGCTAATGGTATCATTAGTTTAATTCATAGGTTCCAACGGAATATAGCAATAGTGAATTTCTAAATTTTAGTAGTTAGGTCTACGTGTTTAAAAGCTCAAAATGTATTCTACATTTATAAAAAAATAACAAGATATAAGAACATTTTTAATAATAATTTGATATATAATATTAGGGGCTTGAATAAGTTCTCGCTGTTTTTTCGTGAAAATAAATGCTTTATTTAAAAGAAATAGTAAAGAACATGTCATTGAAAGTATTGTCCATCGCTAGCCACTACTTTCTCCCATCTTTCTGGCAGCATACGAATACCATGTCGAAAGAACGACTCATCTTTTGAAGTTATCCACGAATCGTTCCATTTTTTGGCATCTTCATAAGATTGGAAGTGCTGCTCAGCCAGACCATGAGTCATCGATCGGATCAAGTGGTAATCGGAAGGAGCAATGTCCGGTGAATACGGCGGGTGGGGTAGGACTTCCCATTTGAGCGTTTCCAAGTAGGTTTTGACCGGTTTTGCAACATGTGGCCGAGCGTTTTCATGCTGCAAAATTACTTTGTCGTGTCTTTCCTCGTATTGAGGCCGTTTTTCCTACAATGCTCGGCTCAAACGCATTAATTGTAGTCGACAGCGATCTCCCGTGATGGTTTCGTTGGGTTTGAGGAGCTCATAATACACTACACCCAGGTGATCCCAACAAATACAGAGCATGAGCTTGGAACCATGGATATTCGGCTTTGGCGTCGATGTTGATGCATGGCCGGGCTTACCCCACGATTTTATACGCTTCGGGTTATCGTAGTGTATCCACTTTTCATTGCCAGTCACGGATACGAAGCAAAAAACCGTTCCTTTTCTGCCGTTGGAGCAGCTGTTCACATGTGAAAAAACGTCGTTCGACGTCTCTCGGCTTTAACTCGTACGGCACCCAATTTCCTTGCTTTTGAATCATTCCTAATGCTTTTAAACGTTTGGAAACTGTTGTCTGATCAACTCCTAATGATTCTGCAAGTTCATTTTGCGTCTGATTTGGGTCTTTGCGCCAGAGCGTTCTTTATCTTCAATATTAAAATCATTATTTTTAAAGCGTCTAAACCAATCTCTGCATATTTTTTCCGACAGAGCATGGTCGCCGTGGGTCTCCTCAAGAATTCTATGTGCTTCAGATGCCGATTTTTTTTTAAAAAGGAAAGCAGTAAAATTCCCCGCAAATATTCTTTTTTTGGCACGAAATTCGACATGTTTAACGCTATAAAAAAGTATGTTGTTTACACTTCGGCGTAATAACATATACTGTGATTTCGAGTCTAATGGTGGAGCTTCACGATAAAGTTGGCTTGATAAAGTTGGCCTGATGCAAAAAGACTAAGATAACACCATCTGTCGGGAAACAGCGAGAACTTATTCAAGTCCCTAATAGTATATACTATAGAGCAAATAATATATAATTTAATTGTTAACAACCTGATTCATATTTTTTTTAGAAGATATATTTTTTGTTTGTTAAATAATACATAATACCACACTAAAGGGCAACAGGTACTAGTTCTGTATGTTAATATTCACACCACATTTACAATCAAATAACAAGTAAACTAAAATAAGTAAATGAAATAAATTTAAAAAAAATTAAAAATAATATAAATAAGTAAATAAAATAAATAATTATCTGATTCATAATCAGCAGTTAATAGAAACAAAGAAATCGCGCCAGAAAAAATGAGCACACTAAGGAACATTCCATTTATATATATTTTTATGAAATTATTTTACATTTAAAAACATTTTTATTAATCAGTGGTTGATATTGGAGTGCAATTGATATCACTTATATTTCACTAAATACTGCATTTTTCCTTATAATTAATTGGAAAAAAATATGAAACTAAAAATTATCAGTTCTTCATCCAGCTCAGTTTTTTTAGAAGAATGAAAAGAAATCCAAAAAGGGATCTTTTTGAAAAATAAAATTACATAAATTTAATTAGGGTGTTGTGGTATCATCAGCACAAGAAGATATCTGCCTCCAACTACCAGTGCACTTTCAAAATTCATTAGCATTTGAAATTGTAGCATGGATTATTAAAAAGATCGCATCCTCTGGAGTCTGCTCTACCTCATAGTAAGAGAGGCTGTGACAAGCTCATTTCATACAAAAGATATGCGCATATATAATGAACACGTCTGCCAACTTATAGCTGCTGGAATACAAATATTCGTTTACCTATAATTCCTAAACGGTGCATTCTATCGAAAAAGCTATGGTATATTAAATTAAAACCCAACAAATTCCCAACAAATAGTTTTCGTTTGTATCAAACGTAACTTTTTTTGTCACGAACTCTCAGACTACCTATGTCATACAGTTCAAAGTCTTATTGAGATATCAGCCTATAGATATCAGACTACATTATTTTTATTATCATTCAAAAATATGTCCCGTGAAGCATGATTAATCACGTTATCAATCATCACTCAGCAGCAGTCTGTAACCGGCGAGATCATCCTGCAATCTTGATGCTCATTTGCTAATCATTTTCACCGCCTGTGTCATTCCTGTCAGAAGGAAATTAACATTACAAGCTGCATTATTTGGAAAATTTATTATAAATAAAAAAGTTACAAGTTCTTCCAATTCCAAGTTCTTTGAAACTTAAATTTAAAATATTTCAAAAAGTTGATTTAATCAATCTGGTCAGTGAACGGCTCATTATATTTCAGAAAAAAAAATGTTTAATTTTACCTCTTGTTACCTAAGCATCCTTTTTCATGCCAATTTCTCCTGAACAAATAGGACCGGGAGGGAATAGTACTGCAGTAACCGCGACACGAATCGGTAATGCGAATTTAATATGACCTCTGATTGCATTACAACGATAATTTTTAAATCGTCGCTGACCTATGGAATATTTCTCAACCCTCCCACTCTGGCTAGAATTGGTTGGTAACCTGTAGGATAACCCGTCCATTCCCTCTTTAGAGTAAATAGAAAACAAATTCTTAAAATCAACGCCCTATTTTTTATTTTATTTTTCATTTTTGTCTCTACCTATCTTCTGTATTATTTTTATGAATGAGGCATCATCATCATCACCTTTTTGTTTGTTTAATAATGTGCAATTCGTTTCATAATTTCACTAGTGTATTATTTATGATTATTCAAGTCACCGACCATTCATTACAATCCAGAATTCCTAAAAAAAATTGCACCTCGAATCTATCGCATCTGACCTTTAGATTCACTGTCTTTTATTATTGTCTTTTCCGATATGTATTGCACTTGAGAATGTATGAAGTGTTCATAAGAAAAATATAATACTTTCAATATTAATAGAAAGAAACCTGACAACAAGACGAGAAGAAGCCTTATCACAACAACTGTTCACCTGCAGTTTCATTTTATTCTGGAGAAAGTAGGCGAGATATTTCATCTCAACAGGAGGAGGCGTGAATTGCTTTGTCAAGATGTCCCAGGGGCCCAGAGAACTAATTGAAATTCTGCACTAACAGAATATAGGGAAGACAAAAAGCCGCTATTTCCAGCTAATGGCGAGCCTTCATCCGGTTCCTCTGTCGCTCTATTGCATCGTTGTAAAAAGCAGCGGGTAGGATTATCACGGTAATATACGCCTTCAAGCTTATTTCTTTTATCATGATTCACAAATATAGATTCCAAACTTTTTTTTAAGGATTATAAAGATTTGCCCACATTAATATAGTGATGTCGTGTTATAAAAGAGAATTATTAGCAGTTTCTGGCTTCCTATTAGATCAGCCAATTCGTTTCTGATAATATTGCAGTGTGAGTATCATATGCTCTTACCACTGGACTTAATATCGCACCAAATGTATCGAATTTCTCTAAGATACGTGTTTATGGATTGTTTCGCAAGTAAACATCTGAAAGAGGAATTATAATTGATGTTCGTCGGTTTGGCGTTTAAGCTTCCAGGTGATTGAGGGATTTAATTTACTTCCCGTAATATCACGAAATTATTTCTAATCTAAAGTTAAATGAAAATATCATTTTTACGGATAACTGCCATATCAATTTCTCCATGACTAGAATAAAAATAATATAAAAAAAAAATTAGAATTTTTGGGGAATAAATACAATGAGTTGTAATGCAGAAAATAATACATTCATGTGAATAGATTAATAAATTAGGAAAAAGAACATGAAAAAAGAAAAATAAATGCAACTTTTAAAATGAAAGTATTAGTCAAAGAATATAAAAATGGTGAGGTAAAAGAAAAATAACAATTCTGAAAAAATACAATAATTTTGGGTTATTTTATAAAAAAAAATTTCTTCCTGAATCTTTTCTTTTATTAAAAGATTTCTAATATGGTTTTAACGTTTAGGGAAATTATTTAATTTTCAGTGGTTATCATCTGAATTACAGAACAACTAATTATCCAATAACAATTAATATTTGTAACTTATGTATTTCAAGCCTCCTAGCATTACTATATAAATATCTTTCCCCGCTCTTTTTGCCATGATTATATCCATAGTACAAACTCTTTTTATAAGTTTTAAATAGTGACTTCTTCTTCTTCTTCTATGGCGCGACATCCCTTTGCCGGGTCTGGGCCTCCTCCAATAGCCTCCACCAGTTGGCACGGTCCTGAGCTGCAGTCATCCAGTGTGGGGTATTGCTTAGTGTCCTCGAGTCCGCGGTTATACTGTCCAGCCATCTCACTCTTGTTCTTACGACTCTTCTTTTTCCATGGAGCTCCCCATTCATGGCTCTTGTAGGGTTTATATTTCATTGGGATTTATCATGGCAACCTGGCCGACCTATCCAAGTCGGCCAATTTTTATATACTTCACGACGTTTGTGTTTTTGCACAGGACCGACAACTCCTGGTTTCTACTGCGCCTCCAGTGCTCTCCTTCTTTAATAGGTCCATATATTCGGCGGAGCACGTTCCTCTCGAATGCTGCAATTCTTTCTTCGCCCGCCTTTGTAATTGCCCAGACTTCCGAGCCATAGGTAAGCACCAGGCTCACCAGAGTTTGGAACAGGTTCACCTTCGTCTTGTTGGACGAGAAGCGGCTCCTACAGTGCTTAGGCAGGTCGAAATAGTACAAGTTGCCTACGGTGATTCTCCTCTGGATTTCTTTGGAGAAATGTTCTGGCTGTTGAGCTCGGAATCCAGATACACAAAGTAGTGATTATGTATATAAATTAAGATGAAATAAATTGTAGATTATGGATATAACCATGATAAAGAAAGTGGAGAAGTAAATTTGCAATATAGTTCTAGAAGGCATAAAATGCTTAAGGTACAAAATATACAAATTATTAATTATTGGATAATTGTTAAGCATGTTTTTTAATAATAAATATACGAATACTAATAATGTTGTTCTGTAATTCAGAGGATATCTTGAAGATAGGATTCTATAGAATTCTCCAAAATGTAAAAAAAAGTAATGTAAGAAATCTTTTAATAAAACAGAAGATTCAAGAAGAAATTTCGCTTCACAAAATTACCCAAAATAAAATTAATAATAAATATTCCATAAAAAAATATGAAAGTTTTTATAAAATTTAATTATAAAATATAGAAAAAAAGGAGGAAATATATATGCAGTTCTAGAAAATTCTAAATTTTAATGGTACCAAGTTCAAAATTGATTACGTTGACGTATCGCTACATCAAATTTTGAAAGGTCTACACTACTTTTGATTTTGACATTTAAAAAATTATTATTACAATATTAATGTATAAATTGTACTTTTTTTGGTATCATAAATAAACTACCAGTAATAAAATTGTGTAAGGAGGTGATTATCAAAAACTTTTGCCATTCTTAAAGAAGGAATTGAAGGCATTCATTAAGTTCAACATTAAGAAGTTTTACATCTTGTCCCTGTCTGATACATGTATATTGGGTATTTGTCTGAAATGGGTATTTTCAGAAGAGATCTTTGAAACTGGAAGGCATGACAGGATCCACAAAATGTTGGCTGATGCGTTCATCGAGTTTCCTCCTTGCCTGCCTACGTCCCTCTTCTTCCTAGAAACCATTTAAAACTTTCACATGGCTTCATTGCTACTATTATCAAGTCACTTCTTGGAATGATTACAACTTTGCTGGCCTCAGGATAGCTTAATGTTCTAAACTTACCGCTTTCTGTTCAAAATTTTTTTCAACGATAATTCTAAAAACAGGGTATCATTTACAACTAGTCGAGTGTTATCTGAAGACTAATCGATCGAGATGAGAACTGCATTAAGAGAACTAGACCCAAAAATTATATATATATTTTTTTCAAATGCTACTTAAGCCCTCGGAATGCTACATGGCCCTTTCTCTAGCCTAACAATTGGATGTGTTACTTCATTTCCACATTATATTGCCGTTCAATCAATACATGGACTACGATTAAATAACACAATTACTTTTCGATCATTCCTGTTATCAACTCCACGTCTCCCACTCCCCATGCGCAAAACAAACCAAGCAGTAAAACAATCATTCATTGGCAAAAACAAAGTGTAACCGAATTAAATGAACGTTTCTCATCAAAATTAAGCACCTTTTATGACTGATCAAATTTATACCGTGCGAATTATTCGCACTGACCAATTAGTTGTTTAATAATATGAGCAAATGTTGAACTAAACGTGAATCTCAGCGAATGCGTTGGCCCATCCACTGTCTTTCAAAAACTGTGACGCTAATGATGGCAAAGCGTTGGCAGGGCCGGAATTAAAGTTTTGGCATCCCTAGGTCCAAGATTTCTTGCCGCCTCCTATTCATACGATCGGGGGGAGGAGAGGGATGGTGAAGGAGGAGGGTGTGGTCGTTCCGGAAATTTTCCTCATGAAAAATAAATCTTTATGATGATAATTTTAATTTCATCGCATTAGAACATCACTTCTGAAAATAATTTGAGTGTCAAATTTGGGTATATTAAGTGAATTAAATAGTCCAACAAGCTATTGGAAATAGCTAGACACTTTTTTACATTTTTCTCAAAAACGGCTCTAACGATTTTGATGAATCTTGCCAGAATTATTCTTTATAAAGGCCTTTATCTTTTCATTTATGTAGTAAATCACCGAGAAAATGCAGGAAAACAATTTATGAAGAAAAGAATATTTTATTTTCGCATGGCTTAAAAAGTATGCAATTTATAGTAAATTATGTACAGAATGATATGAAAGGTTATTAAAGTATGTAAAAAAAAAAAAAAAAAAAATCATCAAAATCGGACTAGTATTAGCAAAGATACAGTGCATTTTATGAGGAGCATAAAATAGATGGATAACCGAGCGCATCCGAAAGGAGATAGATGCGACCGAACCTCATCCCACCAATCCGCCAATCTGTTCTAAACAATTCGCTTTGTAACAAAGTAATTTAAGAATACAAAAACGGAAATTAACTTAATAATTTCTACTTTCACATTATTTAATGGAAAGAAAATGTTTCCATAGAAACCAAACCAGCAACTTTAAAAATATATTTGCAACTTGACAAAGTTAAAATATAGAGGTAGTGTACAGAATTGTTGTACTAAAATTGTTTTAAAAACTATTTTATTATACTTAAGTGGGAGAAGAATTGAATGCTGCTAAGTT
Source organism: Rhaphigaster nebulosa (assembly GCA_948150685.1). Classification (NCBI taxonomy): domain Eukaryota; kingdom Metazoa; phylum Arthropoda; class Insecta; order Hemiptera; family Pentatomidae; genus Rhaphigaster; species Rhaphigaster nebulosa. Next base: position 115,078,123 of record OX411308.1, on the reverse strand, counting down.
TATTTCAAGTATTGTTTATGTGAACTCTTTAGAATTATATTAAAAAGATAATTATTGTAGGGCGGTAAGGGAAAGTTGTGTGATGCGCGCACCGCACCAGATTTTTTAGAATTAGTTTGTCACATGCAGTTAAATATTGGGCAAGCGTAAGTTAAGATTGGTCGTAGACAGGCTATATATAATAATAACTTATTCGATGTACTTAATTTAGAATTCCTGTTAAAATATGGATATATAGAAAACAGAACTCTGTTGGCTTTATTACACACATAATCAGTATGGTAAGTAAAAAACAGTATTTTATCCTTGTTAAGTCCTTGGTATTTAATCTGAGTTGACCAAGGTGAAGGCATGTTGTTTACTGTCAGTTGGGGGATAACATGTGGTCTTTTCTTTGTAAATAGCTTTGGGTTCTATGAGCTCATAGAAAATGAGATGGAGATTGTTGTACGAACTATTTATTTTAATATCGGTGTAGTTTACTGTTTGTTGTGTTGATTCGGTTATTGGTTTTCATATATTGTTTCGAAAGTGGCTTACTCCTTTTTCTAGATCTGTTTTTGTATCCAACGGAAGATAATTTTCAAGTTTTTTATTTATTAGTTGCTTGTATTTTCTTCAATTTGTTTGTGTACGGAATCGTTAGTCATTACTTTTATTGTGCTGTACTTGGAATTTGATCTTGTATGCTAACGGATTGTGATCAGAAGTTAATTCGGGAACGAAAAGAAGTTTATCTGAAATATTTACGTTTTTAGATAAAATTAAGTTTTTGTACTGGGTTTTCTAGAACTGTCAGTGGGGTAATATGTTGGTTACTCAGGTGTATTTATTTTTAAATTTTGTTCAAGACAGTAGTCTCATAATAATGGTCCACTTCTATTCTTACCAAAACAATTCCATGCCAAGTGTTTGGAGTTAAGATCCCATGATGATAACAATTCTAAGGTCTAAATCAAAAATGTTGTCTAAATCTCTGAAATTTAATTTTTTATTTGGTACTTTTTATTAAAGATGTTTTGTAAGTTAAGGATTTTTATGCGGTGAAATTTAATGGATTTGTTAATAATAACAGCCACTCCTCCACCATGTCTATTTCTGTCAGCTCTTTGTACGACATATCCAGTAATAGTTAACATATTAGATTCACTTGAGTGTGATTCCAGAAGATCTGAAATCTGAACGTCATTTAGTATTTAAAAATTCATTGAGTTGTAATTTGTTGTTTACATTGGACCTACAGTTCCAAAACATAGTAATTATTTTGTTATTATTTGACATTTTTACGAAATAATTTCCATAAAGCCTTCAATAAGGATGATGATTTTTTCTTTGAGACCTTTACTCTCTTTTAGTTTGCCGAATGTTGTTTTTATAGTCTTTATGATTGAATGATTGAAATAAGTCTTTTAGTTCATTCATAAAACTGAGCGTTCCGGTACCTGAAATGCCAAAAAATCTGTTGATACGGAGAACCCTTTGATATCTTTCGTGGCTGGAAGTGGTGGATGATCTTGAGCTCTATATTCAAAATTTTTCTGTTTTTTTTTTTGTCGATTCCGTTCCTCCAGACGCATTTTTTTTTTTTTTGGCTTCATCTTGCTTAAGTGGAGCGGGACAATCGGGGTATTTTTTCCGCGTGGTACCCATAGCAGTTAGTATAAATTAAATCACCGTCTTGTTTCAAAAAATATTTTGTTTTATGTTTCTGCACACATTTTAGACATTTTGGCTTTCTATGGAAATTTTTAGGTAGATGGAAAAATAATTGGCATCTGCAGCCTGGAGTTGTTTCTATGGAGTTCTTATAGAGGAGGGAGGAGAGCGTTCCCACCATATTTGGCATTTGCACACTCTTTTTATTTTTTTAAGTTTGTTTATTTCTTCTTTATTTTGAAGAGTAACAACCTATATTGGCACTTTAAATTGTTCACTATTTTTTGTTGTTTTAGTAAACTGCGTTGCTTTAGTTGCTCCGAAATTTTGTGCTTTTAAATCTTCGATTAAGTCACCTACCTCTACTGCAGCAGGTAGCCCTTTTAATACAAATGAAGGAGTTTTGTTTAGCGTGTAGGTACTTTACACTATGCTATTAAATTCTTTAAAGTAATGAAATCATCATTTGTGGTCGTGTTATAATTAAAATTATTATTCTATTACCTTAGTACCTTAAAGAAAAATCGTTTTTTAGGTTTACTGAGCTTTTATAATTTATTATACAGAATTACTGGTGGGATTTTCGTTTTTCTATAGACTTGTTCAGTGCAATGGTTTTATCGTCCTTCGTGTTCTGGTTAATGGCTAACCTTTTTTTTCTTTACACCTTTTGCTATTGTTCTAGAGGGGTATAAATCCATTTTTCTTTCTTAAAAAAAAAAAAAAGGAGAAAAAGAAAAATTGAAATAATTATAATAATAGCTCCCTATAAAGACTAGGGACAGGATATAATCCTGTTGCAATGGACAATGTACTAAAGCACTGCTGACTGTTCGCTATCACTACAGACTGTAGTGAGGTTTAAAATACATATAAGATACATGCTTTGCAGGGATATGATTCATTTATTGTTTCTCTTTTTTTCGTTTGTTCATCCTCCTTACCACCCTCTAACACGCTACTGTGAGATACTTTCTATTGATTGAAACACTTCTGTTTCATCAAAATCTGTTTTTGTTGCCTGAAAGAAACTATTTCAAATAATCAGATTGGTATTAAACACTCCACCAGCAGCAGAGGCACCGAGAGCCAAGCATACAACTTTACCGAGCAGTGAGTGACCCTTGGCTGACCCGTATTGAACAATACTTTACCCCGCTGTCTACGAGTCTATGCCTACCTAACTCATTGCAAAACTTAAAACAACAAGATTTACATACACCAATAAACTGTATAAAATACAAGTAAATGAAGACTTTACTTAACTCATCATAAAAATTTTCTTTGTTATTTAAAAAAATAATCCTAAAATATTTTTTAGGGTGCGCCTCATGTCATGTATCTCTATTATAGACCTGGTCTTAGTAGGCCAAGTTTTAAATCCGAAGCTGAGTGTTTGGATCTTCTAGAGTTCTTTGTTCTTTTCCATCCACAAGTGGGGGTACAAGCTTGGTTCGGAGTAACCCAAACTGACTGTAAATAATGAACATAAGTAAGGTTTGTTCATGTTTTATTTTATCTTAACTTTAATTTGTGCTTGTTTATTTATTTACTATTATTTTTATTAATTTAGTGTCTGTAAAAAGGTAATGAATTGATTCCCTCACCTCTCTTACTCATTGTCATTGAATGTAGCAGATATTTGACAATAAAAACAGTTGAAACATTAAAAAAATATCTGATATGTGTAATGCACTTTAATTAAGATGTTTTGAACGAAATACTCTTATTTCTTATTTTAAAAGTCTTTAGTGTGAGCGATTAATAAAGCATTAGAATCATATTTGTTGTAAATTACCTCAAAGATGAGATACAGATAAAAATGACGAAACGACAAAGATATGAAGTTAGCTTTTGGAAGATAATTAATTTAAGGCCAGTAAAAAATATATATATATATATATATATATATATATATATATATATATATATATATATATATATATATATATATATATATATATATATATTAAAACTAAATTAAAAGAGAAATCGATAGATATGACTTTGAAATGTTATTATACATTAAATAAAAACACAATCGAAACTGGGCATCGTCAGCCCCATTAAATCTTAAAAGAAATAATTTTTTAAACATAATTTTTTATAAATAATCTCACTTTACCCTCCACTCCACTAAGCACCATATTTCTTCTTATCTTTCTTTTCTTCTTCTATTTTTATTTGTTTCCTCTTTTCTTCTTGTTGGTTGAATCAAGTTATATAAACATGTATTTTTAAGTCGACAGCCCTGCTTTCCAAAGTATTTTATTTTTATCGTCATAATATTTAATTACAAAAATGCAATGTTTTCAGCCGTGGATCGGTCCTGTGGATCGAGAGACCCTCCTGGAGCTCACCTAACCTCAATAAACTGGGTATCCTCAATTGAGGGAAAAACCTGCCGGCTGAGCGTGATCTCGGCCGAATCACCTCCTTGCACAACCGTTGGCCTAGAAACAGTACGGTCCCTTACTAAGTACTGAACCCAAGACCCTTTACGGGTTGTAGTGGTACAGGCTAAGGTTAAGTTAATGATGTCAAGCATAATTACTATTTAATTCTTAGTGTCCATTTTAAAGTTCAGTGTATTTTTATTTGTTTAGTTATATGTATGGATTCTAATATTCTTCTGCTTTTAGTGTTACTTTCCTTGTTTAATATCTCCGGATTATCAAATTTGAACTTGTGTTTAGTTGCTATGCTGTGTTTTGCTAAAGATGGTACGTTCATATTTTTAATATTATTACAATTACTTATATGTTGTGACGTGCACTCAATTTTTTTTTATGTTTCTCTTATACTCGATTTTTCACAATTTATTTTACAGATGACATCTTGTCTTTCTACCATTTCTATCTTATCTTTGATGTTTGTCGAATGTGCATTTAATGTATTACTGTTGTGTAAAGCTAGATATAAGTTAATAATATTTATATAAGTTGATGTTTCCGATAAACAAAACAACATAGAAGTTTTTAATTTTGATGAGAAAATAATTAAACATTTGACATTTAATCATTGCAACCCAGTACATTTAAAAACTGTTATTAAATTTTATTCAGAAAGCTGTAAGTCTCTCAAGTGAAAGTTAATAACCTATTTTGCCTTATCCATGACGTGTGATGTTTTAATTACATGAGATCAGCCAGTAACAAATGTTTGTTTCAGGCATGTATTGATGGCATTTACGAGCCAATTGTCACCTTTTTGAAATCAACTGTAAACTTTTCCGTTTCAATTGTGACTTTTTCCATTTCAATTGTAGCCTTTTCCATTTCAATTGAAACCCAACCGGACTTGAATTAATATATAAATATTATAATATGCATTTCTAATTATCGCCACAGTTGACACTTTTTTAGTTTTATGTTTTCGATAACGATTTACACGAAAAAAATGTCAACTGCAATGGTAATTCGAATTACGCATGATCGACCAAAAATCCAATGAAAAAAAAAAATGGAATCAACCCTCGGAAACCTAATAAATGATTCCGATAGAAAAGCAAACCTCAATTGCAATAGCAAATCGAAATGCGCACGTGCAGTAACAATTCTGATAATAAATTCGAAAATATCGTTCTTGAAAACCTAATAAACCATACATATATCGAAGAATTTTTCAAATAAATTGATCAGAATTGTACGTGCTCCAACAAAATTTCGATAGTTAATTCGGCATTAGTAACTTCGAAAACCAATTGAACGATCACCAAATCGATGAAATTCACACTCTTCTCTCTAAAATAATAAATATTTAAGAATAAACAAATTTTTTTAAACTTGCAATTAGTTGTATTTAGCACTTAACATCAACTATCTAATAAATAAAAAAAAATGTAGGAAGAATATGCCGAATTATTTCAAAAGTTATTATTGAAATTACAATTATCATTTTTAAATAAGAATAAAAATTGATTGGATAGGGTTACAATTCAAATAGAAAAGCTTAGCTTATAAGCTTCTAGCTTACAACTAGACTGGATAAAGTTACAACTAAAATGTAAAAGGTTACAATGGTAGTCCTGAAGACTCGATGGATGGTTACTTTTATTATTATTTTGTTTTTTAATTATTAATTTGCTCTTGTAAACAGTTGATAATCAGCAAATGGCCTGACATTCATAAAAAATAATGACATTACTATTTATTACTTCATTAGTCATACAAATATAAGATTTATATTTTTCAAGTACCTTATTGGTGTTTAAATAAAAATGTTTTAACCAACATAACTGTGGTTGTATATAAATATTATATAATTTAAATTATGAACTCAAATCATGTTTTGTTTCACGGAAAAATGCATAATTAGAAATATTAAGTTATTGATTTTTATATTAGCCAAGTCCCACCTCAACTCCTTAGCAGCTCAATAAAAACCAATTTGCCGCCGGGGTACTAATTGAACCACCCTAAGGAAGGGCTAGAAGGGGGTAAACTGTCCCCGAAACCTCCCCTAAATTAATCTCCTTTGTGCCGGAGACATAGGATATTGCTCAGGTTTCTAAGCTCTAGTCGAACCTTAAGTAAAAATTATCACGCTAACTTCAAACAGTTCATCCTCCTTTTTATTTTTACACAGCTAAATTTATAGACTTAATTTAGATACTATTTTTTGTTCTCGCTCTGAGCTTAGTCAATTATAATTAAATAGATTTCCAAGTGAGATAATTAATAATTATAGTCAGTAATAAATAATTATAGTCAAATAATTGATAATTCATTGATTTCAGATGTAAAACACTCATTGCCCAGAGTAAGCTCGTCCCTCGTTCGGATCCCCGATTAGGTTTTGCTACAGAAGATTTGTTCGTTAGTCTAAAATTTGAGACACTGTGAATATTCAGTTGACATCTGCATGATGGTGTATAGAAGGATCAATCTAATTAGGGATTCATAAATTATTTGCCACTTGTATAATTTTGCCTTTATTGAAAACTAGTTTCGAATGTTATACATTCATCTTCAGTTCTAAAAACACACAAAAATTCAAAAATAAGCAATGCAAAATACAGTTTGGTACTATTATACATATTAAATTAAATGTAATATAAATTAGTATAATAAAACATTTATGAATTATGAATTTAATTAAGACAAGAAATCAAATACATGTTGGTACTCACCAAGGTTTAAGTAGATTATATCAAACAGAAAAGTTTGTATTGGTTTGTTCTCGCACTGAACTAGCAATTAAAGAAAGGTGGGGTGTTTATAGGTAAACGGTTTAAGGGTTGGGTTTTTTCCAGTAATTCTTGTGTGTAATTATTTTTTTTTGTTATAGATGGAAATAAATTTAAGATTGGACTATTAGAGATATTTATTTGGTCATTTACGCAAAAATCTGGATTGGGAATTGATTATTCTGGAACTTTTGAGTATTTTTAGAACTGAAGATGAATGTATAACATTCGAAACTAGTTTTCAATAAAAACAAAATTATAGAAGTGGCAAATAATTTATCAATCGCTAAATAATTATATATCACCTTGCCTCGAAATCTATTTCTCAATAATTATAAATTTCATTATATTAGTAGGGATTATATAAGTTTTAAAATAAAAAATGTTGGTACGTGTAGTGTACGCACATACTTTTTAAATAACTGTTCAACTCCTATGATGAACCATCAAAATTTAAATCGTATTTTACTTTTACTTACTTTTCATCGTATTTTACTTTTTCTTTCAATAGGATAATAATTATATAATAACATTATATTATAACTTCTTCGTCATCAGGGTCTTTGTTTCCTACAATACAACATTGAAGTATTAAACTAATAAATATTCATACCTTAATTTACAATATATCTTGTTACTATTATTATGTTTGTTCTAAAATTTTTGTTATAATTCTATTCTATATATTTAAATCAATGTAACTTTGTTTAATTTTAAATCATAAAATCATAAATATAATAATATTTAGTTTATTAATTATGTCCGCGTAAGGGCTTTTTAAATTAACCGCATCTGTCTTGAAATTAACTACCTTATTTATGTTTTTCGCAATGTGTATTGCTTCCAATGTTTTTCGTTTTTTTTTTCGGTTTCTAATAATTCGGGCTTATCAAAATTAAATTTGTGGTTACTTATTATACTATGATGGACCAAAGCTGTAATATTTTTATTTTTACTCTTTTCACAATTACTGATGTGCTGCTTAATTCTGGTCTATAACTTTTTCGAGGTTTCTCCTATATAGGTCATCTCACAGTTGCCACTGTCTATTTTATAAACTATATTTTTTCTGTCTATCATTTTTATTTCATCTTTCATTTTGCTTAAATGTTTTTCTAGTTTGTTACCATTGTATGTTCCTAGTTGTAAGTTTGTATGGTAATAATCCACCAATATCTTTTTTTATTTTTTCAGTTAGTTCCAGTATATAATTCATTTTATAGAATTTCATTTTGTTTATATCCTTTTTTTTAGGATCATTATTATTTTAACTAACATCCTTTTTATTGTTTTTATCTTTGTTATCATTATCAGTATAGTATTCGGTAATAGTTTTCTGTTTTGTTTTCTCAAATTTTCTCTTTTTATTGCCTATATGTTTAATCATTTTTGCTTTTGATCTTATTTCACCTTTGCCATTTTTATTATCGATAATAAAATCGATACCCGTATCGTTACTGTCATTGTTGTGATTGCTATTATACCATATTTTATTTATTATTTTTTTGGGATAAAAATTCTCTTCTAACATATCATAAATTATTGCTTTTATCTCCACTATATGATTTTTATCAGTTAGTTCTTTAGCTCTTTTTATTAGATTGTTAGCGACGTTGAACGTCAGCCAAAAAGGATGATTCGAGCAAAAATGCAGCATTACATTACTATTGGTATTTTTCTTGGTCCATTTCGTTGTTATTTAGCATGATGTTCATAACTAAAAATCGAATGTTGTTATTTTGAGATTTTTCTATAGTCAATTTTATTCTATTATGGTTTTATACTGGTCAGTTTTATACTATTTAAATGTGCCAGTATTTCTTCATAGTTTTCTTTGTCTGTTAACACTATTATATCGTCTATATATTTTTTTATTAATAGTGGTTTTTTATTCACTAATTCAAATTTTCGATTCAATAAATTATTCATATAAATACCGCTTATATTTACTGACAGTGCTCCACCCATAGGCAATCCGTGCAACTGTTTATAGAATTGATTATTATAAGTGAAGAAGTTGTATTTTATACGTAGGCTTTAACCTTCCATAATTATGTTTTTGTCCTTTTATGGTAGTGTTATTTTTTATTTTATCCGAATTACCTTCAAGGATTTTGATACATCCTTCTATGTGGATATTAGTAAATAATGACTACATCAAGGCTAACTATTTCGGTATTATTTTTTATATGTAAATGATGATGATTTCTAGAATCCTCTTTAATTCTAGAGAGTTCTTAATATCATATGCATTATTTCTATTTAATTCGTTTAGTGATTGGTTCAAATATTTTGAAAGTGCTTCAGTTGGTCCCTCGATATTCATTATAATCGGTCTTAGATTGTGATCTTTTTTATGTAATTTAATTAGTCCGTACAGTCTGGGAGCAATGTAATCAGTAACCTGTTTCTTCCATTTTTTCTCTGTATTAAATTGCTGAACATTAACACTAATTTTTTGGTTTTGTCTGATTTTCATGATTATAATGTCTTTGTTTTCTTTTATGAATTTTTTGAAATATTTTAAATCATTGTTAATTTGCCTATTGAAAGAGGATATATTATTTTTATTTTATTTTTTAAATGAATATAGTTGTTTATTATAGTGCATATTTTATTTCTTGTTGCATGTATATGGTTATCAGATGATTCCATATTGTCATAACTATTTTCAAGATCTCTTACAAATTAGGCAATGTCTTTCAAATTCAAAATTGAACTTTTCTCCTAATGCTAACAAATTCAGTATGTTATTTGGAATTTTGATTTTTGTTTTATTTTCAACCCTAGTTTTTATTCTGTATTATTTACTATACTTTTCTAAGTAGCATGTATATTTATTTTCAAATTGTTTTACACAATTTATAATCTTTCTTGATATTCATTGCTTTTCTGGAAGTTAATTTATTATTAGTATCTCCTCTAAATGCGTTTATCTCTATTTTGTTTATATTCGGTTTATTAATTATCCTGTTTATTTTTGTATTAACTTTTTATTTTTTTTATTATCAACTCCTTTTCTATGAATTCAATAATTATATTGTATATTGCTTTTTCGATATTTTTATTTTGGTTATTTTCTGATATTTTAAAGTGCTTAATAATCTGTTCTATTTTCTTACTAATCCTACTTACCTATTATCCAAAAAGCCTGCTTTATTTCCAAGTCAATGATTTTGTTACCCAAATTCATAAAAAGGTCTTGATTGTTGGTCATCTAAGTTTTGTACTTTGTAAAATATGTGGAGGCATATTCAATTTAAGTTTATTTTGTTTCAAGTAATATACTTTTAATCTGGTATGTGACAAAGATTTACATAACTTATAAATACTCTTACTTGCATTGTCATGTTGTACTGCTTCAATCATTTATATCTAAATTCTCTCCTCGATCTACTTATACGGTATTCACAATATTCCATATTAAAATTACTATATCAAATAATTTCTAATTGTTAGGGAGGTTAATATACCATGATAAACTAATTTGTGAAGGACAACTTCCCATTGATCTTTAACTTTATATTTTACAAAAACATTTTTATACTTCCTCGTCATGAGGATCTTTGGTTTCTACAATGCAACATAAAACTATTAAACTAATAAATATTCATACCTTAATTTACAATATATCTTGTTACTATTAAAAAAAAATTTCTTTTATATTACTTTTAAATTAAACAATAACACCTTGTGTCCTAAAGGCGCTCAGGACACAAGTGAAAGGAAATGTGACTCCTCTGATAAGTGAGAAGACCTGGGTGGAATATTACGAAAAGGCGGATTTTTAGAAGTATTGTTGAGCCCTCCCTCAGCTACGCCGCAGAGACCTGGACACTTAACCCTGGATTCTACTCCAAATTACAATCGGCAGAGATGGATTTCTGGAGGAGATGCCTGAGGATCACCCGGCTGGATAGAGTCAGGAATAAGGAGATTAGAGGCAGGCTAGGAGTGACCGAGGGAGTTCCGGAGAGGATTGGAAGGAACAGGCTGCGATGGTATGGCCACTGTCAGCGGATGCCAGAATGTAGGTGGAACAGCCAGGGAAACGGAGGAGAGGAAGACCCCGAACCCGGTGGAAGGACTGCGTGGAGGAGGAGATGGCCGGCAGGGGACTTGAGGAGGAGGATTGGTGGAATAGAGAGAAGTGGAGGGATGCTCTGACTTAACCAGGCAGCCCATTGAGGGATAAGACCGGCAAAAGTAAAAGTAAAGTAAGTAAATTACACAATTCCCTCCCCATGTCTCTGTAAGACAACCGTGGAGTATGACCATACAAATTTACAACTAGGAACATACAATGGTAACAAACTAGAAAAACATTTAGGCAAAATGAAAGATGAAATAAAAATGATAGACAGTAGTTTATAAAATATATTGTGGCAACTGTGAGATGACCTATATAGGAGAAACCTCGAAAAAGTTACAGACCAGAATTAAGCTGCACATCAGTAATTTTGAAAAGAGTAAAAATAAAAATATCACAGCTTTGGCCCATCATAGTATAATAAGTAACCACAAATTTAATTTTGATAATCCCGAAAATTAGAACCCGAAAAAAATACAAAAAATAGAAAAACATTGGAAGCAATACACATTGCGAAAAACATAAATAAGGTAGTTAATTTCAAGAGAGATGCAATTAATTTAAAAAGCCATTACCCGGACATAATTAATAAAATAAATATAAAATAATTTATGATTTAAAATTTAACAAAAGGTACATTGATTTAAATATATTTATATAGAATAGATTAGTAACCAAAATTGAAAAACAAACAAAATAATAGTAAGTGTGAAGAGAATGGGTGGAGAGGAATGCGACAACAGAGATTAGTACAAAGTTCATTTCCAATGATAGTATAGTGTGTGTGAGAAGAATGCAAAAGATAAGCCACTCCCCAGATAATTTTTATAATGAAACGATAAATGATTGACGAAGTAAAATTGTACAGATGTCGGGATATGGAGAGGGAATTGCGTAATTTAAAGATGATATAATTTTTTTTTTTTAAATAGTAACAAGATATATTTTAAATTAAGGTGTGAATATTTAAAAAGTTTTATTTAAAAGTTTGATGTTGTATTGTAAAAAACAAAGATCCTGATGACGAAGAAGTACTTCGAACGGAAAATCTTTTTCTTTCATGAATCTGCGAAGTAAGAGACCTGAATGATTTTTACGACAGATAAATAAAGAGCCTTTACCGGCTTAAAATTTGCTTTAATGCTTTCGTGAACTTAGCTTCTTCAAAGATGGAGATTTTAGAAAAGGATCCTTATAAAAACTTTTTAGACACAAATACTAAGCAAAAAATAGTCTAAAATATAAATTGAAAGTAAAAGTCAGTATTAATATGCAAACAGTATGAGAAAAAGAATATTTCATATAATGAGCTTCAATATGAATGTTCATGTACCGATAAATTCAGCACTTCGACCAAGCGTTCCAAAGGTATATAAAGGAACATTCTTGCGTTATTCTAGAATGGTGCTTTAGATCGCATTAAGGCTGGAGTGGAGAAGTTTGGAGTTAGAATTGTCTACGTTAAGTGGTAAAATAAGTCAAAGCTAAATAAACTAAACGATCCAGTCGGGTATGTAATCCTGATAGGAAGCCAAAGCGTGACTTAATCTCATTTTTACTAATAATAATTTTATCTCATTTTTATTAAATAGCTTTCTCAATAGAATTAAGTATTTCTAGTTAGTTTAAATAGAAAAATATCTATTGGTATATTTTTAGAACTGGAAAGTAAAAAATAAAGGACAACAAACAAAAATAATATTTAGAAACTGTTACCAAATATTTTTGAAATAAAAACACCTGTTTACATATGGTAATGATTAGCCAATTGCAACAGTCAAATGATTATATAAATCATTAGGTAACACACTATGAATTAGTCCATACAATGTTACACTATCTTTGTAGCTTTTTACTAGCACACTGAAATAAAATTGCAACAATCCGTGAATGCGATAGTGTGATGCATCATTATAAAATAATTAGTAAAAGATGTACGAAGGAGAACCAGAACCCATCAGCACTTATTCTTGGCTTAAAATTAAAATTTACTTTCAGTCAAGGAACTTCCTTAGCCTGCTCCTATTCATCCTACTTCATATCGTTGTACAAGTGTTTTTTAGAACTGCATGGGAGATAGGACCAATTCTTTACACAATCATTCTTCTTCTCTCAATATCTCCTCGCGGTCTTGCCTCTAGAAGCCATCTGGTCTTACGGTCATCTCCCATTCTGTTAACATGCCCGAATCACTTCAGCTGTCTTTCTTCAATCGTCTCGAGGACGGATCTAACTCCTAGTTCCTCTCGCACCGTCTCATTCCTTATTCGGTCTCGCCTGGTTTTTCCTAATATTTTCCGTAGGAATCTCAGAATCTCATTTCCGCAGATACAGCCCTGCTTTCCGATCCAAGTAGTAGCATTGGGAGAAAAACTGATTTGAATAGCAGAATCTTCGCCTTACTGCTCAACTCCTGCTTTCCAGTGAGTGTCATGGCTATCTGGTAGAATATTCCATTGGCCTTTTGGACTCTATTCATGACCTGCTGGTCTATTCATCCATCCTTGCAGATCATTGTTCCCAGGCAGCAGTAAGTATCGGTTTGCTCAAGGGTCTCTCCATTGCAAATGATTCTAAAATCCTCGTTCCTTCGTCCAACACACATAACCTTGCTTTTGGAGGCATTGATCTGCATACCTGTTAGTTGCAGTTCTTCTTGCTACTCATCCACAGCGACCTGGAGAGATTCAGCAGTATCCGCCACTAATACCACATCATCTGCGTACATCAATGCCTGTGCCAACACTGGGGTCATATTCCAGTATCCCACTATTGCTCTCCTAATAAATGGAATGACCTGGACTCAGTGCCAGCTAGCCTTATACTCCCTTTGGGTCTTGTTGACTAAGTGCACTTATAAGATTTTGTGGGATTCTCCTATCTTCCAGTGCATCGCATACTTCCTGTCTAGGAACATGGTCGAAAGCCGTCCGTAAATCTAAGAAAGCTACCACCTAGCTACTATACCTATAACTACTATACCTATACTACTTTACCTCTATCCCATGCCTTCTTTACAATCATTCTCAGGGATCAAAGATTCTCACACAATCCAAGACTGATACAAAGGTAGTAGGTTTTGCCAAGAAAAATTTCGGAAAAGGAGAGTATAAGATGATAGCTAAGTGGCGAGACGTACATATAACCTCCGATTAAAAACAATTTCTGCTATATAGTCTATGTGTTAATTCCCTCAGACAGTCTATAAGTAAGCTACAAAAGTTTCTAGAACATCGTAAACACGGAGCAGGCTGATGGATTGGTCGGGCTGTCAGCGGGTTGATGAATAATTGCTGTATAAAAGAGCATCCATCCACCATGGCTACCATGTTATAAATCCTCACTAGAGATTTCTTGGATATTTCTAACATTTTTGCAGTTATAAAATCATAGTTGGATTCACATTTTGAAGTGAGTTATGGCAACGAACTATGCTTAATATGAACACGATTCCTGTATATACCCCATAAATCTTATTCTTAATAGATCTTTATCAGCAGTAAGTAGCTCTCCGTAATGGCTGCTGTTCCTTATTTATTTTGATGAAGATTTTTTTGTTCCTTCGTTGTTGTGTTTCGTAAATATGTCGTAATTGTTATAATGTTTTATTATCATAAATATTATTTAATGTAACAATCCAGAGGCCAATGCCAAGATAATGTAACAAGCATCTATACTATAAAATAATTCATTCATCTATCTATCTATCTATCTATCTATATATATATATATATATATATATATATATATATATATATAAAAGAGTTTTACATGTTTGATCATTCTAAAGATTTGCCATCTGCTAATGCTACAAACAAATATGTTGGCAAATATAGATGGAATATTAAATATAGATGGAAAAGACAACAAATATATAATCCCGCTTAATATGAAATCCTAAAATTTCTTTAGTCAGTTACCCTTCACTTCCATATTTTTTTAGGTTATTACAAATCAACTATTGATACACAAAGATAAATTGTGTTTTAATTTAAAATTCTACCTGATTCATAATTCCTTCGGAGTTTTTTTAAAACCATCTTAGCATCCGGCTTCGTCTTGTTTCTCCCCACTCCAGTTGCAGCTGTAAATCAGATCCTCCGTCTTAAACTAAGCACGGCTTAATTTGAGAGATAAAAAGCTCTGAGGAAGTTAAATAATGGCCCTCGAACCAGATTTTTCTCTTAGGTTATAAACTATTGGTACAGCTAGAGATTGTAGCATCGGACTAATATCCGATTGTATGATCGGACTGTCTATTTTGTATCCCCTTTATCAAGTAAAGATAATTTTCTGAGGCCGGGGGTGGCTCGACGCGTTGGGTACAAACGAGTGACAAGAGAATGGGATCTGAGAATGAACTTCTATTTTATTTAGATTAAGTTTGCAATATTTAACCTTTGATTAAGTATGCAAGTCCTTTAAAAGCTTTAAAATTTGCATGTTCCTTTCCGCTGGCCAAATCCATTAAAATAAATATCAGTTCTTTGATTGACGTGATAACTCTCCTTAATGTTTACTTGAAGCAATAGTGTTTAAAACTTTTTAATTCTGAAGGTAAACCACCAGCGGCACTACTACTTTTGTTCACAATGCAGCAACTGACAGAATGTTATTGCTCTTGGTGAAAAGCAAAGAATCTACAACTACTGAAGATACCCACACGACAATCATGTGCTGCGGTGAGTATCAATCTAAAAGAAGGCTTTAATACAATCTTATTGTGAGGAGGAAATAAATAATAAAGGTATCTTATTTGCATATATTTTTAAAAATAATGATATAGCTTAGTGAAACCATAGTTTAGATTCCGATAGGACCTCCTTTTACAGAACTACAACAAAACCCTTCATAGGTTTCATTAAAAAAAAAAAAATATAAGTAAAATAACGTATTTCGGCTAAAATAGCAGACCAAATGTGATAGTGATGCATTCAGTTAGTAGAAATAATCATAATAAACAATTTTTATAGATTATAAAGAACAAAATTTCAGACATCTATGCAAAGTTTAAAAATACGTGAACACTCGCTATAATGCGGGTAGAGAGGAAATGAAACTATAAGCGTCATTACATATGACGAGGATAGTTTCATTTGTAAGCATTTATAGTCATGCATTGATATTAGGGACTTGAATAAGTTCTCGCTGTTTTTTCGTGAAAATAAATGCTTTATTTAAAAAAAATAGTAAAGAACATGTCATTGAAATTATTGTCCATCGCTAGCCACTACTTTCTCCCATCTTTCTGGCAGCATACGAATACCATGTCGAAACAACGACTCATTTTTTGAAGTTATCCACGAATCGATCCATTTTTTGGCATCTTCATAAAATTGGAAGTGCTGCTCAGCCAGGCCATGAGTCATCGATCGGAACAAGTGGTAATCGGAAGGAGCAATGTCCGGTGAATACGGCGGGTGGGGTAGGACTTCCCATTTGAGCGTTTCCAAGTAAGTTTTGACCGGTTTTGCAACATGTGGCCGAGCGTTGTCATGCTGCAAAATTACTTTGCCGTGTCTTTCCTCGTATTGAGGACGTTTTTCCTTCAATGCTCGGCTCAAACGCATTAATTGTAGTCGATAGCGATCTCCCGTGATGGTTTCGTTGGGTTTAAGGAGCTCATAATACACTACGCCCAGCTGATCCCACCAAATACAGAGCATGAGCTTGGAACCATGGGTATTCGACTTTGCCGTCGATGTTGATGCATGGCCGGACTTACTCCACGATTTTTTACGCTTCGGGTTATCGTAGTTTATCCAGTTTTTATCGCCAGCCACGATACGATGCAAAAAACCTTTCCTTTTCTGCCGTTGGAGCAGCTGTTCACATGTGGAAAAACGCCTTTCGACGTCTCTCGGCTTTAATTCGTACGGCACCCAATTTCCTTGCTTTTAAACGTTTGGAAACTGTTGTGTGATCAACTCTTAATGATTCTGCAAGTTTATTTTGCGTCTGAATTTGTTCGGTGCGCCAGAGCGTTCTTTATCTTCAATATTAAAATCATTATTTTTAAAGCGTCTAAACCAATCTCTGCATGTTGTTTCCGACAGAGCATGGTCGCCGTAAGTCTCCACAAGAATTCTATGTGCTTCAGATGCACATTTTTTTTTAAAAAAGGAATGCAGTAAAATTCCCCGCAAATCCTCTTCTTGTGGCACGAAATTTGACATGTTTAACGCTATGAAAAAGTATGTTGTTTACACTTCGGCGGAATAACATATACTGTGATTTCGATTCTAATGGTGGAGCTTCACGATAAAGTTGGCTATAGTATTGCCCGATGCAAAAAGACTAAGATAACACCATCTGTCGGGAAACAGCGAGAACTTATTCAAGTCCCTAATACATATATCATGCTGTATGCACGGAGCATGTATAATAAATACATGGCCCTCGTACAGGGTAACTATACTGTATATATAATTAATAAGATCTGTATGATTGATAGAGAAAAAAAATGTATGGATGAATATAAAGTATATATATATATATATATATATATATATATATATATATATATATATATATATATATATATATATATATATATATATATATATTGGTATGTATTGAGAATACTGGGATTGAAGAAGATAATTAATATTCATAATAATAATTAAATAAGGAATAAATTAAAGGGATGCCACATGGTTCAGCAACATCAATTTTTACCAGTTTCTTTTTCGGACAAAGGAATCCGAGTCGGCCGTTGTACCTGGAGGGTGCTGTTCAAGACCGCCAATAGACGGTTTAAGATAAGCAAAAGTAAGAGCACCTAGAGATAGGCCAGGTCGACATGGTGTAATAAAATCTGCCGCCCAAGGTTACAAGTCCTTTGAAAATATTCTTACAGCGACAGCCAATAGAATGTCCCAAAAGGAGAGTGGGGAACAAAATTCATCTGTACAAGAAGAAGTAAGAGAAACGGTATAAGAGACGGAAAAAAGAGAAATAAAGACAGTTCTGGTAGGAAGATTGAACTAGAGAGTTCGGGTCAGGAGTTGAAGTGGAGAGTTCTGGAGGAGGAGTTCGAGTAGAGAGTTCTGGGAAGAAGGAGGTTCGAGCTAGAGACAGAAGACTGAGGTTCGCAGAGGGTACAGCTGAGCGGCACATCAAGATTGGAGAGAGACCTAGACCATAGAGCAACAATAAGATAAGTCCTTTGATTCATTGTGTACATCAATGTATTATATTGTGTGGCATCCGAATAATATTTTAAATAAGCAAGAGTTCTCCCAGTATTCTCAACTACATATGTTACAGTCTGTAGATTTTTACAACGAGAGTAATTTAGATTAGAAATTATTAAGCCAATAGGTTAATTAATAACGTAACATAAATTAAGTAAGATCTGTGACAAAATCTACCATTCTATTTACCCTGCATGCCATCATCTAGTTAATTAAGTGAAATGGTGAACACGACACCCTTGGAAAGGTTATCCAATAGTATTTATAATATCCCAAGTTAGTGACCATAGCAAAAGGGGGGTCTGTGGTCTCTAGCCTTTTATATTAAAATATAGTTTGATTGATCGGCTCCCTTCTGGAACCGATGCAAATAGAGATTAAATTAGATCATTAAATTGAGTAAATGTGGTTTCTGGAACTCCCACCTGCCTTAGAAAAGCAGTTTGCCAGAAACATAGCATTATATATATATATATGTTCTGGTACTGTTATGGAGTAGATCTCTGTGTTCGTGATTTATTGTAATAATCTATTAGTAAAATAGCATTCGTTATACTTTAGACATTCACAAGCTTTCTATTTCATTATTTTATCTTCCTTCCATAATTTCAGTAACAATTTTAATCATGCTACTTAACCATTTACCAACCGCGTTACGAAACCAACTTTTCTCACAAGAAAGGAAGTTCCGACTTTCATAAAAAAAGCTTCTTGTCTTTTGTTTTTAACATAATTACAGTTAAGAAGGGTAAGCCTGGGCCAGCGTTAAAACAGAATTAACCGAAGTAATAACGAGATATTTAATTGCTTGCGCCTGAAAGGCCACGTTGTTTCAAATCCTTTTTTTTTTCTCAACCCAAATAAATTTCTAACAAGTATCATTAACGGATTGTTCGATCCTAATTATTCGAGGATTCAAAAAACAAACGAATTTTTCAAATATTCATTGTTGAAAATGACGTTCATATAACAACTTAATTCAATAACTCATATTATTGACATGTGACATTTCGGGGATTTATATTTTATTATATTCAATATAACATAAAAGTTTGTGTAAGTAAATTCATTTTTACATTTTGTATTGTTGGTTATAAAAATGTTTACATATATATATATTATATATTATATTATATATTATCCAAGTTATCCATTGTAGGGTCTTAATTATTCGAGGATTCAAACATTCTTTGTTCATTGGAACAAAAATTATTCAAAGGCCATAACTGAACTGAACTATGAGAACTTTCTTAAACAAATTAGAAAACAATAAGTTAAACTGCATATGAGTAATGTATTATCTCTATTTAGGCATATTTTTTAGACTGTTCGGCGGGGTTAACACCAGAGCGATCTTGATAAGATACATGTCTCAGGCTGAAAGAGAAATATGATAATCGTCTTATAAGATATGCATCGCTTGGGACCATTAAAAACGTGGAGGAACGATAAAATGAGTTCATATCTGTACGATTGCGACATTTATTGTAAGATAGGCACGCATATCAAGAGACATGCTGTTTGTTTCTTTTATCAGTGTCGTACGATTCTGTGTTAAGATGGCAAATCCTAAGGGAGATTTGCAATTACATTGAAAATAGCCTGTTTAAACTGAGTATCCTATTTCTCTAGGTAAGCGGGCAGGAGTTAAACATAGGAACTGAAAAGATCTCTTAATAACAATGGCAGAACTACCTTTCGAATTCATCAAATTATATAAATGCACCTTTCGACAAACTCTGATTATTGACACAAAACTTCTCTTGCTATATCTTATTACTTGCTTGTGTATTATCGTTTCGATTTGAACCTTGATAATGGATTCTTATCTTGGACCGTAATTATAAGAGGGTTATAGTTACAAGATAAACGATATTTGCCTAATACGAACCCATCGCTGTATATATATATATATATATATATATATATATATATATATATATATATATATATATATATATATATATATATATATAACTTAAGCGTCAGCAACTCCAAACATCAAAAAAAAAGGAAAAAGGTTTAAGTAATGACACGCACAGTATCCGAAATAAGACTGCTTTATTCAGGTTTTAATTCTCCTTATATATATTCTGGCTGTTGTAATTTATAAATATCTAACGTATAAATATATACACATCCGTCTATATTTTTATGAAGGGCATCCGGATGAGTCCAGGGTTTTCAGTTTCTATGCCAACTCCAGTCAGTATCCCAAGATAAGCAGGATACTCAGCTTAGACTGGCTAAATCAATGTAAATGTGAACTGGCAATTTTAAAGGCAATGCCCTAACTTACTTACTCCGTGACTTACTCTCGTAGGGCCTTGGCCTCCACAACAATGCATATCCAATCCTCCCTACCTTCTTCTTCTTTCCGTGGCGCTACAGACCGGTGTGGTTCCTGGCCTCCTCAATGAGCCTCCGCTAGGTGGCTCGATTTTGTGCGGCTGTTTTCCAGTTCCGTACATTCAGTAGGGTCAAAGCATCCCAGCGTCCTCTCACCTGAGTCTTGGTCTGCCACTACCTCTGGAGCAGTCCAGCCTCCCTTCCAACAACTTCTTGGGAATCGGGACATCCCTCCTTCTGGCGACATGGCCGGCCCACCTCAATGTTCCCAACTTGATGGTCTGTAATACGATAGCTTCGCCATAGAACTCGTATAATTATAATATAATCCCCTTCTTTAATGGGCCAAAAATCCTCCGTAATATTTTCCTTTCGAAAATAAGGATTTCTTTTTCTTCTTTGACTATCAGAGTCTATATTTCGGATCCATAAATAAGGACCGACCTGATGAGGGTTTTGTAAAATAAACACTTGGTTCGTCGAGAGTTAATGGGTTTACTGATGCTTCCTTAAGCCAAAATAGTATCTGTTGGCCATCATCAGTCTCTGACTTGTTTCCATCAGAATCTTATTTGTAGAGCAGACAACTGACCCTAAGTATTCAAACTGGTACGCTCTGGAAGCTGAACGGACTTATTACTAAGGGTTCTTTTGCCGCATTTCTATCACCCTGGCCAATCTCATGTACTTTGTCTTTTCTTCGTTTATAATAAGACTCATAGCTGCGGCTTCTACAAGATTCAGGAATGCGCCCTTTAGTGCGTTCAGCGAGCGAGCGACTATGTCAATATCATCCGCAAAGGCAAGCAGTTGGACGAGTCTGTCGTAGTTGGTACATGTCAATTGGATGCCAGAGCTTCTTACTACTTTTTCGAAGTTAAAGTTAAATAACAAACACGTTATAGCATCTCCTAATCTCAGTTCTCTTTTCGAGTCAAATTCTGATCACAAGTTTGACTGTACTTTGACTTTGGAGCTCACATTTTGCATAGTCATTTTGATGAGGCGTATCAATTTTCGTGGGATCCAGAGCTCACGCAATGCTTCGTAGAGTGTAGGCCTCTGGATACTATCGTATGCGCTCTTGAAATCAACGAAAAGATGATGAGTGTTCATTTTGAATTCAGTTGACTTCTGGAGTATCATCCTTATGCTGAATATTTGATCCGTCGTGGATTTTCCTCTTTTGAAATCCGTCTGATACTCTCCTATTTCTCTTTGTGCAATAGGAAGTAGCTTTGAAAACAATACATTTGAGATGACTTTATATGAACATTGGAATAGGATAATTCCCCGATTGTTTGAACAATCTAAGATATTCCCTTTCTTGTGAAGGGGACACATTGAACCCTTCTTACACTGGTCAGGCATTTGTTCCTCAACCCATATATCCAATACTATATAGTCTTATGGAGTTGCTCACTTTCATGCTTTAAGAGCTCTGCCGGCTTTGCTATTCCTGGGTTTCAGGATAGTCTCTATGACGTCTTCGTATTCTGGAGAATCAATTCCTTCTTCTTCTTCTTGATTACTTGCTGCAAAACTGTGTTCTATCGCATCTTTATCTCCTTCATTCAGTAAATTGTTCAAGTGTTGGGCCCATCTTGACAGTATCTCTGCCTTCTATATAGAAAATGAGCCGTCCTCTCTTTTACAGGTCTTCACCCAAGTTTCTTTTCTTCTTTTGTTTCTAAATTCTTCTGATGCCCATCGTGTTTGTTTCTACTGCACCATATTTCTATATGCGTTGTTCTTAGCATCCGTAACCCTGGCGCACTCATCATCAAACTAACATGACCTTGTTCTTCCGCTCTTCTACCCCCAGCGTATCCTCAGCAGCTCTTCTGACTATCGTTGAGCATTTGTTCCATCGTTCCTGAACAGAACTTCCAGGTACTGCAAATTGCTTGCAAGTATTTCATCCAATTTTTGCTTGTATGTCTCCGCTTCCTTCGTTATGGATGGAGCAATCTTGTTCGATATCTTTACTTGCAGTTTAATTACATTCGAGATCCTAGCTCTAATTCTGGAAACTACCAAGAAGTGATCTGTGTCATGTTGGCCCCTCTGTAGGATCTTGCACCAATAAGATTAGACCTGTGTCTTCTTCTGATGAGGACATGGTCTATTTGATTAACAGTGTTTCCATCCGGTTTTCTCCAAGTTCCTTTGTAAATCCTCTTTCCCGGGAACATCGTACTGCCCACTACCATATCCTTGGATACGGCGAAGTTGATTAGCAACCGTCTGTTCTCATTGGTTTCGTCATGCAGGCTGTGTTTTCCAATGGTTGCAGGGAAGATTTCTTTCTTACCAATCTTTGCATTAAAATTCCCTAATATAATTTTAATGTCGCTTCTAGGGCAGTTGTCAAAGGCTCTGTCAAGTGCGTCATAAAAAGCCTCTTTTTTATCATCGGGTGTGACCTCCCTGGCAACTGACAACATTGTACTTGTAGAATTTTCTCTGTAATCTCAATACGCATATTCGGGGGTTTATAGGTGTGATTCCAATGACTAGGTCTCTTGTTCTATCTCTCACCACAAACCAATTCCAAATGCATAATATTGTTCATGGCAGCTATAATATATTGTGTGAAAACGCTTAAATAACCCACTTCCCTAACATCTTATTCCCTGGATTGCACCTAGGTCTGTCAATTTTGTATTTGTCCATTTCATTTCGGAGTAACCGAAGTGACCCCAGTCTGTATAATGACAAAACATTACATTGTCCTAATTTTAAGTCCTTTCGGCGAAGTCCGGGTTGTTTCCGTAAATTCGGTCTGGCTTTATCTCGTTGAGGTCTCATAATAGTTTAATTTAGAGAGAGCGGGTTATCGGCCTACTGCCTCCGAGTCAGATGGAGGGGCTGCCTGCTCAGAGCTCTCTGACTCGCTCTCCCATCCGGAGCGGCTACCTAGGGAAGGTAGCCCTAGGGTGAGTACTGTAATTGACCTTGGTCTTTAGTGTGGGAGTGGGTGTAGTATGCTGTAGTTGGTGTAAATACCTGGAGGACCAGTGGCTGTCTGCGGTACTTAATAGCCGGGCGATGGGGGTCGCCACTTCCCTACCAGCAACTCTATTTTTCCATCTTAAAATTCCCATCCTCTGCAGATCGTCCTATACATTATCGATCCATCGCAGTCTAGGACATTCACTCCTTCTTTTGCCTCCTGGTTTGCTATATGATAGTTTTTATTGGGTATCTATCTTCTCTCATATTTTCTATGCGTCTAATCCTATGCAGCTTGATTTGACGTAAGTGAATATGTCCGGTTCATTATATATTTCCCGAAGTTCTCTGGTATTTCTTTTTTTGCCATTAGCCATTTAGACATACTGGCCCAAATATCTATCGAAGTACCTATCTTTCCCAGATCCGCAAGATCTTCTCGCATTCTTGGGTCAGGACCCACGTTTCACTTGCGTATGTGGCAATAGGTCTCAGGATCGTTTTATATATAAGTAGCTACAAAAATACATCTGTTGCCAGCAGCGATTCGTGCATTTAATTTCTCCGCTAAAGCCCCTAGGTATTTGAAGCACTACACTTTTCTAAATGTGTGATGGAGCAGTTGCACGTGGTTCTGTCCTTCCTGCCCCTCATTTTTCGAGGAAATCATATATTGAATTTTTTCCTTAATTATTTCAAGACTCGATTTTTTCCCAGTTTCTTCAAATTTCGACAAAGCTCCTATAAGTGCCGCTTTTGTTTTTCCAGCATTACCACGTCATCAGCATACGCCAAGTGTTGGGTAAGTCCATTATATATTGTTCCTCCTGGGTTCGTCCTTATTGATCAGGCCGCTTGTTCTAGAGCAATATTGAATAATACAGGGGAGGGAGCTTCTCCCTAGCGTAAACCATTCTCAACCTCAAACTCTTCTAATAGGGTGTTTTGTATCTTCACTCTACATACATCTTGTGATTTATAGGGTCAGCGCACTAAATCCGGCAAGCTTTTCTAAGACTCCAAGTATTTTCATAACATTAAGCAATTCATTCCTATTTAGATTATCGTATACTTGGCGGAAATCTATGAAGAGGTGGTGGAGTTCAATATTGTTTTCATTTGTCTTCCAGCATTTGTCGAATGGAGGATATGTGATCAACTGTACTTCTTCCAGGCCAGAAGCCACTTAGGTATTCGCCAATATTTCTTTCTGCCTATTTCATGATTCTTCCTTTTATTGCGACGGAAAGAACCTTATAGACAGTGGGGAGTAAAGTGATACCTCGATAGTTTTGACAGGTTAATCTATCTCCCTTCTTATGCACTAGGCACAGAACTGCCACATTGCAATCCTGTGATATCTTGATTTCCATTCATATATTAAATGTAAGGTTATTTGTTTCCTCCACCACTGTCTTGCGTATTTCAGAATCTCATTCGGGAATACTGTGCATTCCAGTATTATTAGTATTATGGAGTGCTCTGATTATCTCAGCTATTTCCTCCCTGTCTGGTGGTTTTCTTCTTCCTCCATATCCGCTGAGTCTCTTTTATTGACAGTTAGCTCCTTCCTCGGATTGAGTAATTCAACACCTTCCACCTATCTAGAGCAGATCTTTTATCCCCTATCAAATTCCCCTGACTATCCTTGATGGATTTTATCCTTGATATATATCCATTCCGAAATTCTTTCATGCTTTTGTAGAACTTTCTCGTTTATTAAGCTGCAAAATCTTCCTGAAACTTATCTAGTATTTAGCCTCTTTTTTTCATGCAGCCTTTTGGTTACATATTGCTTTTGTTTCCTTTCTTTTGACTTTATAGACTTCAGATGTTGTTCGGGTCCTTCTTTAGACCATTTTTTGCCTGGCCTTATTTCTTTCTTCAATAGCTCATGTAGAGTTCCCATCAAACCAGACACTTTTTGGTGAGGTGCCCTCTGCCACGTTTGAGAGCTGTGTCCATTTTTCTTCTATATTTACACTTTTCTGTAATTTTGCTTTGAAATTGTCGAGTTACCGTATCCTCTTTTAACATCCTAAATGGTAGTGTTTTTCAAATTCCCTTTTTCTTTTATAGCCAGCTTTTTTTTTAGCAAATCTTGGCCAGATAATGGTCTGAGTCACAGGTAGCTCTCCAATAACTGCGGACATCAAAATGATGTCAACTAGTTGGCATCAATGAGCACATGGTCAGTTTGATTTTTGATTAGGCCATCCGAGGAGATCCATGTTTCCTTAAGAATGTCCTTATGGCGGAAAAAGGTGCTTCTTATTCTAAGGTTCCCTGCCACTGCAAAATCAACCATTCTCAGTCCATTCTCGCTTGTTTCCTCATGTTGCCTTTGTGTGCTTGCCTATTAGTGGGAAAAACATTTTTTCTTTTCCTATCCTACCATTAAAATCTCTAGAATGTCCTTAGAGTGTCCTTTTCCTCATCATTGTCTTTGCTGTGTGAGCATGAATACTAATAAGTATATGCTGAACAATTTTCCTCTCAGCCTTAATATGTATATTCTCTCGTTTACTGCAATACATTTAATAATAGAATGCAGGAGGGAATTTCTTATTGCGAACTCTGTGCCCATTAGATTCTGCCTATTATTGATATTAATGATTGTGAAATGCCTCATCTTGGAGCACTTGCCTCTCCAGCGGATTTCTTGTAGAGCTAATATATCTACTTAATATTTATCAATATCCATTTCCAGATCCCTTCTAGCTCCAGGTTGGAACTAATTCCTGACATTCCAGGTTGCCAAATTTATTAGCCCATGTCTCTGCCTATGTCGTTGCTCATTTAATCCATTTCTTTCCTAGACTTTTTGTGGTTTCTTGGAAACAGGTAGAATTTTTAAGGAACAGGATCGTTGACCCTGTGCCCAACCCTCAATCTGGAGGACCAGTGTTTTCCTCCGGAGATTCAGGGTTTCCTCCCATAGTTGATGTTTCCATTTTTAAGGCGCCGGAAACTCGCCTAAACCCTCTCCTGTCAGCCAATGTCCACTATGATATGTGCCCAGCGGCCGCTACGATGAAGTGAGCATTCAGATTTTCCTGGGCTATTGTTACCGACATACCATATCCCACTGAGACCCATTTGACCGCTAAGGCAATGTCCTTGTCCTTTGTGGATTATCCATTTCACTCTTCACGCAAGATCTTACGACACTGATAGAAGAGACAAGATCCTTACAAGATTTTATCAAGTCTATTGATAAAAGTATTTTACGATAAACGTTGCAATCATAAAGGTATGAACACATTTTTTCGTTGTTAATGGTCCCGAGCGAAGGGTATCTTATACGACAATTGTCGTATATCAGTAACAACCCAAAATATATATCTTATCGCTCTGGTGCGAACCCCGCCTTAATGTGAGATATTTTATTTCTGTTGACATTCGCATGATGGTATAGAAGGATCAATCTAATTAGGGATTGATAAATTACTTGCCACTTCTATAAATTTGTTTTATTGAAAACTAATTCAATGCTTATTAACAATTAGATTGTTAGTTCAATGCAAGAAGAAACCAATACAAACTTTTCTTTTTTGATATAATCCATTTAAACCTTGAACTGAGGATGAATGTATAGCATTCGAAACTAGTTTTCAATAAAACAAATTTATAGAAGTGACAAATAATTTATCAATCTCTAATCATTTTATTTCTGGTCTGTTTCATCTAATCTTGTTTTTCAGCCAGGATGGTACCTGAATTGAAAAAAGGTTGGCATGTTAGTTGTTTACTGGTATTTGAGATACGCAGTCTTTGGATATTTTGGAATCTTCCAATATTACACCAATATAATTTAATTTAAGATTGGTATCAATCAAGAAATTTGAACAAATAGCACACTACCAATAACCAGAAAACTATTAACGGCAGTGGATTTCCTACTGCTGATATAAATGTCGATTTTAATTACATTTTAATTACATTTTAAACGCGGGAGTAGGCTTTATGAAAACATTTAATTGAGACCTCTCTCCACCATTCCGAACTTCATCGATGAGATAAGTCTCATCGATGAAGTTCTTTACTAAGGTAACGGCCGATAAGTACTTTACTAACGGCCGATAAGTACTTTACTAAGGTAAAGGCCGATAATTAGGTGAAGGATGCGGGCAGGCGGTGAGGACTTTACTTATAAAGTAAAGTAAATGACTTATCATCATTCAACTTTAGCAGCCCCTCGGGGGTATTAAATTACAGGGCACTATCGACCCTGCTAATAATACTAATAGCACTGTATATTACTAATAGCGTCGAGAAATTTATACACTAGTTTGGAATTAATGGGTCTAGTAGATACAAAACTTAGCAATAAAGTATTTATTACCTTGTGTATTAACCGAAATAAGTCAAGCTTCTATACTAACCCAATAAAATAAAGCAGAACTACTAACAATTTTACATGTTGTTAATGTGAAAAAAAAATCATACAAATTAAGAGAATCCAGTAAAAGCATTCTTTAAACTAGAATATCGATAGATAGAAAGAAAAAAAACTTTGTTCTGGGACTAGAACCCTTCAGAATAGC
Organism: Rhaphigaster nebulosa; assembly: GCA_948150685.1. Taxonomy (NCBI): domain Eukaryota; kingdom Metazoa; phylum Arthropoda; class Insecta; order Hemiptera; family Pentatomidae; genus Rhaphigaster; species Rhaphigaster nebulosa. Next base: position 115,050,142 of record OX411308.1, on the reverse strand, counting down.
ATAAATCATCATCGAAATAACACATTTGAATGTAAAACAAAAGCCATACGTGGCTAATTAAAAGATTAAATTAATATACATTATCATTAAGGTACATAATTATATATAATGTTCTGGTAAAAATATATAATCATTGCCATTATATAACCCATGCCATTTATAATCATTGCCAATAAATAAAGAATAATTAAAATTGAGAATGGACATTTTACTAAACGGAAAATAGGTTTAATTGTAATAAGTTTGTTTATTTTTTCGTCAAACAAATTAAAATAACTAATTAGCGATAAAGTGAATAAAGTCTAATCAAATAATTAAATCAGTTAATTGGTCTTTTTCAACGTTTTTAGGACATGGTCAATTGTACCAATGAATCAGACTTCTATATTCAATTAAGAATAAAATAAACTCGTGGGTGTCAAAGTACAATAGTAAGCGCGCTGAACCATTCCAGAAGTGCATGCAGGTCCGATTCCTATCTGAGGGATTATTTCTTTTGTGGAGAACCTTTTACCACCACTCTGTGTGCGACAATAGTTTGTTGATATATCGGATAATCGCTTTTTATGCCCTTTAATTTCGGTTTCATAAGGATTTTAAAATCAACAAGCAATAAATTTATGGTTCAATACCAACCAACTAACTTGAAGTAACTACTAAGGTATTCTAAAAAAAAAGTTGTACGAATTTCAGAACTAAATTCTTAGCAATACAATTCATAACGGTACTAGGATCCAGACTATTAAGTAAAAAAAGGGACACCTTTAGATTATTTGAAAGCATAGGTTAATGAGTGTGAACCTTTCAGACGCTAATCATAACAAAATTGTAGAATACATTGAACTATAATATAATACTTTATCCTGTGTAATATTAGTCAACTTAAAATGCTTCGTAAAATTGCCAACACGTTACATGAAAAGTACGCAATTTATTAACAACGTTCATATTTAATTTAAAAACATGTTTCCATAACACTTTTTAAAAAAAAATTACATTGAGAATTGTCATTTTCACGTAACACTGTATATCGTTTAAATCCAAAAATTAAACTTTACACGAGAGTTTTTATTTTTTTATTTTATTGTTTCATGATATGAATAAACCAAATTTTTTACTTTCTAGCTTTAAATTAATTTCTTTTACTTTAATATTTTTTCAAAAAAATTATTCAAAAAATATAGATCCTAAACTCGTTAGGTTGAAATTTCGTTATACTCTTAACTATAGATAGAAGTTATTTTATTTTATTATTTTTTAGTTTTAATTATTACGAGCCACTATTGAGAGACTTAGTGAGGACGTAATATAAATAATTTTAAGCTATACGTCATAGATTTAATTACGATCCCTAAACAGCTGTGCGATATGCAGGAATCAGAGATCTCGCCAGCTGGGGGCAAACAGTTGACGATAGATGTGGACCTTTATCGAGGAGCACGAGGTGCGAAATTTGTTTTCTGATCTGTACGGTTTAACCAGATATTTTCTTGTGCGCGTCCAAACGTTAGAGCTTCGCGTCATCCGAGAGGGTATAGCGAATTTTACGAGGAGGAGATGAAAAAAAAGGACGTCTCCGGAGAACAGGAAGAACCAAGATAAAAGGACTGACTGCCCCACCTAATTCTTCAGATTTCTATTTTATTTCTTTTATACATTAAACCAAGGATAATAATTTTGATTTTTTTTTTTTTTTTGAGTCCGGCTGGAATAGTTTCTTTTGTCTGTTTTTAAAGTTTTTATTTTTTTGGTTTATAAAAAATGTATGTATATTTTTTTCTTAAACAAGGTTTTTTATTTCGTTTATTATATTATCCTGGTGTTATTATATTTTACCATGGAAATTTAGGAATGTCCATGTGAACTACGTCCCTCAAGGGGTTTAGTGGTTATACCAATAGAGGTCACACAGAGGCTCTGAGTTCGAAGCTACCTCCGGCAGGTTTTTTTTTTGTTAATAATTAAATTAATTTTTTTAATTATCATTATTTTTTAAGTGACTTAAGGGTATTTTTAAGAATTTTTAATTAATTTTTTTGTGCCAGACGATTAAATAATTTTAATAACAGACGATTTCTTTTTTTTATTAGATTTCTTTTATAATTATTTTAATTTGTTTATATTGGTATATGTTTCCTTAGTTTTTTTTTGTTATGACTTTTTCTTTTAGGGTTTCACTGTTTTCCTTAAAAGAGTGTGGCGCCCGAACTTCAATTATTTTTTTTTCATTATTGATAGACAGGAGATATAATTGTATTTTATTTTTGGTGAGTAGAAAGGTTGTGGATTAATTTTTTTTATCGAACCTTGGCGTCGCGACTGGGTTAACGGCACAATATTGCCCACTCCCGTCGGAGGACGAAGTGTGGTAACAAACTTGACAGAAAATTTTTAGTTTTTATTGTAAGTATCATGTGCGACACAATGTCAAAATAAGGGTTAAGTATTATAGAAGTACCAGGAGGCTATTTCTGCATTAAATCAGCAGTAGTTTCGACTAAATTGATAAAAAAAGAAAAGCCAAATTTGTAGGTAGTATAGTTCTGCTCTTAAGCGGATATTTAGTCAGTTTTCTTTAATAATTTAATATACAGTACCAGACATGAAAATGGCAGTAGATTTTCTTAAAGTGATTTTTTTTTTTTAAGAACAAAAGTTCTTAGGGAGCATGTTTTTAAATTAAATATGCGCATTGTAAATAAATTGTAACTTATATAACAAATTTTGTTGCATATGCAATAATGTAAGATTATTAGTCCAGTAAAATGGTACATTTTATCTTAGATTTGATTTTTTGATAAGTTATATGTGATAAATTTCTAATGATAAATTCAAGTTTTTGATCTCAACACACCTCTGAATCATTTTGAAATATTAATTTTTATTTATTTTTTTCAATTTTTCTCAATTTTGATCCCCAAGGACCAATTTTATGGATAAAAGTAAAAGTGATCTCTTAAAGTAAACTAAATTTTCAAAAAAATGAAGCCAAATGTGTTTCTTTAGATCCAATAGTTTTCGAGATATAGTAGTTTAAAGTTTCAACAAAATTACAAAACAAGCACAATTTAGAAGTTTTTGCCTATTTCGAGAATTAAAAACTCTGTGAACAATGAATGAACAATGAAAGACGTAGTGGAAAAGTCAACAATAATGGGTAAGAAATATGGGTGTATTCAGTTTAGAACAAAACTTCAAAGGGTTGATTGAATAGGGATCGATAATTGTGGTAAAGGTAAAAAAACAAACAACAGGGATCTAGAAAATTTTGTTGAGAAGTAGTGCTACTTCTAACATATAGTTATATCTAACATATACACTGATAACAGTTTCTGTAGTGCTTTTCATGCTAGAGGTATTCGTACTAATGGCCAACATTTGTCTTTCTCACACCAAGAACGCACGGCTCGTAGATATCTATCGGCGACCTCACCATAGGCTGAATATTCGTCCTAGTATTGGAGTATCACTTCCACTGCTTGTTATTCGGCGAGTAGATGCTCGACACTAGGCGAATGTGTGCCGCCTTTAATCTAGTCTTTAATCTGCCTCGTGGCCCCATGCTTTCGCCAACTTTCGATGTAATCTAACGTACAAACATGTTGGAAATAACAATGCTATCAATTTCAGCGAGAGGGACTGAATGTCTTCCCTTATTAACCCAATTGTTATTCGATCTTCTAGAAACTTGATCCTTTTAAGTGCTGCGTGATCCAATATTCGATGCGATATAATAAAATACGGAATATGCTTACTTCAGAGACTTGTAAGGTTAGTACTATATAGCCAGTATTACCAGTACCGGTAATATAGTAACCGCAAAGTTGGTAATAGACAATATTAGCTTCTTATTACCTAGAACTCAAACCTAAATGATTGAGATGTTAGTAACTCACACTTGAATCAGTCTGAATTTAATCGCTTAAAAAATGAGCAGCAGAAGTTATGATAAATGAAATTTCATAGACTAGGAACACTCCATACAGCCCTGAATAGTTTCTGAACTATTAGTGGAGTTAATGCAAGGAACCAATCAAACCGCTCTATCATATGAGTAAATATTTTATCACGACACAGTATTAATACCGAATACAGTTAATTTCGTGGCTAATAAACAATCTGTGTGAACATTGGTGATGGATAGTAAACAAAGCTCATGCTTCCACTGTAATGAACCGTTGTGTACCTTTGATTAAAGCGAGAGTAGAACGCCATAAATTTTCCAGTTAGTAAGTCAATCATCTGTAAGTGATGGATCGCGGGTAACACGCAAAGTGGCTCTTCAATGCCCCTCTCTCCACCTGATGCCACTATGTACGCAATCATGAAACTTCACCGTTTTTTCTCATGGAAAGTATCTAAACCATTTTGTCCCCTTCACTGGCGATGAAGTTATATAATTTTCAGTATGACCATTTCAAATTGTATTACCATTGACATGTTGCGCAGAAATGCAATAAACTTGTTTGAAATTTTAAAATATTTTTGGAGGAATTTTTAATTTAATTTTGGGTAGTATTTTATGAAGTAATTTTCTTCCTCTAATCTTCTATTTTATTTAAAAACTTTGATCACATATAGGTCGACGTTTCGGGGAATTTCTCCATTTTCATGACAACATTATTTATGGATTTTAAGAAATTACAAAAAAGAATGGATAAATTCATTATTATTAAGGAATATTGCACAATCTTCATGACAACACTCTCATCCAACATTCCTTATTATTAATTAATTTCTCCAAGCTTTTTTGTAATTTCATAAAATCCATAAATTTTATTTCGTCTTACTTGTATTAGTCATTATTATTTAAAAACTAATAAAAAGAGTGTGCATACATATTCTGGATATCATTGTTACAGTGTATTATACTTTCCTAAAATTACACTAATTAGATTTATAAAGCAATTATGATACAGCATCTCTTGAAATTGGCAATCACCCGATCTCCGGCATATTAGCCCGGTAGAGATATGATTTTTGATTGCAAAAGCGGTGGAGCCATTTTTATTTTCAAGTATGTTATATGTATTGCCCCTGTCGTCAAAAAGTTAAAGTTTTCGACCTCCTCCTTTTTGTGCGTTTTCCGCGATCTTGAAAAACAACCAGGAGAAAGCACTTTTTTTTTTTCTTTTTCAGTTTTTCCTCAGTTACTCGCTTTCACTGATTTTAAGGTAAAATTTTGCAATAACCAATTTTAAAGAACGCTACATTTCCTGCAAGTTTCGTATGAAATATTTTTGAAAATTCGAAATAGCAACTGAGAAGATTAAATTTCTTATAACATTCATCAAACTATTTGTACCAAATTGTAGACGCTAAGAAATATTGTAATAACCATTAGAGAAAAAGGATTGGAAACTGAAAATATCACTCTCGATGCCAAGCGAAAATTCGATTTGGTAGGCCTATCTGCAACAAGGATAAAGTAATTTTTTTAAACTGACTTTTGAATTCTTGGCAAAAGTAAAAAAAAAAAAACACGAAGCAAAATTTTTTTTAAATATACCTTGTCATACTTATCATAATTCTGGAATCAATCTAACTAAGAACATTCTAAAGTATGTCTCTAATTAAGATTGATTTTAATTTATAATTATATGAAATAAAATTCAACTTACATAAGCCTAAGGACACGAGAACACTAGAATTAAAAATGCTCGGTCACCACGCCCATTTAAAGAATTTAAAGTTTTCACTGCCTTTAGTATTACAAAAAGTTGAAATTGCGATATTATGCGTTATGAATACATAACGAAAATTACATTTCACGAAGGCATATCGTCGTTGTCGCCATGAAACCTCCTATGTGACCAAAAAATCAGCTACGTGATCTTAACTTTATCAGGAACAACATTTTAGCTCTTGTGTGCTGGTGAAAATCTCCTTGTGTTAAAAATCTAAAATTATTTTAGACTGATCAAAAATAATGCTCCCATGCTTAGTGTTTATCGAATTCACAGTTACCACTACAAATCAACCACAATAGTTTACATAGGTAGTTTCATTGTTATGATTTACAATTCATATTTACCTATCATGTTGGAATGATTACAATCAGTTTATAAAATTATATTTCATAACTGTTTTAATAAATCAGTTTTACGTTTGCACTGTAAAATCATGCGTATGACAAATATGATGTTTCACGGCGCGCCGTGATTTATAGATATCATTTACATAACAGTATGCTTTTAGAGTCTTATGGTATATCGTCGTTGCAGCCGTGAATCCTCCTATGAGACCAAAAATCAGTTATATTGTTTGGATTTTATCAGAAACAATATTTTAGCTTAGATGTTGAAAACCTCTCTAACCGTGGCGGCAACAACGAAATACAATAAGACTCTAAAAGCACACTATATATCTCATTAAAAGGTCGGTGATAGATAAAATAACTACAAGGTGGAGTACAAAACAAAATATAGTTCAATGATAATAATTAATCAACGTAAAAGACCGATCAAAGGTTGACAGGAATGATTTAGTTGACTTGTTGACAAGTTGTAGAGTGCAAGTCCTTATTGTATAAGTTTATTACCTTCAACCGCTTTCGGCACTGTTTTTCTTTGAGTACATTGCGAAACTTCCTATTCACTCAGTTCCGCGAGACATATACTTCCTAAAACATCTATGGTAATCCGTTCAAAAAAGTTTTCATTTACAAGTTTTAGATATTCTTTTAATTAAAAAAGAATGGTTCTAAAAATCTCGTAATGTCGTTGTCGTCCACTATTTATAAGCAACTGATTTCTAACTAAAAATCGGATCTTTTATTTGCTAATAAAAATAAAAACAGCGGAGTTCGTGGAATTCGAAAATGTCTAAACATCTTGCTTTGTTTCCAAAACTAATGAAATAAACTGTGCTAAAATGCATGGGCTCATTTTTAATTTAATATATATATATATATATATATATATATATATATATATATATATATATATATATATATATATATATATATATATATATATATATATATATATATATAAATCATAAAAAGTAATCGCCGATAAAGATAATAATTATTTTATAAGAAACTTTAGAGCGATACCTGTTAATTTTACTAACAATTTTTATCAATTCTTAAAATGGAATTAATGGTATCTTAAGTTATTAATAGCACAGGTCTGCAACTAAAAAACTTCATAGAATTTATTTAATTTTTTTAATAGATTTAAACTTACTAAAACTGAGAAAAATGCAAAAACTGTGAAGATGATTGATCTGTCATTGAATATAAAAAGTCAGATTAAAGATTAATAGATGAAGGTCGAGTCATTTATGCCATTATTTCTATAGATTGCTCTTTAAATTTTTTCTATGAATAATCATCACTACTATATATTATTACGGTAGTATAGATCCCTTTTCCGGCTCTCAGGAGCGATGGATTTTGACGAATGAGGTATCAAAAGAAATAGAATTTCACGGAGAAGTGACGAATCCTGATTTTGTTTCTTAAAATCTTACAAGGGCTTAAATAAATATGATGAAAAAACTGGAAGGTTTCAAAACTTTGACGACTGAGAGTCGGCGGATCGAGACGGGATAAGTTGGGTTTTAAAGATTTTGACGCGTGCATCAAGATCATATACGTATTGGTCCAGCGTTTTAAAGCTTAAAAACCTACCGTTTTTGAGATAACGCACGATATGAGTCTGCACGAGCCTCATGGCATCTTGCGTACGTGCCGTTGTCATGGCAACTTTATACCTTTTAAAGCCAGTTGAGACCGTTAACAAAAACATATTAATAATTGTGAAAACGTTTTGTAAATAAAATATTGTTTTTATGTTTCCATGAATGATAGAATATTACAAACAGAAAGTGGTATATAGTAGAGTCTTATCGCTTAAATGTTAAACTGAGGGGGTACTTTCCAGTAGGGTAAGTTAATTCCTTAGTGAGTATTAACTATTACTTGAACATAGTCATTATAAACAATTATGTGTGTGTTAAATAAACTTTCTTGATAATATTATATTGTTTATCGCTTATACTTCGATTTCATTAAGGATTCATTAAGATATGTAATGCGAGAATTCTCGCTCGGGTATACTAGTCACTACTATATATTATTACGGTAGTATAGATCCCTTTTCCGGCTCTCAGGAGCGATGGATTTTGAAGAATGAGGTATCAAAAGAAAGGGAATTTCATGGAGATGTGACGAATTCCGATTTTGTTTCTTAAATTCATACTAGGGCTTAAATAAAAGTGATGAAAAAACAGGGAGGTTTCAAAGATTTGACGACTGCGAGTCGATGGATCGAGACGAGACAAGTTGGGTTTTAAAGATTTTGAGGCTGGCTTCAGGATCATGTATGATCCTTTGGATCATATTGGTCCAGCGTTTTAAAGCCTTAAAACCTACCGTTTCCGAGATAACGCACGATATAGGTCAGAACGGGCCCTATGTTATCTTGCGTAAGTGTCGTTGTCATGGCAACTTTATACCTTTTAAAGCCAGTTGAGACTGTTAACAAAAACGTATTAATAGCTCTGAAAACGTTTTGTAAATAAAATATTGTTTTTCCATGAATGATAGAATACTACAAACAGAAATTGGTATAGTAGAGTCTTATTGCTTAAATGTTAAACTGAAGGGGTACTTTCCAGTAGGGTAAGTTAATTACTTAGTAAGTATTAACTATTACTTGAACATAGTCATTATAAACTATTATAAAGCTTCACCAAATGTTTGTGTTAAATAAACTTTCTTGATAATATTATATTGCTTATCGCTTGTTCTTCGATTTCATTAAGGATTCATTAAGATATGTAATGCGAGAGTTCTCGCTCGGGTATACTAGTCCCTACTATATATTATTACGGTAGTATAGATCCCTTTTCCGGCTCTCAGGAGCGATGGATTTTGATGAATGAGGTATCAAAAGAAAGGGAATTTCACGGAGATGTGACGAATCCTGATTTTGTTTCTTAAAATCTTACAAGGGCTTAAATAAAAGTGATGAAAAAACTGGAAGGTTTCAAAACTTTGACGACAGAGAGTCGGCGGATCGAGACGGGATAGGTTGGGTTTAAAGATTTTGACGCGGGCATCAAGATCATATACGCTCCTTTGAAGCGTATTGGTCCAACGTTTTAAAGCTTAAAAACCTACCGTTTTTGAGATAACGCGGGATATAGATCCGCACGGGCCTCATGCCATCTTGTGGACGTGCCGTTGTCATGGCAGCTTTATATCAATTTGAGGCTGTTTACAAAAACTTTTAATGAGTGGGAAGTTATATGCTGTTTCCCATGTCCAACCCTAAAGGGCACTGCTATGTATGAATACTACTCATTGAAAATGGTAATCTAATTGCCTAACTGTTAAATTGAAGAGATGTTTTCCAGTGAGGTAAACTAATTACTTATTAAAAATGAACTGTAACTTCAACATAGTCATTACGAACTATGTAGCTTCACCAAATGTGTGCGTTAAATAAACTTTTTGGTAATATTATATTGTTTCCCTAATATCGCTTACACCTCGAATGTATTAGGGATTAGAATAAGCATTCATATCCAATGCGAGAGTTCTCGCTCGGGTATACTAGTTTACTCTTAAAAACAAAAAAAGTAATGCTAATCAGAAATTAAGATCCAATCCAATCGGTTTAGTCGACTTGATAGTATTCTGTTCTCTTTGTCTCAATTTCGGAAACAAAATCCTAAGTCGTCATCCTAAGGAAGACTCATTCCTAAGGAAGACTCATCGTTGTGAGCTTAATGATCCGAGAAGGTTATTAGAGAGCTTAAAAGCAATTATTAAGCCGGAGAGAAAAAGGTAGGATTAAATGTGTAAATTGGTTAATCCTTGAAGGAATGCGAGGATCGAGCTTCTCAACCGTACCAAAAGTCCCTTTTCGTGGCCGGATTTAACTTTCTCTACCTTATCAGTCAGTTCGGGCCTCTGCTTTAGGGACGGCAGGGTTCAATTTATCTCTCCATATCTAGAAAGTGCCTTTCAACTTAGTAGTATTCAATGATAATAACTCACGAAATAACATTGTATTATATATTACTGAAAGTAATAATGTCAGTGTAATGTACGTTCCTCGGCCTAGTTCAAAATCGAAATGTCAAAATATTTTCCAAACATAATTTTAAAATAATTATTATTACCAAGTCCTAAATTCCAGGTCGAGAGCAAACAATATATCAATCAATAAATAGAAAAGTTTTTAACAGCACCAAACTATCCAACAACCAAAATACAACAGCTGGCGAGAGGTTTATAATGGGTTTGCCACTGAAAGATATGTAAAAACTAACTGTACAATAATAATATAGAAAATAAATAATAACTGAAAGTGACTTTTGAATTAACATAAAGAAGAAATAAAATGTTAGGAATAATGGCAGCAGTGGGAAATCCATTTTACACAACCTCTTTGCTCCCTGTCAGCTGTGTGGTGATGACCTTTCACACTGGATATATGCTGTAGACTATATATGCTGTAGTCATTAAAAATAAATACATTTTTAACAAAAGTGAAGATTTTGTTTAAGAAACTTTATAAGAAAAGTTATCTTGCAACACTTTAAACACCGTTAACGAGACCGGCCCGAGGTTAAATAAATTAGTTAATGCTCTCCACTGGAAGGGAGGGGAGCGGAGACCAGGAAGAAGAAAACGGCGCTAGCCCGCGACAGATTCTGTTGGTCGTGCTCTGGAGAACTTTAATCGGGTTTCTTGGAGAGTTTTAGAGAACCCTTCGGTCGAAAATTGTTCTCGGAATTTGGCGAAGGCACTGAACGAATTGGATTTCTAAAGGGCCTGATTGTTTTAAAAGTTTTAAGTATCCTCTTCAGTTCTTAAAGTGAAAAACAAAAAGTTTAAAAGGTGACCGAAGTAAATGCAATCCCATTTGTAACTTTATCTGGTGAGAGCCAAAGAAATGGAGTGAAAAACTATTAGCAAAAATGTTGATTAATTATTAATTTAAAAATTAACAAGTATTAAAATATTTGTAACATTAAGTATTTCAAGAAGGATTTAAGATGAAAAGACTTGGAAGCGAGAGGATTTTAATAGTATCGTGGAACTGAACTCCCGACGTATAATTGGTCTTGATTACCATATAGTCATGCAAACAAGCGTTTTGTAACAAATATCGCAAATTTTGAGAGTTAAATGTTGAAGTAAGAGAAAACGACAAGCAGTTTTTTGCCTTACAGTTGGTCTCTTCCCCATGAGAAGTCCTAGAAAACAGAATCTATTCAACAGGTATAATCTGAATAATAATAAAGAGAAATATAGAGCAGAAAGTCGTAGGTTTAAGATGAAGCGTAAAGGTGATTGCGGATAACCTTATTTTAATTTATTTTATTTTTTAAATCTATAACTCTTCATTCGCACCTTTCACAGATTGGACCGACGATCAGGAAATATGACGACAAAAGGAAAGTTATGACAAGTCAGGCAAAGGGAAGGTCCGATCCTAGCAGCAAATCTCGCCGATCTTGATTTTCTTAATTTATAAAACGAGATCATTCATCCGTCTCTTTTTTAGACATATCCTCTTATTAATGAGCACGTTAGCATTCCATGTCTTTTATCAATCTCTTTTATATTCGTAAGTTTATTTAAGAAGTAGAGAAAACGGAAGAAGCAGAAATTAAAAGTATGCATCTGGTGGTCAACAGTAGGTCGTTGTTGTTAACCATGCTGAGTTTTATTTACGTACCAAAAAGTACGTATTATAAGTCTTAAAATTTAGGAATGAAAACGTATAAAAACCTGTTTTCGCGATTGAAAAACAATACCTGTTACTACGACACAGTATATTTTGCAGAGTCTTGATACAAAAATAGCATACACAAATTAAAAAGGAAATTTAAAAAAAAATCTTAATTTAGATAATTTGTACTTAATGGTATTAACTGAAAAATGCCCGAAACTGAAATATGAAATCCAAAACCTATGACATCAGCAACCGAAGTATATAAACGAAAAATAAAGCATCCGAATTCCCTGTACTGTTTAGAGATCGCTGTGCGAAAGAAAAATATCCAGTATGAAGTGGTTGATGAAAAGTGTTCTTGACAGAGTGTATTGTGCTAGATTCTCGCCCTTGTCACCAACACACGGATCCTTCACTGCCACTCATCGTGCCCATCCTCGTTCCCGAATAAACTAGTCCATCTTTTCTCATAGCCTCCGCATCGAATTTTTTCTCCCTCAACGTGAAGATAAAACCACCCTGACATGAAAAGATTTTGCAGATGTTCTTCACCCTTCTCAATTTTCATTATAATTATTCTTAATTCTTCTTCCAGTCCTCTTTTCTATTGACATTTTCCTTTACTCTTTGTGAATAGAATTTAAAAAGATAGTTTAAAAACAATGTTTTTTTTTTTTAATTTTATGAAATGAAATTATCGATGAAATACAAAAACTTCACATAATTTTTCATTTACGGTAGATTTTAAATTATTTTTATTTTGGCTCACATTGAAATGCCCCACTCTTAAAGATACACTTCGTTTTATGTAGGTGCATGTCAACAGAAAATCCAACCAATACTTAGAAACAACTATGTAAAAAAAATCTTATATTTCTATTCATATCCCCATTCTTCCCCCGAGCAGTTTAATTTTTAAGTACATGCAGATATTTAAGTTACAGATTGATGTTGCCTTATTCCGTTTCCCAAGATATAATAGCCCATAAAATGATGGTTGAATTCAATAGTTTGAGGTCATTTGTGGTCAGAGACCTGAGTGATGTATATGACCTTGTCCAAAACATGAACTTGCTGAATATCAGATTAAAATTTTCATCTGGTCACTGATGAAAGTAGTGCATACATAAGAAATTTTCTTAACAAATAAGTTAGTTTATCGGCTGTATCATTTCTCAAAAAGAGCTCGGAAATAATTGATTTAGAACATCTCCAATCAATTATTGTGGTTTTAGAAACAAAAAACAAAAATATGAAAATTACGAGTGCCGAACTGGTTTAAAATTAAATAAAAACAAAATTTAATTTTAAAATTATTCAGAGTTGTACTTCAGAACGTTTTTAGAGTTCATAAGTGTGATAATTGTATCATAGTATTTGTTCGATTATTTATATATTTTTTATTTATCTTTATTCTAGCTAAGGAATCAGAATACACAAGTCATCTAAAAAAAAAAAAAAAAAAGAAATTTTCTCTATCCAAAATGGTGATTTAAAAAACTATTAGCAGGTACTTCAACTACAGTAACCGCAATACATATAGGTAATACGGGCTTAGTATGGCCTTTTATTAGTATTAAAACAATAATTAATTTGCTTTAAATTTGTTAGTTAATACACTTAATTTGTTAACGTCACAGCATGATAATACAATAGCTTATGGGGAGCTGTTATCAGCTGTACAGATTAGTTGCTTCATCTCATTCAAGTTAATATTTAATACAAAATTTTCTAATTTATACTATAAAAAGTCCATTTTTTTTTTTACAATTGATAAACTAGAATAAAAAGAGACATTAACAAAGTTTGTATCCTTCACAGAACACATTATAGACTTCACGCAATCCTATTGTGTCCATTCTTCCATTTGAACCTAATCAAATAGAAAAAATAATATTTACGGAATAGAAAAATGTTCCTATTTTTTTATTATTTTATAATATTACACGATAAATAATAAATCCATCCTAGGATAATGACTAAGCTCGTCCATATTTAAGAAGATCCAACCAGGCCGCTAAACTCGCTACAAAGAGAAACAGCCTTCATAAAGTCCATTAATTGGATTACTGTAATGGACTTTAGTTGGTCATGCTTTCATCTTTATTCTAAAACGGTTTGGTTGGCTCGCTTCCGTTTATGATCTTAACTGAGTATCTTTTCCATTTAGTAATGAATTAATTAATTATTACCATTATATTTTTAATTATAAATAGAGACCGGAGTTTCGAGCAGTGAGAAAATCCAAAAAACTTGCAGTAAAAAAGGCAAAATGTGCAAAATCCCCCAGTAAGAACCCAACATGTGTAAAATTGTGTATGCAGCACCTTGACGAAGATTAAATGATCTTTTTTGTTTAATTTATATTATGAGTACATAGAAAGCTTAATATAAGCCGTTTGTTAAAAAAGTTTCAGCCTCTGAATTAAAATTACGTGCAACTTGTAGTAACGTAGGAAAATAATCTAGTTCGATTACAACAATATATTACGAATAGTCTGAATCTAGACGAAAGAGAAACTTAACCTATAAAGTTAATATTAGACTTAGTAAGGAAATAAATAATAAATTCAGATTAAAATAATCATAAATAAATTTGATCGCATAAGGTTAATTTACCCAATAACGTAAAAAAAAATTCAATTTATTTGACAAAAAATCAATTATTTTTTTAAGTTTGTATTTTTCTTTTAATATACTAGGTCAAACAAATATTTTGGTAGGAAAACCACGCCAATAATTTTCCGAACTCAGGATATAAAATGAAGCAGTTTCAGCGTGCTATTTTTTTTTTTCGGTTCCTAGCGTCCATTGGAATGAACGTCCATGGGAATCGTTTTCAATATATCTGAAGACAGAATCACCAAGAAAAATTTGGTTAAAATCGGTGACCCATTCACGGTGCCTTCCCCTTTCAAGTTTTAGTAACATGCATATACCCTATTTGGAAAAAACTGAAGGGCACGGGGTTTCCTTTTGGAAAATCGCCGAGAGAAGAAACCACCACGAAGCAGTTGTCTTGGTCAATCGGACACATACAGGCATGACGCATAACTATATCCTAGAGGGACCGACCTGTAGGATTACAAATAATGAGAATATGCTATATAAAAAATAAAAACAGTTAAAACTACCCAATTAGTAAAAAACAAAAATACGCGTTGATGAATACTGATGAATCTTCATGGATAAATAAATGCTTATGTTAAAATTAAAAAAGTTGGCCAACCAAGTCTGCTAAACTGGATGTACATCCAACTAAAATTTATTTTTAATATTTGTTCTCTGAACATATTATTTTTGCAAGACTCTTAAGCAGTAAATAGACATTGTTTTATTAAAAGCATACTATTGATTCTTGAAAATTCTACGAAAACCGATTTAGAGAACGTAAATTATTTTCTCTGGAAGTTTTAAAAGTTTGTTCATATTTTTTTAATTTTTTTGAAATTTTTATTGATCCCTTAATACTTCATTATTCTGCATTTATTTCATGACCTTTCGGAGTATTCATTGTCCATGGAAACAAATCTGTGAAGAAGAAAGTCTATTTTTGACTTTACTATTCCTGTTTTCGTCAAATATATAAATTCACAAATCAGTTAAAGATGTGCTGCATATTACATCTACTTATACCGCCTGATTAGCGAAAGTAATATCCAAACATGTTTTTAAATTATTAATCCGGCAAACAGAGACAAAGCTCCAGGGAGTCCTAGATTAAATCCGTCATGTGATCCGACAATTATCTCAATGACATTTGCATCAAATTAACTCGTGACAAATGAGAATTCCGAATAATGTATGTAAGGTAAAATTGCATTGTGTAATTTTCCCTCGAAGACATACAGTCAGACGTATTTTATTCAGTCACGGCATTCTTTGATTAGGAACCATCTACATTTTGATGTTAGGACACTTCTTTTCTTGTTTCATTACCTTATCTTATGCTCTATCTGTGTGATGTATTATGACGCACCCAGAAATTTTACATGTCAAAACGTTTATTGGAATAATTACGCATAAGAATGAATGTGTTTATGATGTTTTATTTTATTTACTTTTTTCGTTTAAGGTTAATTTAAATTGTTAAAATCTTAGATATTTGGTTCAGTAATTTATTTGCAGAGATTTCCTTGTTTTTTTTTTTTTTTATTTAATTTATTTTTCTTGAAATATAATTCGCACCTGTCCACAGTTTGTTGAGAATGAGCAAATGTTCTGGCAAGTAAATAAAGACTTCAACTTTAGTCATATACTTTATCAGTCTGTCGGCACGTCCGCATTAATTAGTATGAAATCTTTGTTAAAGGGTCCTTATTTGTTTATCGACTGTTGGTAGGTGTAAATCTCTATGAAGAGTTTTATAAGTCACTTATCAAGGCACTTGTGTTACGAGTCATTATATTTTTGATTGGAAAGTTTGAAGTTTTTGTACTTGGGTCTTTTTTGCAATACCGAATATCTGTGAGGAGTATATCTATATGGGCCTAAGTAAATATGTGTATGTATTTAGTATCTCTCTGTTTCAGTTTTGATGAATTGGAAAAAAGTGAGTAATGTAGTTTGAGTCGTTAATTAAGAGTCTTCCATTTCATTTTACGATGCCGACCCCAAGTGGTACTTCCATCCAAGAATTCTTTCATATAATCCTCCGAGATAGTGTACTCTATCCGTCTGAGGAATTTGGTTGTTTTATATATAAACAGGAGGGCATGTATATATTCAAAGGGATAATTAAATTTTGAAATGAAATGAATTAGTTTAATAAAATATAAATAAAATAATCAAGAAGACGGTTAACTATCTCAGTCACTCTTCATCATTAAAAATAAATTAATCGTATACAAATTAAAGTAATAATACAATCGGATATATTTTAGATCTTAAAAAATAAGCTTAAAATATTTAATTTCCCTCCAAAAAATATTGTTATTTAATTAAAATTCAGAATGAGGATCCTAGGATCTGGCAAGATAGAAAACGATCTGCGCAAAAGTCGGTTTAGCCAGCGGCGCATGGTTGGGAAGGCACACCCATTCCTGCCCTACTACTTGTCCTCTCCTTCTATCATGATAGTTCTGGTTTTTATATATGCAAACCTTTTGGATATAATATGTGCTGGATGTATGACCTCTGGTTGGTTGGTGGTAAAAGTACTGATAATAAAGCTATTGCACTTCAAATGTCAGGAATGTGGGCGAAGTGGGAGAGCTCCCATCCCCTCACACATCCCTCATCCCCGCCTCCGAATTTGGAGAAGGTTGTTTTTTATCTTGCCGGAACATAGTATAGTGTCAGTAACGATGAGTAAAAGAGTCACGGGATCAAACAAATTTAATCAGGATCGGTATAAAGGTATTTCAAAAGGAGACAGCCTCAGTCCAGTCTTGTTTATTATCATCATGGATTAGATGTGGAACGTCAGCTAGACGTGAACGCCGAGAGCAATGGTAGGAGCAATGGATGTTGGAACCTCATGACAGTTTTGGCAAAAGCGTTTATACATGCAGATGCTATAGTATTCGCAGAAAACACCCTATAGAAACTACATGTAGTAATAAATGAATGAAGTGAAGAGCCCTAGAAGGAATGATGATGAGGGAGCGGTAACATGTAATGGGACACCTCTTTAATTTATGGATGCCTATGAGTACTTGGGAATAATAATTAGCAAAGGCGGAAAAAACTATTATAAGATAACTTAATAGATTGAAAAAAGTGAAATCCGAAATACACTCCACAATCATAGGAATGAATGAAATAAGCAACCAGACAAAGCTCCTTCTATTTAAAACAGTATTCTTACTAGTTTTACTCTATGGAGCCGATCATTGGGCAATCCCAGATCGGCATGTGAGTAAAGTGACGGCATCGGAGATGTCCTGAGAAGGATGCAGTCCAAATTCGCAATGAAAGTATCCGGGAGAACCTCGGGGTAGTAGAGTAGCGCCAATTCAAATGATATGGTCTTCCGAGTAGAATAGGCGATGAAAAAAAGATCATATGGTTGATATTTAACAGAAATCAGACCGCAGAAATCAGGAAAGCATCAGCAGATGTATACGGATTACGTCACCTGGCTTGGGAGAGAAAGAGGTTGCTCTCTGATAGAAATGAGGGATATGTCGAATGATCGCGACGATTGGAGAAAATGGACCGAGGCTAAGCCGCCACACCTTGTGACAAATTGGAGGTAAAGAAAGAAGAAGAATCAAGGTATTTCTTTTTCTTTTTTTTAAAAGCTAATAATAAATTCGGACTACAGAAATTCATAAGGGAGAATTCATTAAATGAATTTCTAACCAACTTATTTGCTTGAAAATTACTTATTTTGGATTGTTAAATTAATATTTTTTTTTCTTTCGCTGCTTGTGCCATTTAGCGTAGAGAGGCCTCGGAGTCATTCTTCCCGGTCCTGACAACTCCTCTTCATTTGAGCCAGGGTTTTCCCTCTTTTACCTCCTATTCTTTGGATATAATCCTCATAGAGGATTCTCGGACGACCACGAGGTCTTCTGCCTATCGGGCGGGCTTCCATAATCTTTCTAGGAAGCCATTCTTCGTCCATGCGACAGACATGACCGAATCACTTCAGCTCCCTTTTTTCAATGGAGGTATTCACTTCTGCCACCTGAAGCTGATTCCGTATGTTTAAATTCCGCACTCGGTCCCTCCTTGTTTTACCGACCACTCTGCGAAGGCATTTCATTTCAGCTCTTGTTGTCCGGCTGATGTGCTTGTCAAGCATGACCCAACTTTCACTCCCATATGTTAGTATTGGGCGGTATACTGCTTTGAATATATGAATCTTCGCCGCTTTCCCTGCATTTCGGTGGCCAACTATGCTATTTCACATCAGGTAATATATCTGATTTGCTTTATTGATTCTATTGCCTACTTCTTCATCTACTTTGCCAGACCTGCTAATAATTGTTCCTAAGTAGGGAAAGTGGTCCACCACTTCGAGAGCCTCACCATTGCATAACAAATGCACATCTTTCTGCTCATGCCTAGATATGACAAGCACTTTGCTTTTGGCAATATTTATTGCCATTCCCTTACGCTGGACCTCCTCTTTCCATTCCACAAGGACTTGCTGCAGCTTCTCCTTAGAGTCCGCAAGGAGAACGATGTCATCAGCGTAGATAAGGCTCTGGACGACGACAGGAAGCATATTCCATCGACCGATTAGAGATGGTAATGTTCTCCTCTTACATATTTTATGGATCTGCTCTGGACGACGACAGGACGCTTATTCCATCGACCGATTAGAGTTGGTAATGCTCTCCTCTTACATATTTTATGGATCTGCTCTGGACGACGACAGGACGCTTATTCCATCGACCGATTAGAGTTGGTGATGTTCTCCTCTTACATATTTTATGGATCTCATCCATAAAACATATAAATAGCAGGAGGCTAAGGCTATCACCCTGCCAAACTCCTTTATCCATGTGGAATGTATTTGATATAAATTTTAAATCACATATTAAAAATTATGGATCTATTATAGTGGTGGGAATTTTATATATCACTGCCAGGCTTAATTAACCCCATTGAAAAATAATTAATTGAGTTCAAAATATTTTAGTTTATTTTATAATACAGAAAAATGAAATCTTATGAAAGGTAAAATGCCGCAAGATAAGATCCATCTTAACAGAACCTTTGCCCCGACATCGGTCGCTATGCTATTCCCAAACCATAATTATCAAGATAAGGGAGGGAGAACTTGCAGCCGATATTTGCTGGAATCTATTCATTTTCAGAAGCCTCGGAGGCCTGTAGTCCCCGCCTCTAAACTTTCTGGATTAAACTTCATAATTCGTTTAAGGTGATCCTGTTTTCTTGGTGTAACCAAGCTCTGCGTTTCCCACTCCGTCAATTGGGTGTGAAGAGCTCTTAATCTATCCAATGATTGAGAAATCTTTTACTTATGAAATACAAGAAAAGATTACTTGAACAAATTAATTTTATTAAATTTGTAACCATTTCTTTTCCTTTAAAAAAAAAAAAATTCTCACGAAAATCTTGATTTTCACCTGCCACAAAAAATAATGATAATCAGCAAATCTGGTGGTAATATGAGCATAATAGACGGTAAAGAGGAATTCAATAGAACTTCTTCCAGGGCTTTATTCTGTTTATTCATGAAAGGAGATCTTTCATTCAGTTCTACTATGTTCTAAGTCTTGCCTTCTGTAACCTTTTCATGTGTTGATATCAGTTTATTGATATCCCCGTTTATAATGAAAGTTGGAGGAGGTTGATGAACTAAATTAACTTAATTAATGCTAAATAATTAATTGAGCAAAAAAGTGATTTATTCGCAGTTAAAAGGAATTTTGCCTGTACCTTATAACTGTGAGACCTGCCCCAGAATGATCTAATCAAGATATTAAACCGAACGAGAAAGATTTAAGTTTGACGACGCCAAGAAACAGTAGTACACTAGATATTGCATAATTATTTGAATAGGCAAATTACAATAGTTTTCTCACTTATTCTTTTGATTACTCTACTCATGCACTACAAATTTACTAATTGTATTAATACAATTACCGATAATTTAAATTAATTTTATATAATATTAATTTTAAAAATATTGGCGGTAACTAAGAGAGTAAGGAACTTCCAACTTTAAGGCACGGTTCGAGTTTAGCTGCGGCAGGTGATTTATTTATTGTATTTATGTAATATGCATATTTGATATTAGATGCACTCCTAAAGTAATTATTTTATCATGATGTTAAGTGCCGAAATAGTTATATGTAATTATATAGAAGTTATGAGTGTAAATAAGCCTAAGACTGTGAATGAAAGTGATAGTTTATAGGATTAAACTTTTGTTATTCTTAGTTGATAAGCACATACCTTCTCTCTCTCTCTATATATATATATATATATATATATATATATATATATATATACCGATGTAATACGTTTATGTAATTATGTAATTTCCCGAAAAAATATAAAAATTGGATTTATCCTCTTTTCTTATCGTCACGTCTCATATAAAGTATTGATGATCAGTGTTATATCAAATAATGTTTACTATTTCTATAGTGTGAGCAGTTGGGCTCTTGCACTGATGGGCATTGACCAAGAGTAGAATGCAGACATGAATGAATGTATAATATTTTTCAATAAACGCATTATTAATGTTAATAGACAGTTATCAGTATAATGCCTGAATACTTAAGAAACAATGACATGCCAGTTAGGGGAAGGGTTGTACCCAGCAGCCCTTATTTCCGAGCTTGCTTTAGTACGAAATCTTATCCAACTCCGAATCTTTCATTACTAACTTAATAAAAGTTGATGTATCTTTTTAATTGGTATTACATACCTAAAGATTCCTTCCTATAACCAATATGCCACCAGTTCGAATCTCGAATCAATATTAAATAGACTATTATTTCCCTTGAAATGCTACATTGCGTTTTCAATTTAATATACACTGAAGGCCAAAAAAAAAAAAAACGGCGCACTTTGAATTTTACTTAAAATATATAGAAAAATTAAAGTAAAATTATTGGGTTTAAATAAACTCATACATAAGCCAGGTTAATAAGGTTTAGATTATCATCGTCCTTTGCAGTAATCCATCAAGGATTAGTGACTCGTGTCCAAAGATTGTAAATAAGCTTAATTCAGTTAGCCTTCGGTGCTACACTTATTCTTACCCTTGTGCGTTTTTTAAAATTTAAATGTATTAGTTATTTTAATTTTGTTGGTGTTTTTACTTTTCCAAAATGGCATTGGATGCCACGGTAGTCGCTCGAGTTTTCGCATTAATCGAGGACGGGAGAAACCAGAGATATGTGTCTCAGTGATACCCAAAGACAGGAAGCTAATCACCAGGGTGCCTGCAATAGCGCACCGAGCTGCTCGCCTCCATTTAGCCCAAAATCATGCTTGACTGAAACTTTACTACACTCTAACTCGAGGATCTGAACCATTTATGTTAAATTTGGACTCTTCTGTAAACATAACAGAAGCCCAATCAACCGCAGTCCAGGGATCACGATGCAGCCAACGGAGGTGAGCTGTGGTTAGGAGAGGACCTGCGGCAGGCAACCTGGAGAGCAGGTTCATTTCAGTGATTCATCTGCCTACTTTTTGTATGCTGACATCCACACCCCGAGCAACACGCAACCAGCTCGTCTCTTCTGAGGCCTGGAAGCGGTTTCGGAGAATATGCATCACAATTAAACGGTCGTCGGCTTACCTATCGCTCTTGGCTACCCCGATTTCGGTCTTCTGAAGTAGCTGCTGCTTGTCTCTCGGTGCATCTGGGGCGCTCTCCCAACCGTTGTTTCCTCTAGCCCGAGGGCCCTGGCCGCTTATCTTTGGTTTCTGCAGAAACCTGTCCGCGATTAATGCGATGATTCGAGCGACAACCGTGGTATCCAACTCATTTTGAAAAAGTAAAAAAAAAACAACAAGATGAAAATAACAAAAAAAAAAAAGCACATGGGTAGGTATAGTACAACTATAGTGAACTGAAGGCTGACTGAATTAACTTTATTTGCAATCTTTGGATTGCATAATCATTAATTCTAGATGGATTAAGGCAAAGGACGATTGCAATGTAAATCCTATTAAACTTGGCTTAAATATAAGCCGGTTCAAACCCAACAATATTCCTTTAATCTGTATAAATAAAGAGGCTTTGTATAACGGTCTGAATATTAAGTGACTGTTTAAAAATATTTTAAGTACCTGAAATAATCCCCGATTTTTATTACAATATGATACAATATAATAGAAGGAATATCAGTAAATACAACTTTTATTTAAATTCGGCCAAAATGAATAGGAGAGAGCCGAAATAAAAGCGGATTTAGAACTGGCAGGCTACCAAGAGAGAGGCTTTGAGAGGATAATGAAAAAAACGACTTACTGGAAGTTCAAACATAGATGGCGGATAAGTCGGGCAGGGGTCATAATCCCTATGTGGGGTTAGGTCGATGGGTAGGGAGGGAAGGGTGGGAGTAGATCCTCATTGATGCAACTAATGCTTCGCAACGGCCTATAAAACGAATCCATTCTTCCGCTCATGAAAGCTTCACGATCTGTTTTCCCTATTGCTGCGGCTTCTTTCGCGGTGGAAAGCCTCTGTGAATGAGTGTTATAATTTTGATTAAATTATGATAAATTTATACTTAGTGTGATTTAAAATATAGTTTCCAAAAATATTCCTAATTTGACATTTCACAACTATCAGCTGGCCAAATTCGTAAACCAACGAAAAAAATATCTGGTGTGGACAACACATGACTTCCTTGTACGCCTATTAAACTATAAATCGGTGGCTCAAAAAGTGATCCTGAATTTGGTTACTAGTTCCCGAAGATTGCAGTATCTCAAAAACGACACTCGGCGTCGCGACATCCATGTATTGACATACACACACAGACACAGACACAGACACATACATACACACACACACACACACACACAAACACACACACACACACACACACACACACACACACACACACATACACACACACACACATACACACAGACAGACATACTCTTGTTTCTACAGGTCTCATTCCATTGTTATATGTCGCTTTCCTTCAGTAGATAACTAGTTTCCAAGAAATTTCTTCATGTTCCATGACAACATTAAAACTGTCAATATCACTTCAGTTTCGACATTTGAAGGAGTAGAAAAAAAAAAATCGCGTTTGTTACCTTTATTATCGGTGCCGTATGATCTCTGTAGATAATTTTAATATAGTTTTTGATGTATGTTTATTATGACCTTCAAGTTTTTCACCAATTATAACCAAAATCTTGTAAATACATTCATATCGATATAAAAGTCCTATTTACCAAATTTGAGATGTTCTAAATTATATTTTAATATAATTTTTGGTGAAAGTCTAATATGACCTTCAAGTAAAGTACAGCTTCCGGTTATCAAGCAGTAACCAAAAAGGGAGGTTCACAACTAGATCTTAAATACAATCCTAAATACAAAATTTCAACTTTCTACGGCTAACCGTTTTTGAGCTATGCGGAATACAAATGTACACGACAAAACTAGTCAAAATTGATTCAGAGATGGTCAAAATGGATATTTCAGTTGAAACCCCAAACTGAAAATTTTCGCGATTACGATACTTCCTTTACATCGTACAAGGAAGTAAAAACTCTAAAAACTAATAAGATTGTTATTAAAACTTAAGCAGTGACTGAATCATTCACCTCGTCCATTCCAGTGCTTATATAAAACCAACTACACACACACACACATACACACACACACACACACACACACACACACATACACACACACACACACACACGCACACACGCACACACGCACACACACACACACACACACACACACACATATATATATATATCAAGAAAGTAAATTTAGCTTTATTGATAAAGTCCATTCGTTTTAATATTCAAGTCAATATGGGATGATTGAAAAACACCGGGAAGTTTTAAAAGTTTGATTTTATAATCTTGAAGATTAATTGTTCTGCTTAGTTTTGTCTTGAAATGTGAGCTTCAATTCCACTAATTAAATTCATTAGGTTCATTCAGTTAATGTTCTTCTTGGTAGATTTCTTGCCGTTTACCATCTGTTTCATGCAATAATTTCTATTCCGTTTTGGATCTTAATAGGTCTAGTAGATGTTTTAACACTATAAACTTGACATGTATTTAACTTCTAAAAAGCAGTGTGATATTAACCGCCATCTCCACAATTGGCACTGATTTATTTGTTAACACACTACCTTGCCTTTTGACAACATGGGATTTGGCGGGGGGTAGCATTCATCTATTATCCTATGTCTACCAATAAACATTTTAAAAATATCAGGTTTTTTTATTATTTTTACCAAAATAAATTCACAAAAGATTATTTCTCGTTTATCGGAAAAAAAGTTGTATTTTTGAAAAACTTTATCTAAGGAACTAAGTAAACTCAGATTAGAATGTTGCCTTTATCTTCATCTCCGCCCATCGGGGATTCATCTTCTTGCTCACGGGGCATCAATGTTGAAGTGTCCTGGTCCCACTTCAACCTTCCATAGGTACACGAATTCTTCGAAGTACCGGTAGTTCTCTTCTTTCATGAGTAGGGGAAGGTCGCACTCAGTCACATCGACGTAGATGTTTGTCTGTGTTCGTTAGCAATTCAGATCTGTTAAGCGGTATAGATCGTTACTACGTGCTCGTCGATTTCCGAAACTCCGCACGGGGGTCGACGTCCCTGCCAAACAATGCAGTTTGACCCGAAAGCCATTATGCCCCGGAAGGACTTGCGTAGCTCAGTAGTCCCGAAATACACCGTCTGTTCCACTCCTTTATGTATGCTTTCGGATTATCTGTTTCCATATGATGTGATCACACGCAATTCTCACCCGGAGAGTCTCAGAAACCCCCGCCGAGCCGTCTCTCTTACACTGAGAGATACTGTACACCGCAGCATCTTCTAGCAGATGCAAATGGAGAGGAGGAAAAAGAAAGATCTTGTTTTAAATGTGAACGTACTTCAAACTTCCCGAAACATAAATGACCTATTCAGACTTAATTAAGTGATTCTGATATGAAAAAGTTTACTAGCTAAACCAATTACTTTAGCATTTCTTCCTGTGATATACAGCTTATAATGGTCAACTAAATTGTAAAATGGATGAAGTGTAGAAAACTTTATTTATATAAGGAAAATAACATTTAGTTTATTTCCTAGTTTACAATTGCATTCTTAAAATTTTACTATTTGCCGAAATAATCATATTTCGGCAAATAGTAACGAATCATTATTCAAATTACTTCCATTTATGTCTTTTCCTATCTGCGGATAGGAAACGACATAAATGGAAATCTTAGCTTGTGAAATCTCATCGCCTGAATCAAGAAAAGTCAGATTGGAGTTGAAATTAGAGTACGGTGTAAGTTAAGAGCCAGAGGGAATCTACTCACGGAGACCCTGTTACAAGAAGTAGTCCTGCAGCGTTAGGCCAAGGAAAGGAATGAAATTCAGATGAGACTCGAGGGCTGTCCAGTAATGAAATTCTGCAGAGTCTTATCTTCTCCAAGCCTCTTCCGAGTTTTTAATCACTCACTTCAACTGATTTCAGTCCAGTATTATATAATCAGAATATTTTAATGAATTATAATACATGTGGTAATTATTTTTTTGCAACAAAATATGAAATATTTTCTCCAAAATATCATCAAATAAACTAAATTTCACGATGATACAGGATTGGACTTATTACTTTTCTTAACTTAATTACAATAAGACAAGGTTTTAATTGAGGAAATTTATTGAGGAAAAAATAATCTAAATTGAAGGCTGGATATCAATAAATGTCTAAGTCGCAAAAAAGAAATTGAGTTTAACCCGAATAAGACAGGTAATTGCCAACAACCTAATGCCTCTATCATTACTGCATAATTAACTACTATATAACTAAATGAAGTTAGCCTGCTTTTAGTTTATTATTTTCAATAATGAATCTTTGAAATCGACCAAGAAAAAAATATTAATACCTGCTCACGATTCGAGGTTTAACGTTTAACGTTTATATAGGTTTATATGGTACTTGGATAAACCTTAATTTGTAATAATAAAAAAATTAATGTTTTGCAAATTTTCTTTTTAAGCATTAGCCAAGTGAGATAAAATGGAATATTGTATTCTAGCCACTAAAGCTTTAAAGTTTAGTAAAATCTGCTGTGTAAATATAGTTGTAAGCAATTTTTTCACGTTTCGAGTTTGGTAATTTGTTTTGAGGCTTCAGAGCTATAATTAAATTATCAGGATTTTTTCATGTTTCAAAAGGATTTTTTTTTTTCCAAAGGATGAATTTCGCGTCTTGTAATTTTTTTTAATTTTTAAGAAAATAACAGATTGATTGACTTGAGAAAGAATTGAGAATGAGAAAAAGAAAGAAAATGAATAATAAACTACAAAGAAATCTATAAACCTCAAAACCGCTACTGCATTACTGGTGAACGTGAAATAAACAATGGAAATTTAGTTGTAATTGTAGTTCGTGTAACTAAACGAACTACAATTACTTATATCTCCTTGGTGTGACTTTACCAAGGAGATATAAGCACTAGGAGGTAGATGATTGAGTAAAATGGTGTTTATTTTGTTCTGTTTAGTTTACTTTGCATTATGTTTTTTTTTTTTTTCGAAATTTATTTTCAATCGCTTTTTTCTCCTATTTTTGGATTAGATAAAAAAAAAACGGTTGTCGGTTACAACAAACCGATGGTTATTACCCAAAATAACCGACCGGTTTTAGACATCTCTATCTTGAACAGCGCCTGCGGGCCCTACTACTCTCCTTAGCCTACGAGAGAACTGGACATTAGTAGGCTCTGAAGCATGCTAAGATTACGGAAAGAAAGGGAGATCGTCACGAATGTGTATGATTGTTATGCCAGCCCTTCTTCAAGGTGAATTCCAGTTCAGAAAGTGGTCGCATTGCCGTGTCTTCTTTTATCAGGCTAAATCCAGGATAAACGAGCCCTGATATATCAAAAGGCGAAAAATATTTATTAAACTTTATCAATCCCTCAAAGTTTTTCAAGGTAATTCCTTGAGGTAATTTCTCCGGAAAAGGCTTATTGTGTGAAACAGCGATTTATTAAAGAAGTTTTGTTTTACTTTTGTTCCATAAATCTGGGGACTTACTTGGGTTGTATTTTAGTAAAAAAGACATTTTCTTCATTTTCGTGACCGAGCTGGTCTTATTCTTGATCTGGATGTATATATTCAGTTATTAAGATTTTAAATATCACTCAAATCTTAGGGGTTATTCTTTGTCTTTACGTAAACATTCTATTTAGTTGTTAAGGTATAGAAGTTGTATTATTAATTTTGTTCAGAGGATTTTGGAGTTTATAAAACTAATCTTATCAGAATTATGTAATTTTATTTTAACTTAAACTGTTGTTCTTAAATGTTTTATGCGTTACTGGTTTCAAATACATGGTCAACCACATTAAAAGCATTTCTCTGAACACCCATGCCCAAATTTTCTTTAGATAACAACTTTCAGTCAAATTAAAATTATAACGGCCGTTCAATTTTAATGTGAATAAATTTCGTTTTGAGGAGTTATCTGCCTTTATTTAAATGTTTCTGACTTCAAATGAATAGTGAATTGTAAATAGAACTGGAAGACGAAATTAAAGCCAATCTTTTTAAATCCGAACACTGGATATTTTTTTTTTGCTCAGAGGAAAGATTATTTAGTTCTGCTCACTGACGATACCGACGTTGAGAATTTCAAACACTATTTTAATATTTCAATTTGGCTTTAGGGGACGATACTTGGTTATCTGCCATTAATCATATATATATATTTTATAAGTAAGCTTTTAACAACCCAAATGTTGGATAGCTACCCTAATCTTAGAAATAAATAAACTATTTAGCAATATATCACAATTTTTTTTTTTTTTTTTATGTAAATTATAAATCAGTAAAAATAAATTTTCATTGTTATGTTATCAGGGCTGCATTAATTCTTCTAAGCGAATGTTAAAATTTACACTCATTTAAAGTGATCGATATATAATAAGTGATCTCTTTAAATGAATATAAATGTATAAACGAATAAATATGGAATAAAGAATCTAGAATGGTGGAATCAATGATTACATCAAAAGAGTTCGTCTTACGAATACTTAAAAAAAAAATCGTCCTATGATTACTTGAAAATAGTAATCGTCCTACGATTATTTTAAAATACTAATCGTCCTACGATTATTTTAAAATATTAATCGTCCTATGATTATTTCAAAAGAGTACGGCTATGATTAGGTCTAAAAGTAATCGCTATAATCGATTAAATTCAACTAGAAAAAAGAACAAGGTAAGGTGTAATGAATTAATATATTTTATTATATTTATCCCTGAAAATGTGTTTTAGTTCACAAAATAAATTTGGGAATTTTTTAAAGTATTTATTTAAGAAAGTAATGATCTTACCGAAATACGAATAGCACAATAACGTATAAACGTATTGGGCAAACATTATGAATTAATATATCTAAAAGTTGTTTAAAGGTTAGTTAAAAAGCAGTTCGAAGTGACAAGCGTTGTTAATGATTTAT
This sequence comes from Rhaphigaster nebulosa, assembly GCA_948150685.1. Lineage (NCBI taxonomy): Eukaryota > Metazoa > Arthropoda > Insecta > Hemiptera > Pentatomidae > Rhaphigaster > Rhaphigaster nebulosa. The sequence goes on along the minus strand of OX411308.1, from coordinate 115,021,322 downwards.
ATGAAAGAAATTTATTAAAATTATAAAAACAATAAGATATTTAGATAGATGTTCAGGTTTGGATTTCGTTGCAAGCTTAAGAAGAGAGGACTTTCAGAAAACCTATCAGAGTGATCGAACAGCGATTTTCCGCTGAATCCGCCTTTTCTTATAAGCTTTTCCGGAAGCTGTATTGCTATCAATCCAATGAGTTTTCTTCAGTGGAGCCATTAATGGTTTTCGCTACGAGGAAAACTTTTTCGTTTGGACTTATTCACGCATTAAAAAAATAAAAAATAATTTCGTATGATGTTGCTTCGAGATTAATGGATTCATAAATATCAAGTTAGGCATATATATGTGTAAAATGCTACGCTATTGCAACCATTCGTTAATGGTATCACAGACCATATGTTTTAAAACATGGTGTAAGTTTTAGTTAAATCTTTATACTTTAAATCTTATACTTCTTACTTTTGAAAGGACGTGCAATTTAATTCTTAGTTTAGAATAAAATAATGTTGAAACAATCTTACATATATATTTTAACTGGTATTTAAATTAGCTCTTTTCTTTAAATTTAAAAAACATAAACATTGATATATTTAACCATAGGATTTTGATTATACTTAAAGTTATTTCACATATTATTTTGTTCTCACTTTTTAAATAAATAGAGTTTAAAAAATGACTTTAAAAAATGACTTTAAAAGGCCAACATTTGCACAAGAAAAGTTTTTACTCTCCATTCCAGTTATTTATATAATTCTGGTAATTGAATCAATTGAAATAAGTTTAAGAAAAGAAAATAGTGTAAAAGAAGTTGTTTAGACACTATTAATCTCATCGCTTAGTTATAGATGTAATATTCTATTACAACAATTCGATCCTTAAACGATTGATAGCTAGTAATTATTTCCATAAAGAATAAAATTTTCTTCAACATGAACTAATGATAATAACTGCTCACTATTACCTACTGTACCGTCAGCGTAGGAAATGATAAAGAAATAATTAGAACAGCAATTTTATTACATTCAGTGATCAAACTAGACCATTCAATGTTTATTCAATTTAAATTGGATGTTGTTGAATGACGTGAAAATTGTTTTCAATGCTTGTTATTTTTCAGTAAATTGAAGTGAGGAATAATACTGAAATGAAAGGTTTAACTTTTTTTTTAAGAGTACTTTAATTATATGGTAGAAATGAATAGATGACTTTAAATAGAAGATGGAAAATAATAGAAACGAAAAGACCATGGAAAGATCAAGTCGGTTAAAGCAACACATATACTACCCTAAGAAGTCAAAATTTCTGTCATTTATTTGACAAGGTTGCTGTCTGAAATTATTTATATGGAGAAGGCATTCTTCTCCTTAAAGATCAAATCACGGAATATTCTTCCGTAAATTGTTTGCTTAGACAAGCTACAATTAAACTAGAATGGTTGATCTTTAAAATATATATAAACGATAACATTTCAGACAAAAGGGATTGTATTTGATTAGAAAAGAGTTATATTTGATTTTGAAATATATGTGGATAAATGTTCATAACCTTTAAAATTGGACTCTATAGTCAATTTATATTTTCCTTCGAATATTAATTTGCATCTATTAACAGACAGTAAATTGACAATCAGCAAATGGTTAGAATTAGATAGAAATAGAAATGAGTAATCGTTTAAAGATTTAACCTTCTTTATATGTTAATACTTTAATATTCGCGAAATACACAATTCCTAACAGCTCTTATTATCTACTAAAAGAAGCCTCACAGAGAAGCACGAGAGATTTGCTCATCAGATATTGCCAAGTCACGAATCTCGAGAAGTGAAGTGAATGTACACGCGAGAGACGATTCCGTTATGTGGATAGTGTTATATTCTATTATGAGGGACAATTTGACAAGTTGATATCTAAGTGTCAGCTCCAACTTCTTATTTTTTATGTCGAGAGAATAAGTCGCCCAGGAACTTTTTATTTATTAACTCTTTTAAGAAATAAATAATTTATTCTTATCAAACAAATTTTTTTTCTATTAGTTATTATCTCACCTTACTAGTCAAAAAAGTTAATACGTTAACTTATTTAACATGAAAGTTAATTAATAAATGCATTAATTTTACAATTAAAACATAGTCCAGTTAAAACGTCGTGCTTCCTCAACAATCTTTTTTATTAATGTAAAATATTTAACTTCATTTTTCAACCAATTAATTCAATTTTATTAAAAAACGAATAGATATTTCTGCTAAAAAGTTCAACAATTTAACTCCCATTGTTTTTTTACTTCCTTGTACGAAGTAAAGTAAGTATTGTAATAGCGAAAATTTTCGGGTTTCAGAAACGGAAACATCCATTTTGACCATTGAATTCATTTAGACTAGTTTCGTCGTGGCGTCTCTGCATACGTACGTTCGTATCTCGCATAACTCAGAAACGGTTAGCCGTAGAAAGCTGAAATTTTGTAATTACGATTTTTGTCAAATTTAGTTGTGAACCTCTCTTTTTTGGTCACGGTTTGAACACCGGAAGTGGTACTTTACTTGAAGGTCTTAATTGATTTCCATCAAAAATTATATTAAAATACTATGAAAAACTTCTCAAATTTAGTATTTATAACTTATTTGTGATATAAATAACATACTATATTTAGGTATACATTGGAAAGCCGGAGGCGGTACTTTACTTGAAAGTCATAATAAACTTTCATCAAAAATTTATATTCAAATATAATGTAAAACATCTCAAATTTGGTAAATAGGACATTTCTATCGATATGAATGTGTTTCCTGGATTTTGGTTAAAATCGGTGAGCCGAACAGAGTACTTTACTTGAAGGTCATAATAAGCTTACATCAAAAATTATATTTAAATTAAATACAGAAATCATATATTTCGGTAATAAAGGTTACAAACGCAATTTCGTTTCCAATCCAATTTAACATTTTTATTAGTTGTTTTAAGTGTTAAAATTGGGTGTAAAACACTGGTTTTCCTCTCCATTGGTGAGATGAAAACGTCTGCAGCAGGAGAATAAGATATAAGTTTTTTCGCTTCAAATGTCGATTTCCAATATTCCTTTGACATATTGACAGTTTATTTGATATTAACAGTTTTAATGTTGTAAAGGAACACGAAGAAATCTCTTAGAGACTAGTTATCTACTGAAAGAAAACGACATATAATAACGGAATGTGGCCTCCAGAAACAACAAGAGTGTGTGTGTGTTTGTGTCAATAGATGGATGTCGCGACGCCGAGTTTCGTTTTTGAGATACTGCTATCTTCGGAAACTAGTAACTAAATTCAGGATCACTTTTTGAGCCACCGATTTATAGTTTAATAGGCGTACAAGGAAGTCATATGATGTCCACATCAGATATTTTAGTAATAAAGTTTAGTTTACGACTTTCAATATTTGTATTAATTTTTTCTTAATAATTTTAGTATTTCCGTATTATTAAAAAGGATGCGGGTATATAGCGAATTTATTATTTGCTGAAAACAAGGAAAAAATATCATTTAATTATATTTTAAAATAATTATTATTAATTCTATTCTCTGTGGTATTTAGCATAGTTCGCTTTACCATGAGTGAAGTAATTTGTCTCGGGTGCTTTTCTAAATTAATACTACACACCATAAACATAAGTTAGTGTTATTAACGTCTTCTCTAATTCTTACTATTTCTTATTATTTATTCAATACTATGTTATATTTTTAAAAGCTCAGTGTTAATTCTCAACAATCTCATAAAAGTATATGAATCGAATATTCTACCATACAATACAGGTACGAAAGAAACAGGTCAAAAGGAGGTGCGATATATATATATATATATATATATATATATATATATATATATATATATATATATATATATATATATATATATATATATATACATACATACATACATACATACATACATACATACTTCACTATAATTGTTCATTTAGGGACGGCCTAAAATGTTAATCGATTTTTTCCGCCAGAAGCTTCAAAAAGATTACTGCTGAAGATTAATCGTAAGCGAGTATTAAGACCTGATCATTTTTCTCTTTCGAAGAAAACATTTGTTACAGGCAGCTCCTATTTCTCTAGGCAAGACGTTTATCTAATGGTTTTCGTCTGTTTTCCCTCATCCGGGCCACAGTTTTTCCGGAGAGGCCAAGTCACCGGTCTTGAACTTGTTGCTAACTTATTAAGACCATGCATAGATACGTACATTTTATAAGACCCCTTCCTACCTTTGATAGTTTCAAAGCCTCCCAGATTTTCTTCAAAGGAATACTGCCGTTCATATTTCTATATTCCTCTTTATTTCTACATAATTCTAGTTTATGGTGAGAGTACTTTCGGCCTACACGATAAAAATTTTCTTGAAATCAGACACGTTTTGGGCCTCAGCTTCCGGTCCATTACATCATCTTTCACAAAAATACAATAAAACAGTTCGGCAATCCTATTACTTTATAGATTTTTGTTTTGTCAACCTGAAAATAAATTTTACAAGTTTCCATTTAGTTCCGATAGAAATTCCATTTTGTTTTCATAAAAACATTTTGATTCCATAAAATAATAGTAAAGTAGAAATTGTAAATTACAACCATCACTCAAGATGATGTTTTTTTCGTCACTTTTCATTAACTTCTATGATTTTATACATTAGATATTATTTTATCTAAAATCGTTAGCTTTCCAACGCCATATCATAAATCTATATTGATACCGTGATTAATACTAATAATTTGTTTTCGACCAAGGAAAATAATTCTCCTTTTTCCTCCTTTGGTTGATTATTAAATGATTTCATCGTTTATATTTAACCATTTTTTGTGACTATTAACAATTCATAACGGTTAATTATTTCAAATAAGTAATATTAAAGGTTATGGATGCAGATATTTTGAAAACTCGGCACATAAATCCTGTCAGACTATTTCAATGAGGATAATATCTAGCTAACATGAAAGATCACTTAATGGTACATCGAAATGACGAGTTTGATCAAAATCATTATAACCTACTTCGAAAAAATAGTAAACATGTTTAAAATGAATTTTATAAATTGGCTCTTCCTGTAAGAGCCAATTTATAAATTGGAGAGACATTTATAAATGTTGGAGAGACATCCCAGGCATAGGCCAACCTTGAATGCGTAAATTCGTTTTCGCACAACTTTTCTTTTTTGAACTAGACACGCACATACACACACATTTTACATGACTTGATTATTTGGACTCAGAGGATCTTAAAACGCATATTTCTGTTGGAATCCCGAATTCAAATGTTTTCATATAAAGGTAAGTGAAGAAAAATACACTGCGGAATTCGTATTGAATTAATCTGTGGTTTTCGTCTTCCGAACGAATCAAATTTAACGTCAATTTAAGTCAAAGAAAAAAAAGGGAAGAGTACTGTTTTAACTCTCTGGTTCATTCTGAATATCTTCATGGAAAGCGATTCGCAGCTGCGATTCGCAGCATCAAACCTGTCGATTTCATTGTTTGTACCTATTAGGTAAATAAATTTTACAAAATAAATAAGTATTATTTAAAATTATTATATATATTGTGTAATACGTACTGAGAAAGGTGCAAAGTAGGTGGAAAATACAAGATTAAATGAACCTCGTTCTGCAAAGCTACGTAAAACAGAGTAAAGCAGTCATAATCCATTTTAGGCAGTATTAGTGCAGCGTTTGGGGCTACTGGATTTACATCATCTATTTCATCATCTATCTCAATCCATTAATTATCTTCTGGTTGTTTGGAGGTATGAAAGTCAATGTTTCTTTTACAAATGACAATCATTAGGTCTCTTAAGGGGGTTAAGAAAACTATTTTAAATTTATCTATTTCCTAAAAACTTTTAATCAGCATTTACGTCACTCTATTGAATCAAGAAAATAAAAGTCTCTTCAGAATCATATTTCTGAATATTGATCATTTAAATAAAAATTGAACTACCCTAGAATTCTCTAATTGCGTCTAGCACTATTGAGCCAGTTTACAAATTCATCGACTGACTCCGGTCAGTTACGAGCCAAGGACTACTAAAGTCATTGACTTGACCTTACTGAATTATTTAGAAAAACCCCGGCACAGTTTCTGATCCGAATCGAACTTACAGCAGACATTTCTTGATATAGGTTGAGGGCAATCCTAAACGAATAGTAAGCATTAACGATGGGGGAAAACTGAAATTCGTAATAGCAATAAATAAATAAATAAATAAAATGAATAAATATTGCTTTATAAAGCTTTGTAGGTAGAAAATTGTTAGGTAATATTGTTAGAATATTATATATCATCACATAAATAAATTACAATGCCGATTTTTTCCCATTTTAACAACGTTTTTAGATTTGCTTTGCCCCCCCCCCAAAAAAAAAAATACCGCCCACGTTTGTGGTAACAATAATGTGATGATTTGTGCAAAGGGAAGAAAAATTAGTTTTAACAAAATATTAAACTCAAGAAAACTGACCCTGCTGCCATCTATGGACTGACCAAGGAACTAAGGAAGTCCTATAAGGACTTATTTTTAGATTAAAGGGATTATTCGTGTTCACTTCAGGAATGACTGCAAGTCAGAGCTCAGCTCATGTGACATCTTCTTTTATGTTACATTTAAAATCAAGACGAGTGAGTAAACCAAGACCAAAGCAAAGCAGAGGGAGAAAGGGGAGAATTATGAGGATCACTATAACGAAACCTAAAGTAATCTTATTTTGAATTAATATAGCAAGGAGCTCAATGCAAAATCATCACAGATCTGTACTTCCCACTGTTACCATGTAAATCAATTAAAAATTGTATTTATTTTATTTCCCTTTATTAAGGAAAAATTTATTAACATACTAATCTAATCTATGTTTTATTTAAAATCATCCACGTAATAGATTTTTACCTTATCGAACAGTCCACTAGAATTTTCAATATCTTAAAGCCAGCGCAACCACTATATAACCTAATCAATTGTGGTATTATCTCAACAGAACGGGAATTCCATAATTAAACATATATCATCCCATACACAATTAACAATGCCGATTTTTTTTCTCATTTTAACACCGTTTTTAGATCTGTTATACCATAAAAAATACTGTCCACGTTTGTGGTAATGTTACTCTTTTTAAATGGAGAAAATTTCGTAATGCCTTACATAAAAACAAAAAAAAAAATCGAAAAAAAAACGAACAGGAGTAATCCATCATATTTCAAAAACCGCGGGGAACGATAATTGTAGAGCGGATACAGAAATATCTTTTCTTACCTGTGTAGATTAAATTAAACAGATACAATGATCCAACATAGTAATTGATATTCATCACATTATTAAAAACATTGATTTTTTTAAATATCTTATTTATTTATTTTATTTCCTTGATATTCTCATCTCTGTCCCATTCCTGTAAGGGAAATATTTTAAATATTCATATGCCGTAAATCTCCAGGAGACGATCTTCTTACCTCTCAGATCCTTTGACAACTTCCACCTAAAGCAGTCATGTTACTTATATACAAGGCAATTCTGAAACCTGTTTGGACATATGGAAACGAACTCTGGGGGCAGCTAAATTTTCGAACAACGAAGCGCATCCAATCCTTTCATTCCAAAGTCCTTTGAACAACAGTCAATGCTCCATACTGTGTAACCAACAATACCCTACATCATATAATGCTTACATCCCGTTTGTTTTAGACCTCATTCCATCCGTATTCTCTAAATTTCAGCAGAACCTAATCATCATCATCCTAATCTCTTAGGACAATCCCTGTACAGCTCCAACCTTCCCTACAATCCTCCTCGAAGGTTGAAACGGCAGTGGCCCCAAGACCTGCAGCAAATATGTATATTGGAATTCAGGCAAAGGCCAGATTCTCTGCTCAAGTTCTGCATTTCTACGGCTATAGCGTCCTCGCTCAGCCTCCATGGGGTTTCAATGCCAGTGAAGCGATTGAGTGAGAAGCGCTAGGATATCCTGGAGTTATGCTTTTCCATCAATAAGTGGGGGGAGGGGAGCCTAGCTCGTGGTTTCTCAGGCTGATCGTAAATACTTTATATAAGTATGCCTGCGCTTAAGATGTTACGTTTATTTTATTTTATATAAGTTTACTTTTCTTTTTTTTTTGTATTAAGTTTATTTTTGGTATTATTTCATTTCTTTAATTTTTTTGTAAATATGGTGTGAATGATTTATTTGATGACTATTACTATTGTCCTTTCAGGAACAGAATGCAGTATTACCCAATAAATAAAAATATTCATATAATTTTTTAATAATTTACAAATTGATTATAGCAGAATTATTCTGTAGGACGGGCAATAGTGACCTCGATATTTTGAGGCTAAAACATCCCATCATCCAGACAAACGACCAATATTTTAAGATATTGGCATAATATAAAGTTCATTTTATGCTGTGATAGCAAAACAAAAACAAAAAATTAATTTTGTGATTTATCAAAAAATTTTGTGATTTTACGCTTATTTCAGATCATTGGTCACAAAAAGAAAGAAACACAACATAATAATTAGAAAATCATCAAAGCATGGGAATATAATTATTTTGTATTCATTTTATATATTTAATTAAATTGTGAAATACAAATATTAATAAAATTGGTTAAGAAAAATGTAGTTGACCCACTTTGAGCTATATAAATGACGCTGAACTAAGTTTAGTGGGGCGAGAAGATACCCAAGGCTAAGTAAACAGTAATAGAATTAAGTGGCCTGGTTTCAAACCCTAGCCCCACTCTCCGCAATCTACAGGTTATTCACTTGACCAAACGCCTCCTTAATTCAACTGGGACGTTGAAGTAAACTTATAAAATGCTTGTTTAACAATACATTCTATTTATGTACAGTCCAGTGTATTTAGGTTTAAACCTTGAAATCCAGTTACCATAGATGGATTTCAATTTTTTTTTGTATCCCTTACATTAAGAAGTTTAAAGCTTACAAATTAAAACTTAATGGGTAAACTTAATAAATATATTTATTTATTATCTAACTTTTCTTAAGATTCAGTTGCACCATTTCCAAAACGAGTATTAGAAACAAAATTATCTCGAGAACTATTTGGCGTACAGATGTCTACAGATGACATTGGAGCTAGTTAATATGTACTGCTCTTGGACAATATTATCCTTATATTATATAACAAGCACCAGGTGCGAACAATAGATAATAAGGGACGAGCAGGTAGGTAGAAAGGTAACTGACAGGCGATGACAGATGTCACCACAGCTTTTATATAAGAAGTAAGTTAATTTAAAAACCTACCGAGAAGTGGGCATTGTGACAAAGGCGAGAAGTGGTTTGTCTTGAAAAACTTATTCAATGTTAAGAAAACAGTCCCTCTTGGATCCCGGCTGGCCTCGAGGAAAAAATGGAGGCGGCCTGGGAAGGGTGTCATTTGATTTGAGCTATCTTAATGCATTCGCGGAGATCAGACCACCCAGGGGATGTCAGGACAAGGGGTGAAGCCATCCGTTGAAATCCCAGAATTTCCTCCCTCTATAAAACTATTCGGCCAATGATAACAAGGGTGCCGACCACGGCCGAGGAATTAAGCAACGAACAACGTCTTCGACTCCCTCTTAGGGAGAACAGGAGAGAAAGGGGGAGAGAAGCCGAGGAGATAGGAAAAAGAGGACTTCTTCTCTGATCGTGCTTGAGGGCTGAACTTGGGGAACAACTATTAGGTCTTCCTCTGAAGATGACAGATGAGCTGCGCTGGCTCCATGACTTAAGATATGCAGGGGAACCCGACGGAGAGATGCTGAGGGACCATCAACATGAATTATTACAGATGAGAGATTTATGTTAGAAGAGTTAATGGCTTGGTCTAGTCTGAATCATTCCATGGTTAACAGTTTATTGTAGCAGTTTATTATTTTAATTTTGAGGAATAAAGATAAATATTAGAAAGGAGGTTCTTTAGTGACCACCCCCATTATTAATTTGAATATATTTCATTAAGTATGATAGCAATAAATTTTATTAGCATTATGGTTATTAGCATTATTATTATACTTAAATGTAGGAACATTATCTTGGTTAATAATTAAATAATGGTAACCACAAATCAGGCTCTTGGAAACGTATCCAATTTAGAGGACAAAGTAAGTAATTCTTAATTATTCATAATCTTACATAATTTTGGGATAGTCATCCTCAATAATTGCCCAATGACATCCCTATTAAAGACTAATATATTAGCAGCGAAATAGATATAAACTCAACCTAGATAAAAACATAGCATAGTCAAATGCATCACAAAGTAGTTTATAATGATTATCTTCCTGGAAAGAGCAGTTTCTATGATTTTTGCCAAAATAAATTAAAAAAATGGTGATTTTTTGTTTTTTGGAAACTTTTACTTTAGGAACTTCTAAACGTAAACAGCTCTCTCTAATAGGACTCAAATTTTAGCTTATTTACTTTACTTCAAAAAAGCTATTCACTATCTTTTTCGCGTAGTAGGTAGTTTTCAAGACATTGATATAGATTTAGGATATTGAGCATAGGATGAAAAAAATTCATCGCCGGACCAAACATTTTTTCTTGAATAAAGTGAACATCCGATTATTGAAATAGTTGAATATCTGTTTTTAAGGACATTTACTGTACCAGTTATATGGTCTAGGTAGGTATAAATTGAATTTGTTATTTAAATTAGAAAAAAAAAACGAAAATCTGAACCTTTTAATGAGTAAATTTTTTACATCTTGGTGTAAGAAACTCAATAAAGTTTCAGCCTTGGAATAGATCAGTTGAGTCTTAGCAGTTATCGAGAAAACTGCTAAAACTGCTGTGCTGCTGCGGATTAACAAGAGGGCAAAGCTCAGCTTGCCCAGCCAGCTAAGTGATAGATATAATTTATTCCAATCACATTTTCTTTTAGTTTAAATTTTTATTTTTTTTTAATCAGAAATATCAGTTATAAGAAGAACTAGTATTTTATTTAGTCAATTAGTAATTTTACTTTTTTCTTTTTTACTTTATTCCTTTCTAAACCGATAGTAATATCAAGCCAAACAGAGAAACATGAATAAACCGCCTGATATTCGATCCCCAAATCAAAAACGAATAAAAACATGTTGGAAAAGTATTAACGAATCCAATATAAATGAATTCCCAGAAATTAAAAATAAAAATCAATTTTTAATAATTGAAAAAGATGAAGAAGGATACCTTAAAAAAGTCTCACCATTTTTAATTTATAAATCAATAAAATATCAAGGTGGGGAGCCAAAAAACGTAAAAAAACTAAGAAATGGTACAATTCTAGTTTAAACAAACTCCAGAGAACAATCTGAGAAACTGTTAAAACTTAGGGATTTCGGTTATATAATAAAAATAAAAGTAAGACCACATGAAAAATTAAATATAAGTAAGGGAGTAATATTTTGTCCAGACCTAGATGGAGTAGAGGAAAATGAAATTTTGGAAGAATTAGGAAAATATAATGTTAAAGAAAGAAAAGAATAGTTTCCAGAAAGACAGGAACCGAAAGGAAAACACACTTATATATCCTTACATTTTCATTGCCTACTCTTCCAGAAATCATTCATGTGGGATTTCAAAAAATAATTGTAAAAATGTATGTACCTAATCCAATTAGGTGCAGAACCTGTTTAAAATTCGGACATTTCGCTGATAAATGCTCAAAAACACCCATATGTGTTTACTGTGCAAAATCAGAACATGATGGTTCACCATGTGATTCAATCGTTCCGAACTGTGTAAATTGTGGAAACCATCACTCTAGTCTAGATTTGAAATGTCCCAGACTGCTTGAAGAAAAAGAAATTAAAATTATACAGTTTAAAGAAAAAATCCCTTATAATGATGCTAAAAAGAAACATAAAGAAAGCCGCCCTATTAATGGAAACGTAAACTACGCTGATGCAGTTAGAAATAATAGGAAAGTAGGAATAGATGTAGGTAGCCAAACTGAAGATAGCACTTTTATTGAAAAAATTATTATTCCCTCTAATTCAAGAGAGGAAAGATTGCAGACTGATAAGTCCCATCCCCCACCCCTCGGATCCTCTTCCACCGCTTCCTCTCTCCTACTCCTCACATCTCCCCCCCCCCCCCCCTCCTCCACCTCTTATCCCTTCCGTCTCCCTTCCATCTCCACCGACGTTCCGGCCTAGTCCCCAAACCTATAGTAGTGAAAGAACAACCGGACGCTTACGATCTAATGCGGAGAGTAAGCCCAGTGTCTCACAGCCTGAGACTGTGGGAGAAAATCCTGAAATATTTATAGTTCCGCCACTCACTTAAGAGAAGTTCCGCCAAAAAAATAAGAGAACATACCGATTACATAAATCAAGTTAAACTCGATGTAACGTTTAATAAGAAAAAAGATCTAAAAGATATAGAAATAAAACCGCCGACTATATGTAATACAATAAAATCAATTAAAATAGAAGATGATTTGAAGGAATCGGTATCTATTGAATTTTTGCAAGAAAAAGATTTAAACAAGCCGTTAAATCTTGAATTAAATAATTTTTCAATGTTTGGTGAAATAATATCTCAGGATCCTGCAGCAATTACTGGAGGTAATGTTGATATACAAAAAGGTGGTAACTTACAAGATTTATTAACTTTTATCTCAATGGTAATTAAAAAAAATTGTAGAAATTAAAAGAAAGCCGTTAACAGATTATTCAAAATTTAATAAAAATATTAAAAGAACAGAAAATAAAGCTGGCGTAGGAGACGTAGTAAACAAATTAAAGGCAAGAATAAAAAATATAATTCACTATACAAGTAAATGGCCTACTGCCAATATTAAAATTTATTTGTGGATGTAGAGACCTGATAAATTGCCCATTGCTAAAAAGAAAATTTACTTATGGATGCTAAAACTGGACGAAAATTTGAAAACAGGCACTGTGTATCGATATATCCATTATAATATTTCAAAGTCCATATTAGGCCGTAAATTAACATAAACAAACCTTAATAATCAACTTTAATAAAAAACATTTATTCTTTTAGAAATTTTTTACTAATTTTTACTAATTTTTTTTATTTGAATAGCTGTTTGACTATAATTGTATTTTATCTTATTGTGTTAGAAAAGATTAATTATATGATTGGTTTAGTTTAAAAATTATATCAACATACATTTAGTAATATGACTAATTGATTGAGGAAAAATATGTATGAGAAAGAATAAAATATTATTTAGCGATTAATCACTATTGTATTTAAAATGAAATATATTAATAAAAGAAAAATATTAACTATATGTATAAATGAAAAGAAAATTATAAGTGAAAAAAGCTGATGTTTGATTAAATAAAGTATTATTGTTTATTTTCTGATAAGTAATACAAGTATCTTTATAGAAATATCGTTACTAAACGATATTATTTAACTTTGTACCAAGTATAGGTATTATTATTATTATTAAATGCAATGAAAATTAAAAATAAGAAAGTTAGATTAAATTATTTATTGTTAATAATAATTAAATAATTATTATTTTATTATAGAATATCGTTTTAAAACGAGTGTGCAGTTTGTACAATTCGAATAATAATTTGTGTAAAGCAAAAAAGGTATTATTGTCCATATTATATTAGGCAATAAGCAACTTACTTAAAAATATAAACTAGGATTATAACTGTATAGTACTACTCCAGGTGTAAAAATTAAGTCTAACTTTTTGGGATTATAATATTAAACTATATAATTTTAATATGCTAGAAGCTTCGTAAAAAAAAAACACAATTATTAATAAAAAAAGGGAACTAGATACTATTTTTCCGATAAAGTAACAAACTTAGAATTGAAACTACGTTAATATATATTATATATTAATAGTGTATAAACATATGTTAAATATTAGAATACTAAGTTAATAGGAAGGTATAATTGTTTATTGTTTTTATATATTTATTGTATTAAGTTATCCTATTTCATTTGTGTTTATTTATCACTCGTATGTTATAATGATGTGCAAGTTTAGATTATCCACTATAAAGGATGATAAAGTTAAACAATTAATATCCTCTAGAATAATTATAAATATAAGTAAAATATTATTTGTATAGTATGTAAAGCATAATAATAATATATAAAACATCAGTATGTTAGTAAAATACTATACCTGTATTATAAAATAGAAACTAATGACTATAACTTATAAAAAAAGGATTCATGGATGTAAAGAGTAACCATTATTGTAATCTATCTTTAAGGAATTCTATTTCACAAATGATATAATTTATATCCAATGTAAACATAGTTATAGACAAAAATGTAAACTACATACCCATAGATATCTTGCCTTAAATCCTGATATTTTCCCACATATTGATGACAAATAAGCTTGGACCCTATTAATAGATGTGAAATTTTTTGGGAGATTCAATATATTATTAATAGCTTCGGTGGACTATGCTTTTTAAGGGAAAGGACGAATTATCAGACGACTATTATATTTAACAATTTTTATAACGATAATTTTAAATATTAGTCAGTCCAATTTCTTAGACATATTGTACATCCGGTGACCCCAACATGTGGCAACACCTTGTCAATGTCAGGGCGGCTGACCATTGCCCAAAGATCTGTTGTCTCCCTACCGGAAACCCTAGCAGTCAAACTCCCTCTTATATTCAACAGTTTACTGCAACCATATTCTTGGTCAGATGTCAATTGTGTGCTTTAACTGAATCCTCAGGACAGCTCTCACAAGAAGTTCACATGAGCTTCCAAGAATTGTTCCTAAATAGGCCACCCAGAATTTAGGTGTAGAGGAAATTATCTCACTCCTTCTGCTCCTTGCAACTTCATCCCCTCTCCTTCTCATCCCTATAAAGCCTTCTCTAAATTTCCTATAGAGGCATTCCATATTCCGCTTTCCATATCAGAGTAAGCCGTGATGTAAGATAGCTAAGAAATTGTAACTTAGTTTGTAAGAAGCATTATAAATGTCATTATAACATTTTGTTTAGACAATAAAAGTATATCTTAAAGTCTTCACTGTTGTGTGTTCGTTAATTTGCAAGTTAAGAACTTACGTACGAACGTACGTAGAGACACCACGACGAAACTAGTCAAAATGGATTCAGGGATGGTCAAAATGGATATTTCCATCGGAATCTGAAAACCGAAAATTTTCGCGATTACAATACTTCCTTTACTTCGTACAAGGAAGTAAAAAGGGAAAGGTTAAAGTAATGACACGAACAATATCCGAAATAAGACTAACATTATTCAAATTCTTATTCTCCTTATACACATTTTGGCTGCTGCTTACAGCCATATATGGTATTAAGGCTAATACTGTTGCATAGCGGGCCCTAATTCCCCCCTGCCAGTTTAAGAACATTTCGTAAAGTTTACAAAGCCATGATGGGAACGGAGTGTACAGTTCTCAGCCGTTAATATCATACATTACAGACTTACTAAACTATGATTCTATTTACAGCTCCTCACCCCACATTCTAGATTTTAAAACTTTATATGAAATATACATATATATATATATATATATATATATATATATATATATATATATATATATATATGAAAAAAATAGATAATACAAAATAGAAAATAAAGAATCTATACTATACATAGCCCTTCTGAACCCAAAATTCACTATTTTACTAATCTAATCTATTTTACACGTCCCTATGTACTACTCTCCTGTACGCCGAGAGGACACTCCAGCTACGGTTGCTTTGGCTTTACTATTGGGATCTTCAACTGCTCGATGTGAACCGTTCTTCGCTTTTTAGGTTAGCTGACGCTGAGTGGTCAGGTAATCTAAAAAGGCCGATTATTATCGAGCTCATCACGTCCTTTACTCGATTATTTTCTCGCGCTACCCGAATTGTCGATTTTTACTTACAGCGGATAAAGGTCCGGTCCATCCAAATTTTCTCAAAAATTATAAAAATATTATATAATATAATTATAAAATTTTCCCAATTGTCTCTTCCATAATTTTTTTGTCTTCTCCTAGATCGTGGCGTTTTCCACGTAGATCTGACAAGTCGCTCCAGACGCGTCCTTAAGCGCTCTTCGGATTTGGTCCTCTCTCGTCCTCGGGTCGACCAGATGGATGTGATCTTGCTACGTCCACATCAGAAGTATTCCACCTTCAGGAGCCCAGAGGTCTTGGTTTTCCAAATTATTTGACGCCACTAATCGATCTCTAATCGGTCAGGCTCTCTCTTGGGGACTCATCTTCTTCAGCCAGTCCTCTTGAGCCCTGTTCCTTTTATCTTTCGGTTGTCCATTCCGTCAAAAATTGCCGAAGGTCTGTGATCGGTGTGGACCAGAACCTTCTTCAAAACACATAGGTTCTATTCACATAGATGGTCGACGGCCCACACATCCCCAATAACTCCCGTCTGTCCTGGGACGGTATGCATTTACGAATATTAGCCTCCATTGGATATGTCATTATTATCTTCGCTCCCTTTTTAAGCATTCTATTATATCTGTGCTATTTACGGCACAAATCGTCTGTAGTAATTAAGGGTTCCTAGTAGACTGCGGATTCTTTTTGCATCGGTACCTCCACTTTCCGAATGGCCTCAACTTTGTCTGTGTCGGGTTTGACTCCATCTTTTGAGATAATATGGCCTAAAAATTTGATTTGGCGCTGTCCTAAGAGCGATTTTTCGGCCGATAGTTTTAGACCAAACTGGCGCACTAGCTCAAACACATTGCGCAGATGACTCGCGTGCTTGACTTCGGATTTACTTAACACTAATAGGCCGTCCATGTACACCTAACATCACGATTCGTCGATCCTCCTTAGGAATTCGTCCATGAGACGTTGAAATGTTATTGGGGCGTTCTTCAATGCATCCGCCTAAATTCGCAATGCTCTCAAAAGTGAATGCAGTTTTGTGTTGATCTCCGGGTGCTTTCGAATCTGGTGGTATCCCGCCTTTAAATCCAGTGTACTAAATAGCGTCGCCCCACTCATTCTATCTAAAATGTTCTCAAACCTGGGGATCGTATATTTTTCATCCACCATATCCTCATTCAATTTGCGGTAGCCTATTACCACGAGCTATTTTTCCTTATCCGCTCCCGGTGCACGCTTTTTCTTCACCACCCACAGAAGGCTATATACGGTGATGTGCTGTCTATGATTAATCTCTGACTCATTAGACTGGCTAATTCGTCCCGAATATGTTGGCGTAGTGCTAGTGCATACAGTCTTTCTTTTATGTAGCTTACCATCTCCTGTATCAGCGGGATCTCATATATCATATTTCTAATCAATAATTAGGGAATGAGTTCTACTTTTTTTGGGTTGGACCTACTGATAACATAACTGATCTGTTCTAAATGTTTTCAATCTTGCTGTCCTCATTACTTCCCTAACCGTTAGGTAAGGAATGTATTGTAATCGGGTCAAATCTTCGATGTACATTTTTCAATGGATCTATACGCTTCAGAACACCCTGAGCCGAAAAAGCGCATTTTTGGCTATTGGTATCCGTGTCGAAGTCATGATTATCTATATCGCATCCCTGAAAAAATGCAAGAAAATGTTATGAAGAAAGAAAAACTTTATTAGCGTATAACTCAAAAACTATACATTATTTGATAGTTTATATACATAATCATTTAATGGAAATTAAATTTCATACAAATCGAAAAAATAATCATCCAAATCGGAGCACTATTAGAAGAGATATGGCGTTTTAAAATTATTCTACACACGTTCCTACTACCGGGATACCGGTTCACCTTAGTTTAGTTTTTTGATAACTCGAAAACTATACATTTTCTGAAATATTCCAGATGTACATTTCAACGATAATTTGATTATTTATAACACTAAACATAAAAATTAAAATAATTTAGTCGGACTAATATAAGATAAGATATAGCAAACATTTTTTATATTTCAAAAATAAACCTAAAGCGGTAAGGAAAGTCGTTTGAGTTGATACACCGCATATTCTTTTTTTTTTTTTTTTTATTGAAGTACACCATAAATCGGTTAAGTTCCTATATATAAGTATATAAGGTATCCACTATTTTTTTATCCGCGAGTTAGTGTATTAAGTATGTTAACCTAATAATAAACGCATATATGAAATATTTCATTGAAAAATGTAGTAAATTTAATAATGTCAATTTAGTTCATTTAGTTATCATATTATTTTTCTTCTTTGCTACCTATCTAAAAATAAAATGAAATTCCATTCAAATCATTTTACTCAAACACATAATGAATTATTCATTAACTGAACTTTAGAGGGAAGTGAAAGCTCTTCTGATTTTGAAGAATATATATTTTTCAATTAGGATTGGCAATTAAGTAATACTAATAATATAAGTAAATCATATAAAATAATATGATATATGAAGCGTCAAAGTATGGTAATGGCAGTATTCCTACCGCGATTAATACGTTTAAAATATAGTACATTAAAAACCGAATGAGTAGTTCACTAAGGAAAAAGATAACAAACTCAAGCGATTTGTTGAAACTGGCTACACTCAAGTTGATGGCCATGAAACTTAAGTATGAATATGCAAAAGTATTAAAGCATGAATATTTCATGTGATGCCTTACCTTCTGACAAGATTAAGCTACTAGATCCATGAATACGAAAGTTTTTTGTTGTCATTTTGAACGATGCCCAACAGCCCTTTACTTTGAAGAATAGCTGAATGTAAGCTTATAAGTGTTTTATTAAATAGGATATGGTAAGAACGATAACTTCCCAAAAGAACGCGTACGACACTGTATTAAATATAAATATGACTAGACAACTATGTTTTTTTGCATAAATGGCTCAAGATAGCCAAAATGACAAAATGGAATGAATCAAAATGAAATAAAATACAATATTTGGTGACCGATTGGAATTTGGCTTTTATTTACTGACCAAATGACATGGACCCGAAAATTAATAAAGCAACTAGAAGATACATTATTATTCATTTATTTCTTCAAACGTTTCTCTTACACTTCAGAAAAGCACGAAAATATGTACGAATCGTCTATAAAGGTTTCAAAATATTTGTTGTTTTACTGATTCCATTTCATTTTCTTAATTAAACATATTGATAGATGCCTTAAAGTACAATTGGTCCAAGTACATTTTTTAATGTTTTGGGATATATATATATATATATATATATATATATATATATATATATATATATATATATATATATATGTGTGTGTGTGTGTGTGTGTGTGTGTGTGTTTTGTTTTGGCACTTAGCCCGTTATTCAAGTGCATTAATCATATAATTTGCATTTTGGTACCTCAACATTTATTTATTTCTTCAAACGTTTCCCTTGAACTTCAGAGGAGCACGGAAATATTTGTTGTTTTTACTAATTCCACTTCATACTCTCCCTTTTTTGACTCTTTCGATAATTTTTAATCGTCAATTACGGTATCAATACCTATAACTTCGTTGGTCACAATCAAAACTCGAACATCAATCAGAAACAAACATGAAGATAATCGCAAATATCAAAAAGCGCCAAAGACTTTTGTTCGTCAATTTTATCTAATATTTCGACATGGCACAGCCGCTTCTTATCGGTACAATTGCGCTAAGGCAATTAAGTACATATCGATACTTTAATTACTGTTGCCAGATTGCGTTTTTTTCCTTAGATTTAGGGTTTTATTCATCCTCTGGGGTATTTTTTACTTTTCTAATAATTTCTTCTTGTCTTTTACTAGAGGGTAATTTTGGTTATTCAAATAGAAAAATAAGAATTAGACAATTAGGGTTAAAGTTGGTAGATTTAGAGGAAAATTTAAATAAGTTTAGAGTTAAAGTTGGTGAATTTAGGAAAATTTAGAGAGTTTTCTGTGAAAAACAGGCTGATCTGACAACACTGACCTTAATGAACAATAGTTTCAAGTCCATTTTATTCAATTTTTACATTTCGATTTTATGTTTTTTTCTAGTGAAGTTCTGCTTGATATAATAATGACCGATTAGAACTTAATTAAATGCTTCGGATATGCACATCCTTGTAGATATTTAGCTTAAACCAATATATAATACAGTTTCTGACGGTCACTAGAATCATAAGGCTTACAAAAATAAATTAATTGTAAGTCAAGAGAGAAATAATAGAACAATACTCGTATGGGAGATATTGCTACAAGGTCCGGAGTTAATTAATAGGATGGGAACAAGTGGGCGGTTTATTAGGCAAGCGAACAAATAGCTCCTCAAAGACACCTACTCTATTCACTAATTGCATCGGTAATTAATAATAAGCCCCAATAGCTCTCTAGAGCCTGCTTGTTTACACGGCTTGGTTACCTTCTCTTATCTATACTCAACAACAAACATTAACTTGCAGCACCGACGTTGAGGCACTGGACCAAATCGACTGAATTGACATACACAAACTCAACAAATAAAAATAAATACCTACTTTAGTCATTATCTACTATTCTTCCATCCTTTATACTTCTGTTATCTAATAATATCCATAAATACTTTAAAAACTAAATAATGGATGGGAGGAGAATGGAGGAATACCCCAAAATGGAATGTTATATAATGACAGTATTAATTTAATTTAAGAAAAAAATATTATCGATTGTATTAAATGAGTTTAAATGTACAAACAATTACAAAAAACAAAAGACGCTAAACGTAAAATGGGCCAACAAAAAATATTTAGAGAAAAGGCAAATCAGATTCGCTTTTAGCCTTTTTTTAAAACCCCTAAATACGAAATTTCATAGAAATCAAAAGATAGAAATTTTCACTTGATTTTTTTAGAGGATTTTTTTCACTGCCGATGTCCGACGTTCACATAAGGATTCATAACTCCTCAGGATTTTATCTAAATTCAACTTTACTACAACCGTTGGAAAGCTGAATTTCTGATTCCTGACCATACCAATAACTTTAAGATTGTATGCCTTTTTAAGGGAGAAAACGCAGTGTAACTCATAAAAAAATCTTCAAATGTTTCATTTTACATCTCCGGTTATAATTTGTTAACGGATGTCGGGTTTGTTCTATTTCGTATAGGTCTATAAACCACTCCCAAGTTCGGGATCGGTGGAGTAGTGTTTTAGAAAAAAATAAATAATTTTATGGATTTTATATATGAAGTTATTAAAAGTAATTGTATTTGGTTTTTTTTTTTGTAAAAATTAAATTATTTATTTAAAACGTTCACTAACAAAAAAAAGTTATACTATGATAATTTGTTTTAAAGAGCATTTATAGCACTTATTTTATTAAAGCATTTTTAGCACTTTGAAAAATTAAATTATTTATTTAAAAAGTACAATAACAAAAAAGTTCTATTATGATAATTTATTTTTAAATTTATAAAATTTTAAATAAATAATTAAATTTCTTATAACACTAAGTTAAATACAATTATTTTTAATAAATTCATAAATAAAATCTATAAAATTATTATTTAACTGTATAAAAATAAGTTAAATATAAATATTATTATCCATCATTATTACAAATTATTAAATTCATAATTAAAATCCTTAAAATTATCTATTTACTATCGTAAATAGGTGACAACTAGAATCTAACGAAATTAAATCACAATTAGTGCCGCAATTTCGAATAGCAAGCACAACACCATTTTTCAGACCATGAAGGGAGAATTCAGAACACTGTGCGAAGTAACTAAGTGGGGTAAAATATGTTTTTAGGAAGAAACAAAGTTGATATTCGTTTTTCATACCTCAGGAAACCCTTAAATACGAATTTTCATAGCAATCGAAAAATAAAAATTGTTGGCGCAGAAAACAAAAATATAAAAAATCGTTTAAATTATATAAAATAATTTTATTCTCGGCTCCTATGGGGCATTGGAAAGTTTCATTGAAAAACCAAAAAAAGTTTCATTGAACTGGGTAATACCACGTCCGTAGCCTTCCCTTGTAAGATATAAAATGAATAATTTTAAGTTCTTGTGGGTATGTAACGCATTTTTCACGAGAAGAGTGCTTACGAATGGAAAGTTTTTTCCGTTATTATAAAAATCCGTAAGAAGATTTTAAACAATATCCTGCCATGCGCCATCTTAAAACAAAATGGCGGATGATCGAAAACCTTCTTTTCATAGAAAAAAGGCATAACAAATTTAAAATTAACTTTTTATTGATATTATTTAGAGAAGTTTGGAAGGTTAACAATTGTCCCTAAATTTCAGCATCTTAATAACTTTATAATTATTTTTCCTGCAGAACTCAGCGGGATGCTTCTTGCTTGGCTTGCTCCAGGGTCAGGAGATCCAACAGTTTGTTTCTCAATGTCCTGGGAAACTGAAACCCGAAATAACTAATTTAGAGCTCAGGCAATGATCAGCTTCACTACTCAGGACTCTAATAATATAATGCCTGTGGCAGCTACGCCCTTACGCAGCCCCCAATACTTGTATAGCGGTTGAGAGAGAAGCGCTGGGATCCCCATACGTGAAAGGAGAAATCTGGTTTGGTGGTCTCTAGGCTATTTATGTAAGTACCGATTAATGTAAGTACAGATTTATGTATATATGTAATATGCATATTTAAAGTAAAGTTATCCACTGTCGATCCATCTTGGTAGGACTACTGTTGGATTCTTTCGTCCACAACGAATCCGATCAGCTATTCTAGCCTGCACTCATCTCATATCGCCTATCCTATTTTAAAAAATAGGAAAATGTTGGCAATTTGTTCTGCTTTGTTATTACTGGAAAAAAAGGCAAAGGAATGTTTGAATGAAAAAAGTGCTTATAAACTGAATAAATTACAGAGATATGAAAATGTTAAATGAAATAGGAAGGATTATAAAAATGGATAGCAAAATCATCCTTTTCCTGATAGCAAGATCAGGATAAATGATACACATTGTACTTATGTGTTTTATGTTTTTATTTACAAGGTTTATTCATTTTCATATTACTATAATTCCAAATAATATTAACTAGTTATACGAGTTGAACGATAGGGTAAAAGTAATGATTACAAGCAAACTTAAAATAACACAAAACAAGATAAATTAGAGATGGACATTAAATGTTAAAAAAGCAGTGCAATAAGTTAATGAAAAGATGTTCTCATGTCCAAAATCTCTTATTATAACGTTACTGTGAAGTTCTATTGTTGGGACTGAATTAAAATATTAAATCTTTTTTTTTACTAAAAAAGGCTCCAAAATTATTTGTTAAAAATTTTCGCAATTCAGGTTTAATCAAATTACTTATTTTTTATCTTAATTCAGACCCAATAATAGAACGTCACAGTGACGTAATAATAACGGATTTTGGACATTAAATATGTGTAAAATGAAGGACTAAAATAAAAACCGAAGATATGTTTTCAAACCATTTTTTTTCTTATCATTCTAATTATTATTTTCTAATTAAATAAAACTGATGAACGCATTTAGTAGTATATACACAAAAAAAACATTCTAAACATAAAAACAAAGAAAAAAACAGAGAGTAAAAAAACATACCTAATCTAGGGAGAAGAACCCCAACATGGCAGTTGTTGACTAATAGTGAACAAATATTGATAATAAATAATGACGTAATAGTAAACAAATGGAGTTTGGAGTATGACCCTACTGATGATTCAACGCGGTGGGATGTTAGGATGGAGGAACTCTGGTAGGACGATCGGAGATGCATAAAAACATCCTACACGCTATCTGTCCTACATCCCCAATCACAGCCTAACGATGGCCCGATATCTAGCGTAGCCCTATGTAGTAAGGACCGCGAATAGTTGGCATTTGGCACAGTGGAGGGTAGCAAGCATGAGGATGGGGGACCGCCAGGAATGGATGACCACTCTCAATGGAAAGCCCCAAGACAATTATTCTCTTCTCTGGAATGTGAAGCCAAATCATTCACAGCGGTCCAAACATGTGGAAAAGGAGACACAATAGACTGTGAACTTTCTAACAACTAAAATCGTAGGTAGGTAGAAAACAATCTATGTGAAACATTAACTTCGTTTAACATCGGAAATAAAACAATTCTTTACCGCCATAAATTATATATCTTATTTAACATTGTCACATTTCACAAGGATCAGCAATACGGAATCAAACAAATTATAATATCATATAACAACTTCATTACAATCAATATTAAAAAAAAAAAAGTAAATAAATACTGAATGCAACTAAGCCCATGGAATGTGGTGCAAACAATTCTGTGATGCATTATTATTCCACACTCCTTATTGAAGTGACTAAAGGAACAACTGATTAGACTCTTCACTTCAGTACCTATAAATACATTTCACTCAATGTCGAACTAAACATACAAGTGGTGTACTATATTTTCTCGGTTTATTTGTTTTAATTATCGTGGAAATAAAAGTGATAAAAAAAAAAAAAAATTAAAATATTACTAATAGTGAATTTGGAGAACACTTGATTTATTTGAAACCTAAAAACTCTTCTAACGATTAAATACAATTGAGTGGTTAACAAAAGTTAAGGCTAAGCGTTGATGTATTGACTTTCAATACTAAACAATTAGTTTAGTGTACCATGCGTGGTATTTACAAAATTATAATCTCGAGGTAGAATCAAAAGCAACCGACAGTGTAAATTTGATGTAAGCGTGATCTGCAAGAATTTACTGCAGTTAAAATATCCATAGCTCCTCACAAGTCACGTATTTCATGTGACGGAATGGTGTTGACTCCATAACATGAAATGCGAATTAATTCCTCTCTCGACATACAGAGCAGAGAACTATTACAGTTTGCAACTGTATCATCAAATCCCACTTACACCGGGCCCTACCAAAAGCCGAAATGGATTTCGCCACTGAAAGGGGAGAACGCTTTGAGGCCGGGATTACCGGGGCAATGCTCACAATGAGACACCCCTAGGATCGGTAATAGGGTGTGAACCTCCTCAAAAGTTGCCCATTTAAAGGGAGGGAAGGCTGACTCGGATTTTCTTCACTCGCTATGTACTGAGTCAGGGTGTCGGCGTGTATTTCCCGCTAAGAGGATTTTGTAGGTCGCCTTCCTCCTTAGGTAAATAAATTTCTTTATAAAGGTAGGTGGTTATACGGACCGTCGATATTTATGGAAGATGGCCAATATATGATCTAAACATTTATTGATTTGAATTTCAATCGGAGTTGTTTTTAATAAAAAAAAAAAAAATATATATATATATATATATATATATATATATATATATATATATATAAAAAAAACAAAAGAAAGTTTATCCGAATCATTAAGTTATTTCGCTTAAAGAATAATTTACCTTAGACCTTAGAAATCTATAAAAAATGGTCAGGGTGATAGTATATAATAAAAGAAAAAATAATATAAAACTATAAATCGAATGACCACATTTTGGTCCACTTTGTTGGACTGTTCAGGGATACAAAGATAAGACAAAACAGAGCTGACAATCATATAAATAGAAAGAATTAAAGTAAAAAATATAATTAAAGGTAAAATAAAAATAAAAAGTAGCAGAAATATAAAATTAACCAAAATAAAATAAAATTATTATAAAAAATCAAGAGAATAGAGTCATATGGCCAGTTAGAACAAGACATTGAAAATAAAACATATATATATATATATATATATATATATATATATATATATATATATATATATATATATATATATATATATATATATATATAAAGAAATAACTTACCAGGAGTAATAGCCACAAAAAAAAAGCAGAGGGGGTAATCAAATATAAAGTAATAGTGATTATACATTTGCTGTCCTATATATTTTCACTGACGAGTGAAAATTGTAATTGATGCAGTCTGTTGAATAAAATATTGAACAGTTTGAAACAGATAAAACGTATGCTAACGAGCTATGCAAAATACTAGTCTGTACTTGGCTTCGGAGGAAGTTCAGTCTACTAGTAACTAATGGAACCGAGGCACCATATAATGCATATATTCATATTCCCATATTTCAGAAAAACAGAGATTTTTGATCTCTTACTGATAAGTTAAATACGTTTTGGATGTTATTGAGGATTAACGTATGATAATGGATACGATAATTGTTTTCAATACATCATACAAATATCATCAACTTCTGCACATGTACGACTAACAGCACTTTAACTGAAATTAGTTAGCTGCTCTATTACATGTCTCACAGGAATAACTTCGTCTGAAAACGAATGGTCTTGGAATTATTTGAGACCGTTTTGTGGACACTCAATATTATAGATCTTATTTATAATATTATGCTAACTTTTCAGCAATCAGGATTTCGTTTTTGAAACAAAGTACTTGTAAGAAATGCATCCATTAACAGCAATCATGGGTAAAATGCATTGAAGCAAATAATACGAACACCGGTATTCATATAATACATCACGTATGAGCAACTGAGTTCCGTCCTCAGTGATTATGAAACCGATTTAAAATGCATTCCCACCTTCTCCAATGAATTTCAATACAGTTCGAAAGTCTGTTAAAAATACGAATAACAGTGGTGCTAGTAAATAGCTATTTTTTTTCATAAGTGGTTCAGGTGAATGAGCAGACATTTCCTGACAAGAAAGAAGCGACCAAAATGCATAACGTTTGAAACTAGGAAAGTATACATTTAAGATATACGCTAGTGTTAATTAAAGACATGAAATTACGAAAGACGATAAGGAGAAAATATGAAAGAAAATCTCGATTAAATTTCTTGGATCACGGATCGAGGAGTCTACAAAGGATAAATCCGAAACGTTGGAGAGGATAATACGAAGTCAGTAAGAGGAAAGTTGGCAACTTATCAGGTGGAGAATGCAAGAAGTTCAGTAACTTGCATCGGTCTTTAATGTCGCTCTAGCATGGCGACATTGTCCAATTTTAACAATTTAAACTGGTGGATTGTGAGGTGAATAAGGAATGTTGAAACTTTTGAGACCTGAATGAAAAAAAAAAATAAAATAAAGCAGGTGAAGAAGAAAGTACTACACAGTATACATGGTAGAACTTTCACAGGAAATTAGAAACAGACTTCAAAGAGCGCCTGAACCTTTTGTACAAAGCGAGAAAAGTAATGAGAAGATTTCCCACACAACTAATGTACATCAAAGGCTCAGAACAGAAGGATCTTCCGTCAGTGAAAAGAGATTCTAACAAGATTAAAGAAATATAATTTTAATTACCATTAATATATATTATATCATGTATGTACGTTTGTCTAACGAAGGTTTCGATGTAATTGTTTCGATATTAGTACAATACATCCTATCTATACAAAATCGTTATAACATAAAAATGTATCACATGGCACATATTCTTTAAATTACATTCTTCAAAACCAACCAGACTTGTCACTAATAACCTCTTTTCAATACATTGCAATATTTTCGAATAACCGATAATACAGACGAAGGTTCAAAATAAATACAGCTTACAGGTATTATATATATATACCTTGTAAGGTATTGAAAAGAGGTTATCAGTGACAAGTCTGGTAGGTTTTATCTACTTTTATATATTATATAAGTAGTAGTTTTATATATATATATATATATATATATATATATATATATATATATATATATATATATATATATATATATATATATATATATATATATATATATATATATATATATATATATATATATATATATTTATATATATATATATATATATATATATATATATATATATATATATATATATATATATATATATATAAATATATTTATACAGGAACTCTGTTACCCAAAAGGATGAATTGAATGAGATATACCTTAAGTACTTTTACATAGATCTTTCTATTATGTAAATAAGATACTAAATACTATTTTATATTTTTTACTTCCTTATACGCAAATTAACGAACACACAACAGAGAAGACTTTAAGATATACTTTTATTGTCTAAACAAAATGTTATAATGACATTTATAATACTTCTTACAAACTAAGTTACAATATCTTAGCTATCTTACATCATGGCTTACTCTGATATGGAATGTCGAATATTTTTTATTTTTTTTTTTTTTCTCCCAAACCCCTGGATACTTATATTTACAGTTATTTACGTTTAATTTGATGTTTTTCCTTTTGCTGAAGCTGGGCTTCTTTTTAAGGAATTTTTGTGGTATTGATATTTATATTGTTATTTCTTATTTCCTTCTTATTATAACAGTCTAGCTCTAGCAGCCGCCAAGTGTAGACATCGAAGCTGTTCAAATTTTAGTGTTTTCATTTTGAAGCGTTTTCTTTTGTTTTAAAATTTGTTTTCCAACCAGTGGAACTGTATTCTTTTTATTTCGTCTAAGTTTTAAAATATCACCTATATAAACTATTTCCAATAACCAATATCCATTCAAGAATGCCCCTAGAGGGGACGCAATAAGTATGAAAGGACAAGAAGTCTTACCTTCTACCTCTAATAATGTTGGTACAAAGATCTCATTTGCAAAAAGGAAAAGAGGTGAGTCTACCTTGTATAATATACCTATAAAAAATAGCTTCTCGATCTTTTCAGACGAAGATGAAGATGATGAAATCGATACCCCAACCACAAATATTCCTAAAGCTCACAAATTTCCACCAATAATAGTAAACAATACATCTACCAACCACAAAGAATTAATATTAAAACTTAAATCAAAAATAAAAGATTTAAATATGAAATATGCTGGAAACAAAACTATTTTTTATGTTCACAGTAATGAAGATTTTGCATTGATAAAAAATGAATTAAATGTTCTAAACCAAAGTTTCCACACGTACACTCCAAAACATGAGATAAAACCTAAAGTGGTGCTTAAAGGCATGCCGCCAGACTATGAGGTCCAAGATATACTAGCCGATCTCACTAATAAAGGTTTAGACATTTATAAAATGTTTCAAATGGTTAGGAAAACCGACGGAAAAGAAATAAAATTACCGTTATCCATTGTAATTCTTAATAATAAGGAACAGCTCTCTAAGCTTAGTCAAATAAGATATTGTCTCGATGTTGTGATAACATGGGAAAAATATGCCAGCAAAAAAGTAATAACACAGTGTTACTTGTGCCAAGAATTTAACCATGTCGCGCGGAACTGTTTTAAAAAACCAAAATGTTTTATAATAGACTGTAATAGACTGCCCAAATATTTTACAAGACGGTTTCGTCCCAAAATGCAGTAATTGCCATGAAGAACATTTCTCAAACTTCGATAAATACCCTTTCTACATTAGAAGTCAACAATTAAATCTTAGCAAACAACGCCCAAGAATTAACCCTTCGCAACGAACTAACTATCTTTAAGCCGAAGCCGAATGACTTTCCTTCCCTGCCGAAGACTGAATCTAAATGGTTTCAAAAAACATTTTCTGAAAATACCAAAGAAAATAAATCATCCAAAGAAGAACCTTCAATGACGGAATGTTTCAAAGAATTTAAAAATATCTTTAACCTATTTAATATGACTAAGATAATATTCAAATTTAAAAATATTGTTGCTGATGTAAAAAATGCAGAAGACAGCATGTCAAAAATATTTATAGTGATTGAAGGTTTGTTATCTTTAATTGATTAATATTCTAAAGGTCATAATGCTTATAATAGGTGCAAGTCACTATCTAATTTCCTTTATATTGTTGTTTATTATTATATTATTACTTACACCTTGCTCTAATAATCCTCTATATGTTATATAATTTAAAGTGTTCACAGTTCAAAGCTATACCAAGGCAAATGCATTACTCACGTACTGCAACAACACGCACTTGACATTCACTAGCACACGCACTCGCGACCTAACACATACTGGCTTAGCTTTGTTTTTCTCTGATAAAAAATGTACATAAAGCATTATTTACCAAGCAATGTCAATCCTCTATCCATGTACCAGTAATCTCAAGCCAGTCTCTAACAACTCATCAATATACATATATTAATTAGTATATTTAAAAAACTGTTTACCTAACTCACGCTTCATAATGCTTTTTATTTTATTAACAATAGTCACTAAAATAACTCTAGCTTATGCAACTACAATAGTGATAGTCCCACAGTCTATTAAATACAAAAACATCAAACAGCACTCAGATTTCATCTTCTTTTATTTTTAAAAACAAACTTCCGTAAATGGCTATAATACAAAATGACTTCTAGCAATTTTAAAATAAAATTTATGATGTGGAACGCTCAAACGATCCGAGGTAATGATGTAGAATTCAAATTATTTCTAAGAAATAATTAGCCTCATACAGTTTCAGTAAACGAAACCCGACTTTCTCCAAAAGACAGATTTTCGGTTCCAGGTTACTTTATGTACAGACGCGATCGCAATAGAGCGGAAGGGTGCGTCATGTTATTAGTCCGTTCTGATGTCAATCATCATTTCATTCAAGTACCTTACCTTAGCCTTTATCGAAGCCGTAGTTCGATTAAGGCTACAATTAATAATAAATCAACGACAATAATATCCGTTTATATCCCACCTAATAAAATTCATATCCCGGACATTACTAAATTATTTCGGTTGTATAATCAAGTAATTATCTTCGGTGATATGAATGCTAAACATACTCAATGGAACCGCCACAGTACTAACAAAAACGGTAAAACAATTCTAAACTTTATAGTAAAAAATCAAATTCAGTTACACTGCCCGTTCGAACCAACCCACATACCCATACAACGCAATTACAAACCAAGCATCATCGATATAGCCCTTACTAAAAATATTCATACACTATCACTTCTCATTGTAATACCTTGTCTAAATTCGGACCACAACCATGTGATTTTCGGTATAAAATCTTCCATAAAAACAATTCCAAAATTAACCAAATTCATTTTTAAGGAAGCAGACTGGCCCTTGTTCCGAAAAGAATTGGATTCCAGAATTAGCATAAATCCGACAATTACTGATATACATGAAATCGATAGCACTATAATTAAATTCAATCAAGATATCCGAGAATCAATGGCAGTGTCCATTCCACAACATTCTACCCAACCAAAATATTCGATTAAACTACCGTTTCGTTTGTTAGCACTAATAAATATAAAAAACAGACAAAAGAGAAGATACCATAGCACCAAAAACCCACAGACTAAATTAATTTATTACAAACTTAACAATTACGTCAGAGCTCGTATCAATAAATGGAAAAACGCAAATTGGGAATCATTTTTATATTCTTGTCAACCTGGTGACAATAACATTTGGAAAATTCACAAAACCTTCACAAACCAGGCATCGAAAATACCACCTTTAAAACAACAAAACACTTATGCTTATACGGACAAAGATAAAGCTCAACTTCTGGCCGACTATTTTCAAGCAAGCCACATAATAACTTCTAAATTGGGTTCAAACCATCACAACCGAAAAATCACCAAATCTGTTCACGACTATTTACAAAATTCCTCCAGTAATAACTTCTCATCTATCTCGCCCAAAGAAACTGCCAAAATAATCAGGGAATTAAAATCTAAGAAAGCCCCAGGCGACGACGGCATTCCTTGCATAGTTATTAAAAATCTGAGCCGGAAATCAATTTATTTCATAACAAAATTATATAATTCAATCTTAAAATTTAATCACTTTCCCATCGCTTGGAAAACTTCTAAAACCATTGTAATCCCGAAACCGAATAAAGATCCAGACATCGTTTCAAATTACAGACCTATAAGCTTACTAAACATAATATCCAAAATCCTAGAAAAACTAATAGTTCAAAGAATAAATAGCCATATCAGCATCACAACCTTATCATAGACGAACAGTTTGGTTTCAAAGCTCACCACTCCACTGTTGACCAACTGGCCCGTCTCACGGACCATATAACTAAAGCCTTCAACGAAAGAAAACATAGAGGTATGCTTTTATCAGACTTTGAAAAAGCATTTGACACCATCTGGCACGTTGGGCTCGTTCACAAATTAATTATAATGAAATTTCCTCCGTACCTAATCCTAATCGCTCACTCTTACCTATCCAATAGAAAATTTTACATCCAAATCAACAATTCTTCCTCTAACACACTTCCTATCACTGCTGGCTTTCCTCAAGGGTCCTGTCTTTCCCCAACCCTATTCAACCTCTTCATATCCGACTTCCCGGCTCACCCTAATGTTATGAGTTCCTTATATTCTGACGATACAGCCTTGTACACATCCTCCTACCTCATAGACACAATAGTAAACCGTTTACAACAAAACTTCAAAATAATCAACAAATATTGCCTAAATTGGAAATTAAAAATCAACCCCTCTAAATCTGAGGCAATAATTTTTACAAAACGTCGGCCACAAATAGGCCACCAAATTTACATAAACTCAGCCCACATACCGTGGTCTAAATCTGTAAAATCTCTACAAGACGCCTTCTGTCATTCCATTGAAGTCCTCTTCTCTGGAAGTGGCTCTTTACCTCATCTTCCCATTTTCTTCTTGGCCGCCCTTTTCCTCGCTTGCCCTCGACTTTAGCTCGATAGGTTTCGCTAGCGATTCTGCTTGGTTCCATCCTCAGGAGGTGCCCTAGCCATCTTAGTTGACTTTCCTCTATTATATCGTTTGCCGACTTAACATTGAGGTTCAACCTGATGGTGTTGTTGCGTATTCTATCTCTTCTTGTTTTTCCTTCGATCTTTCGAAGAAATCTCATTTCCGATGCCTGTATTCTCGATCGATGTTTCTTTGTCAGCGTCCATGATTCTGACGAGTACGTTAAAATGGGCAGAAATGTCGATCGGAATACAGCCACTTTTGTTTTCTTTTCCACCTCTCGCCTGCTTAGAAAACCTCTCTTCACTGCTTCAAACATCCTGCCCGCAGCTGCGATTCGTTCAGTCACTTCCGAATCGATATATCCATATTCATTAAGGTGCGCACCCAGGTATTTGAAGTTTTCTACCTGTTCGAGGATTTCGTCTTCGACTCTGATGACGCGCATGTTTCTCCTGGGTTTCTTCCCAACCCTCATTAGTTTTGTTTTCGCAGGGTTCATAATCATGTTAATCTTCAGCAGTTCTTCTTTCAATTTATTAATATTGTACTGAAGATTCCTATCAGTGTCGGAGAAAATGACAATGTCATCGGCGAATGCAAGTAATGAGAGGCTAACTGGTCTCAGATTGGCGTATCCTAGGTGATATTTCCGCATTTTCTCTTTAGCCCTCCGAATAGCTGAGTCCATAACTAAGATAAACAAAAGTGGGCTGAGACTACAACCTTGCCGGATTCCTATGGTAGTTTCGATTTCCTTAGAGGTGCAGTTGGCAAATCTTACCACGTTTCGTGTTTTCTTATAGAGACTCTCAACCGCCAGGATATGACCATGATCGATCCCTTTTTCTCTTAAGGCCTCTAAGATATCTGACTTTCTTACTCGATCAAAGGCTTTTGTAAGGTCAACAAAGCACACGGACATTTCCCTTTCTTTTTCAAGTACTTTTTCGAAGACCTGTCTCATAGCAAAGATAAGGTCTTGGGTGCTACGATTTTCACGAAAGCCGTACTGTTCCTCTTCAAGCAATCCTTCGATTCTTCTTCTTATTCTCTTTTCTAGAATCTTAGAGTAAATTTTACTTGGTACGCTTAAGAGAGATATACCTCGGTGGTTGTTACAATCTCTGTTATCTCCTTTCTTAAAGATAGGGACAATGACGGCTACTTCCCAATCTTTCGGTATTTTCTTTTGCTTCCACACTAAGTTTAACAGATGCAGCAAAATTTCTTTTCCTTTGGCCCCCATGTATTTTAGCATTTCAGGAGTTACTCCGTCACTTCCTGCGGATTTCCCGAGTTTCATACTACAGAGTGCTTCTTCCAGTTCGTCATCATCAATAAAATCATCCTCTTCCCAGGGTCCTATCTCTCTTTTCTCTTCATCTATGGAGGGCGTTTGTCCATTCTCATTCAACAGATCTTGGAAGTACTCCCTCCACCTTTCCATTATATCATCCTTCTGCCTGAGAATGTTTCCTTCCTTATCTTTGACGAATTTCAGGATTGGTGCTCTTTCCTTTCTTAATCCCTTGAGGACTCGATAAAATAACTTTTGATTTTGGTAGAAATCGGATTCTAATTTTCGACCAAACTCTGTCCAGGTGATCCTCTTGGCTTCTATAACTTTATTCTTAGCCTCAATTCTTTTCCTCTTGTACTTTTCGTAGTTCTCCGGTGTTTTGTGCTCGAGGTATTCTTTCCAGAGGGTCTTCTTTTCTCTTATTACTTTTTTAACCTCATCAGACCACCATGCTGTTCTCTTGTATTGGCCTCCAATTCTTTTCTTTCCACAAACCAATGTCGCTGCATCCAAAATTATCTTCTTTAAGTATAACCAGCTCGTTTCTACGTCATCCGAATCCCACGGGTAGTCCAAATCACTGGCCATTCTTTCTATTTCTTCCTGGTAATAGGTAGCGATTTCATCTTCTTCTTTCAACCTATGTGCCTTCACCACTTCTGGTTGGATCCTTCTTGCGTTCTTTCCAGTCTTTCTCTCTCCTTTCCATACCATATCCATCTTTAATAGGTAGTGGTCGCTTCCAATTTCAAAACCTCTTTTAACTCGCACGTCAATCAAATCTTTGAGAGAATGTTTCTTAACTAGAAAATAGTCTATTACAGACTTTTCGTTCCTGTTTGGTTCCTCTCTTGTAAATTTATGTGCGTTTTTATGAGGGAATTTGCTATTAGCGACAATCATTCCATTGCTGGCACACAATTGGAGTATTCTTTCCCCATTATCGTTTTTAAATTCTTCTCCATGTACACCTAAAACATCCGGCCACAACTCTGCATTTCTTCCAACCCTGCCGTTTAGGTCTCCAACGACAATTGGTTCACCGTGTGCGTCATCTATTTCTCTTTGAATACAGTCAAAGAATTCTTCCTTCTCAGTGGCTATGGCATTATCATTCGGTCCGTATACTACGATGATAGACTTTAAGGCATCTCCTTCTTTTAAATCAACCACCATCAGCCGATCGCTAACGAATTTCCAGTCTTTAATCACTGTATTCATTAAGGCTTCCTTAAACATGAAACCTACACCTCTGCTGGCTATCCTATCTTCAGTGGTCCCTGAGTAGAGTAAAATATTATCTCCTATTCTCTCTTCGCCTTTTCCTTTTCTCTTGATCTCAGTAATAGCTAGCAGATCAACCCTTGCCTTATCTTTCTCTTCCAGTAACTCGCACTCCTTCCCCCTCAATCCTCGCACGTTCCAAGTTGCCAGTCGTAAAATTCCTTTTCCTCGCCATGTCGAATTCCATAAAAGCTGTCCGGCTATATTTCTTCCATGACTCGTGATATTTGAAAATTGGGATGGGCAGGGTATCGGCCTGTCCAGTCCTAGTACGGTCGGGGGGCTGCCCCTTAGGGTAACCGAACACACCCTTTCCTGATAGGAAAAATCTCCTAGGGGAGGTGGCCCTAGGGTGTGTACTGTAGTTGACCTTATGTTGAGAGTAAGTGATTTGTGTACTGTTCTGGTGAGTATGCATGGTGTACTGAACTGTGGTAACCCGTGGGGGCGTTACTCCCCAAGTACCTGCATGCAACAGTTACTCCTTGCGGGTGCAAAAAAATAAAAAAAAAAATAAACTTATCTTATATAAATCAGTCATTCGTTCTCAAATCACTTACGCATCACCTGTGTGGAGTTCAACTTGTATAACCAATTACAAAAAACTCGAATGAGTCCAAAACTTATGCATGAGAATAATCAATAACTAACCTCGTTACACAAAAATTGCCACAATGTTACAAGACTTGCAACTACCCTAAATTCAAGAATTTGTTTTATCACAAACTACTACATATTTTGGTAAAAAAAACAGCCAGTGAAAACCCACTGATAAAAGAGATCGGTAATTTAACAAATATATACTCAAACGATTCACTCATAAAAGGACAAAACATTTATTGTTAAACTAACAATAATTTTTATTCACGTATTTTATTATATTTTCATTACCTTAATTATAACTTTAAATGTTTAGATTATTATATATATCGTATATATTATTTATTGTCATCAGTTTCCTATTTTATTAATTTATGTTTATTATTCATTCATAATTATTATTAATATTGTTTTGTGTGTGTAGGTTTTTGATTAATTTTTCCTACTGTTGTCCAATATATAAATTCACTCATGAGATACGAATTATTCTCAAAAACCAAATTTGTTGATTTTAAGGATAAGTTATCCGAAATCATGTTAAAATATTTGAAAATATTGTTAAAGTGTACATATGTAAATAAAACTTTCCATCTATCTATCTATCTTATTATAACAAAAGTGTTGGGGCACACTTTATTTTTCTGTTTGTTTTTCTTTATCCAACTAATTTAAACCTAATCTAATCAACTTAACTAATACCTTAAACTATATTTAATGTCTATTTCACATTCGGTTTCCTTCCACTACTTTCTGCCATCTAAGTGGGGGTGGTGCTGGTGTTAGTGTCCTAAATAGTGGGTTTGCTAGATATCCCAGCGAATCCAGGAATTTGATATGCCTCCTCCTGATAAATTCCGGGACCGTTGGCAAGTCTAGCGGGGTGTGAAGTTCATGAGCCTTTTTCTTCTTCCACGCCGTTGTCCTTACCATCTTCCGGAGCATCGAGACTTGAAATCTCTGGAGGAGCCGCTGCGTGCCACCGGTGAGATGTGTGAACAATGGAGCCCCGTATAGCAGTGCCGGCCTTAGTATGCTCTTGTACACTTGCAATTTGAGGCGGAGTGAAAGCGCTGGCGAAGTCAGTAGGTGGTGAAGACGGTAAGATCTTCTCCTGACAGTCCTGGTCTTTTGATATAGATGGGTACTAAGCTTGAGATGCCGATCAAGCTTCATACCTAAGTATACTATGGAGTTAGAAGGCGAGATGACGGTGTCTGCCACCTGGAGAGTCCTCGGCAGTGTTTATTTCTTGCCCTGTTGGTGCGAGAACACTACACAGTCCGTTTTTGCTGGATTGACCTGTATGTTGAGATTTTTCAGCTGTTGAACTATCTCTTTACAGGTTTCCTCGGCCTGTTTCAGTGCATGTTTGGCGCTCATACTGGTGCTGTAGATGGCTATATCATCTGCATATGCAGCGACCTTCGCTATTCTGTAGTTCTTG
Organism: Rhaphigaster nebulosa; assembly: GCA_948150685.1. Classification (NCBI taxonomy): domain Eukaryota; kingdom Metazoa; phylum Arthropoda; class Insecta; order Hemiptera; family Pentatomidae; genus Rhaphigaster; species Rhaphigaster nebulosa. The sequence goes on along the minus strand of OX411308.1, from coordinate 114,984,248 downwards.
CCTCTATACTACCTCAGCAGTATATATTGAAAACAACACCGGAGAGAGGACTGCTCCTTGTGGCACTCCGCACTTCAGTGAGATGGTCGGGGATTGCTCATCACAAACTCGCACAGAGATGGTCCTGTTGCCGAGAAAGGAGACGATGACATTGTAGAGCTGTTCCGGGCACTCGAGGTCTAAGAGTTTACGGCATAGAATACCGTGAGACACTGAGTCGAATGCCTTTGTACAGTCGATGGAGATCATAGCCGTTGCCGTGTTCCGATTGAAGCTGGTGTTCACCTTAGTTTGTAGCTTCATAAGATGATGTTCCGTACTGAGGTGTGCTTGAAAACCGGTCTGTTCGTAAGGAATTACGGAGTTTTCATCACAGAATTCTCTAAGGTAATTCAGGATGATCTTTTCGTATACCTTACCGAGATGCGGCAACAGGCTGATTGGTCTGTAGTGATCTGCCTCGTCCCCTGGCTTATTCGGCTTGAGGAGTGGAAGCAGGATGGCATGCTTCCATTTTTCGGGGAAGTATCTCAGCCTCAAGCACGAATTGTACTGGTTTGTGAGATGAGCAATCCCTTTTCTCGGTAGTTGTTTCAGGAGTATCGTCTGTACCCCCTCATGGCCAGGGGCCCTGTTTCCGTGGGCTCTTCTGAGGATGGCCTTCAGTTTCTTCGGAGTGACGAACATGTAATTGTTCTCCTTAGCCATCTCCGGTATTGAGAGCTGGGCCCCTGTCCGCGTATCTATATCCTACTGATAGTGCCCAACTAGTAGCTCGGCTTGCTGAGCATGATTTAGAAGGCGGTCTCCATCATGTAGGCGGACATTAGAGGTCTTCTTGGTTGCCTCTTTTGTGAGTTTCCAGAATTTCCTGTAATCACCATGCGTGGCCCGTAGTCGTTCGTGCCAGGTCGCAGTCTTCCACTGGCGCATGAGATTTTTAATCTGGGTAGTCACTGCGTTCAGGGCCCTCTTGGCGTCTGGATCTCTGGTGCGGGAATGACGATTCTTCAGCGTCCGCCTACTTTCTATGAGCGCCATGATGTGAGGTGGGGGTTTTTGTAGGTGGAGGGGGGCTGTGGATAGTAGGTGGGGATGGCTGTCTGCGCAGACTCGACTAGTGCTGCCGTAATCCTCGATGTAGTCATTTACTTCCTCCACGATTCGCAGGGTCTGAACTTGTTGCAGCCTATGGCATACCTCGGCTTTGTAACGTCTCCAATCGGCCTCCCCGTATTTAAATTTCTTCACCGTTGGTTCGGGTCTTCTTCCTTGAAGTTCATAGATCTTAGGCCGATGATCCGACGAGATGAAGTCTGAGACAGTGCACTCCGTGATACGGTGTGGCTGCCTTGTTAATAGGAGATCGATGGTTGACGTAGAGCCATCTCTAAAGTGGCGGAAGGTGTGAGTGGCTGGGTGAACAACTGTAAAAGCTGTTTTTACCAGCTGCCTTCCCGCCGGGCTCGCTGTTGTGTTGTGCCATAGGCTGTGTCTGGCATTCAGGTATCCCACCAGCCAGTGATTTGTTTTAGCTCCGCAGGTGTCGATGAATTGCCGCAGCTCTCTTAGTGATTCCCTTGGACGCCGGTATATGCCCGTGATGTATGTTGGCTGATTCATGAGCACGTGAACGGTGACATGACTGGTCCGAGCGTCTCTGGTGTTCATAGGTGGCGGCATCTTTTTCCACGTCGTTCCATGTCGGACCGCTATGAGTACACCTCCATGGGGATCGTTTAAATCATCCGTAGTTACGGCATATCCCCCCGCTAGGGGGGAGCGTCCTTGCACTCTAGTGTCCGTGAAGACTGCTACTGTCGGCTGAATCTGGGCCAATAGTCCTTCAATTTCTTCTATCTTTGTGGCTAGGCCACATCAGTTGAAATTCATTATTTAGTAGAAATTCATTTTTCAGTGCTTGAACCCTTAATTTCCTGAATTATCGTCGTCATGAACTTTTGCATGTCGGCGAGCAATTTCGTGCATAAAACAGTGAATTGTTGGTTCATTTGGGCCATCATTTGAATCATGAGCTGTGATTGGTCCGGCGATTGTAGTAGAGGTTCCTGCTTGGCTGCTGGTTTAGCAGTATCGTCTGTCGAGGGTGGGGTGTCGGAGTAGGGAGGAGTAGGTGTCCCCACTCACCATCCTGGCGACCCTAGTTCCTCTGGTAGTGGGGAGCTTGGGCAGCTTCTGATTGGCTGAGGCTTTTTCTTCTTTTCTCTTCTCAGCCAGCTACACTAATTCTAACCTTGCTTTACATTGCCTGTACGATGCAACGTGGTCGCCCTGGCAATTGGCACATTTTGGTTTTCCAGCTCTTGGGCATTGACTAATGTGGTGTTCTTCTCCGCACGTGACGCACACTGCAGTGAAGCCACAATAATTTTTTGTGTGTCCGAATTTTTGGCATTTGTAACATTGTGGGGGTGTATTATCGTTCTTCTTGGGTATGTAATTAGATACCGTAAAAAGACATCTGTTAAAGTCTTACTGACCTAATGTTCTCGATGGTGGTTGCAATAGGTACAGTAATCACAACTGGTGTAAGCGGTGTCTTCTTTCCGGATGCATCAGTTTTGTGGAGCCTTCGTACGTCGACTACTCCTAACGGTTGAAAAGCTGTTTCTATATCATTTGGCGGTATGGTAGTGGGTAGATTTTTTAGAACGAATCTGTTCTGAGTTTTTCCCTTTCGTAGGGCATAGGTAAAGAATTCTTATGATGGCATAGGAAAAGAGTTGGTAGGACGGGGCGATGGAAGAGGATATAGGCGATGGGGGAGCTCTAGAAGCGGGTTAGAGGATGATGTTTACAGGATTAATTGGTCCCTTTCGGCCCTGCCATCTGGCAGGAAGGGGGGATGGGGTGATGGAGCGGAAAAGTGGCTTAAATGAGGCAGGGAGGTTGTCGAAGAACTTTACGTGTCTTCTTGTGATGTGCTGTTGAACAGTGTCGAGTTGTAGTTCGTTGTGAATGTGTATCATGTTTCGTCTTTCGAGTGACGTTCGTTTTGTGATTTTTGTAGGACGCTATTTTGGAATGTTTGGAGGGACTTCAGGGCTGTGGGATATAGGTAGTGCAGGAGGGGGGCACCGTGAAGCAGTGTAGGCCTGAGGATGGCTTTGTAAATGAGGATTTTGAGTCTGAGTGACAGCCCTGGTGAGTAGAGTAACTGATTTAGTTGGTGTGTTGTGGCTTTAGCTATATGTATTCTGTGTTTTGTGTGGGCTGTGAATGACAAGTGTGATTCTAGTTTCATACCGAGGTATGTGAGCTGTCTTTTGTTCTGAGTGGTTTGCCCATTCAGTTTTGGTTGTTTTTTTAGAGTTTTCTTGTATGAAAATGTGATGGCATCTGTTTTTTGTGTGTTTATATGGATATTTATGTTTTAAAGTTGTTCTGTGATATGTTGGGCTGCTGATTGGGCCTTGCGCATGGCGTGATCTGCATTCATGCTTGCTGAGTATATAGCAATATCATCGGCATATGCAGCGATTTGAGCATTTGTGTCGAATATGGAATCTAGAAAAGGCTTTGTAGGGATGAGAATGGAGAGGGGATGAAGTTGCAAGAAGAGGGGATAGCCTTTGGTTGAATATCTTGGTGGCAGCTCTTCCTTAGGGTTTGGCAAAAGGTCTATAAAGTCGTAGGATTGACAGGAAGCGGACAGAAATAAATGAGGAACACACAAAATGCAGGAAGCAGATATGGGCGTGTCAGATTCAAAGAAGAAGTTGTAGCGGATGCCATGCGGGCGGCAATTCATACTAAGTGTTTTCCCGCGGGAAATGGTCATAGGTGGTGGCTGGACAAGCATGTGGACACAATAAATAACTCTTGACCAGTAGGTCTAAGATGTACTAATGTACTAATCCGGCGGATGTACTAATTAAGGTTCCCTATGGGAATATAACTATAATGTTGAATAAATTATAAATAACAATAATTGCCTTTAACTCGCAGTAAACGAAGTATTGTAATCGCGAAAATTTTCGGTTTTCAGATTTCAATGGAAATCCGTTTTGACTCAATGTTTTGAATTAATCTTCACCAGAAATTTTGATGCATGACATTTGTACCTTATTTTATGTATCATAGACCTGTTACAAATAAAATTTATTTGTTCGATTTCAATCTTGATTCAGATGATAAAAAATAAATTCTATCAGGTGATAAAATCCGAAGGATTTTTTAGTGTTCAAAAATATTTACGATATAAAAAGTAAACAGCTCATGTCTCCCCGACAAAGCAGAATTCCTTTTTTTATATAAATTTATTTACTGTTCACCTCACACCTTAGCTTTTTTAAATCCAAATAACATCCGACACATATCGCACCTGTCGTAGAATCTAAACCCTTTCGTTAAATCCAAACTCTCAACTAGTAAGAGTTGACCTTTGCGGAGAATGAAGCCTAAAAACTGATATATCAGAAATCAGTCTCCTAATTTCACTAAGGTGAAGCAGAGTTGTAAAAATATCAATTCCAACCTGTTGATAAGGTTGTGTCTTTCAGTTCTCGTAGTATAGCCGTATCGGTGTTTATCTAACAGTAGACTTTACTTTATTTAGTTGACATCCGCATGATGGTATAGAAGGATCAATCCCTAATTTATTATTTTTTTTTTTTGCTTTGAGTGGAACCCTCAGAAGCTGTTCTTCAAAATACTTCGAGATTTAATTTCACGTTGATAGTTTTCTATTTTTTAAGCGCTTCTCGCAGTCATCAAGCAAAACATGATATTAGCGGCAAGTAAAGACATCTGTTGTGGGACATGTGTGCGTGGTGTATACTTACCCTTCCTCATCATGTTTTGTCGAGGCAACTCCGGATATGTGAATCAAAACAAAAAATATTTTTGTCAATACATTTATTCAATTATATTTCATATACCACTTCCATAACTCAATGAAGCTTGTAATATGTGAATCTCAGACAAGGTTTAACTTTTCTTTTCTTCGATGATCACGCCAGTATATATAATAATCCTCCGGAAACTCAACTATTTTGCATTTGCCTCACAACTGCTATTGCCTGAATAATGATTTTTTCAGATACCTTGTACGCACTTACCCCTTAAGACAGGGACAAGTGCGTACTACTGTGCGTACAAGTGCGTATTGTTAAATTAACAATTTCATCAAAATGGACGTGGTTGAAACGTAGGCTCTAATGTAATATTTAAACATAATCGTCTGAGGAACATTTTAAAAAAAGAGGAAAATCTACTTCAAAATCGAAAGTTTACAGCCTTATAAAGTCGAACTTTATAAAATTTAGTACGCACTTGGCCCACAACACCCTACAAAATTTGAAATTGTTACAAAAAACATCATTAAAGTTTATTCTATATTTTTGAATACCTACTTATTAAAACACACTCAGCATTTGTAATATCATACGGGGAAGTAAATACCCTAAACCATGTGCAATAACAAATGCTTATCGTATTTTAATGAGATGTGGACAAAAACTTTAATTATGTTTTGCCAACGATTTCAAATTTTGAGTTGTGCCTTTATTCAACGGCAGTTGCACTTCATAGATCCAATTTTTTTTTCACAAACATGAATACATCTCTGTGAATAAAATGTCATTTAATTCATCCTCGTCGACCACCAAAAAACGTTCCACCAGGGACCGTTTAGGTAAAGACAATTGTAAAAAACAAATATTAATAATGCTTTAATAATTTATTGGAATAGATTACTAGGCCTTAAAAGACTAAAACAGTGAATTGTTCCTACTTTTGTATTCAACGTTAATTGGATGGCATTGAATGGAGAACTCTACTACACCTGATGGAGCGATGGCCAGGTGGGCAAACCCGTCCCTCTGTATAGCCCCATAGCGAAGCGCTAAGCCCTTTCCGACTCAGTGTAATTTGGGCTTCATGGTTGTTTCGAGACCTCTACTCCGCTTCGACTGTTTATTTGCTACTCTCGGTGGCGATCGTGTCAAAATGATTTTCCCTTTCGACATATGGTGAAACAGTATGACGCTATGTGCAATAACAAATGAGACACTGGAGACACGAAACAGAGTGACGCATTTATTATGAATATTATAGATTCAATAGGTGTAGGCTCTTAAATGCTGGATTTAGTTTCAATAATAATTATGAAAATAAATAGTAACTAGAAAGCAACAACAAATCGGTGATTAACTACAAAAATTGAATTGACAATTCATCTAAAAGAAGGAAAGAAATTCCTACGCCTAACCCTTTGCGTGCGTGCGTGACAAATAAAATTCTATCACAGAATAATGTTACTTTAAGAAATGGTGCATTAATTGTTACTACCTGAACATCTGAAAATGTAGTATAGGCGTAATTTTAGTCAAATTTGAAAAGCTTAAAAGAAACATTTTGAGACCTAATAAGCCAATAGTTGAGTGATTTTATATATGTATCTATATATATATATATATATATATATATATATATATATATATATATAACACTCAACTATATATATGTGTGTGTGTGTATACAGTTTTTTGACAGTCTTAAGGTCCAATCAATAAATACAATTATATTTTGGCGACGTTTCGAGACATTATTGTTCTCATATTCATACTCTGATAGTGAAAAAACAAGTGTTACTTAAAGTATATAATTATTAGACATTATAATTACAAACAAATAGTAAAGTGGTAACATAAAGTAATACTTATTTACATATTATAAGAATTAAGTTGAAAAGGACAAGTAAATAGAATAAAAATTTACACTAATTAAATCATTCACCCACAGTCTGGCGCTACAATCCCTGTAGGACCTACTCCAACAGCTTGGACCAACAGCTCCTCAACCCTATCCGTGGCCCTCCTCCTCCACATCCGTAGTCCCATCGTACGAAGGTCCTCTTCCATATCTTTCATCCATCTTAATCGTGACCTCCCACGTTTTCTCCTTCCTCCTGGATTTTTATACATCATTTTTCGAGGCAATCTCTTTGGATCCATGCGTTCAATATGACCCAACCAGCCAAGCCTTCTCTGTCTAATGACCGTAACGAGGTCTGGTTCTGCTAACAATTCCATCAGTTTTGCATTGCTTCTTATGTTGAATTTCTCACCTTCCTTGATAGGATCATATATTGTTCTTAGTAGTCTTCTTTCCCATATTATAAGCGAATCTTTGGCTGCTTTTGTTAGGACCCTTGTTTCGCTGCAATATTTTACAATGGGGCGTATGATAATCTTGTAGATTATGATTTTAATCTTCCGGGAGAGGTTCCTAAACTTCAAGACCTTCCGCAGAATATATAAACACTTGTTGCCCGCTGTAATCCTTGCCTTGACTTCCATTGTCATGCCATTGTTTCTTGACAACATCCTTCCCAGGTATCTGAAGGACTCACATCCAGGGAATTCACGGTCTCCGATCTTTACTGGTCCAGACATAAACATCCCGCTTCTCGTCATCTGCATGTATTTTGTTTTTGCTTCGTTTACCTCGAGGCCAAGTATTTTTGCTGCCCTCTCAAACTCCTGCATAGTCCCGGCTGAAGCTGGCATTGCCCTGGCCGATACAAGAACATCGTCAGCATATGCTAGATGTTGGATCAGTCTATTATAGATCGTGCTATTTGGTCTCGTCTTTATACGTCTGATTGCTATTTCCAAAATCGGGCTAAATAGCACCGGTGAGAGAGGATCTCCTTGCCCAAGTCCCTTGTTTACCTTGAATTCTTCTGAAAGCTTTCCTTGGATCTTAATTCTACTTCTGGTATCATTCAGTGTCATTCTTATAAGTCATATTAATTTCATAGGTAGCCCCAGAATCTTCAACCCTTTGTACATTTCATTTCTCTCCACACTATCATATGTTTGACGAAAATCAAAAACTAAGTGATGGAGATCCACGTTAAATTCATAGGGCTTCTCCAGTATTTGGCGCACTGAGAACATGTGGTCCCCTGTTGACCCCTCTGGCCTAAAACCACATTAGTACTCTCCTAGGATTCTTTCCGCCCACTCAGTCACTCTTCTACACAAGGCTATTGATAGAATTTTATACACAGTACTAAGGAGAGATATTGGGCGATAGTTGCTACAGTCTTGCCTGCTACCTTTCTTATTTATTGGACAGATAACTGATTCTGACCACTCACGGGGAATCTTCTCTTCCATCCAGCAGTCCCATATAAACTGGTATACTTCTTTCAATAGGTCCTATCCGGCATACTTTATTATTTCTGAATTGATATTGTCAAGTACTGGAGATTTGTTATTCTTGAGCTCAATTATTATTTTTCTAATTTCTTCCCTATCGGGAGGCACCTCTTCATCTACTTCATCAGAGCTCTCAAACCTTTTTTGATCTCCCACATAGTTTCTCTCTGTTACATTAAGCTGCTCTGTGAAGAACCTGACCCATCTTTGCAGCTTCAGGCCTATGTCCCCCACAAGGCATCCATTTTTTTTCCTACATAGGGACTTAGCCATCTTTCGGAACCTTTTGTATCCTTCTACCGAATTTCTTGTACTTCTCTGGAGAAGTTTTTAATCTAGCTTGATTTCTTTTATTTATGGATTCTTCACATTCATTATCAAACTATTCATTTCTCGATGTTTTCTTCTTCGGTCCCACCACTTTTTGTACAATCTCTCTTATTGGTGTTTTTAAGGAGTTCCATTTTTTGTCTACTGAACAGTTTTCAGGTGCTTTGTTCGTAGAAAGGTTTTCTTGAAATTCCTTTTTTAATTTTTCCCTTGTTCGCTTTTCCATTAACGACCTTACTACATCAACAGGATCCACATGTCTTTCGTTTGTCTTTTTTAATCCACAATGTATTCTCTGCTTTATTTTGCTTTGAACCAAGTAATGATCACTCTTACAGCTTGCACCTGATGAAAGCTTCTGCAGTCCAAAACTGCGGATGAATGCCTCGAGTCGATGTGTATATGATCTATTTGGTTCTTCGTAAGTCCATTCGGGGAGTTCCACGTCTCTTTATGTATTTATTTATGTGCAAACATTGTGCTCATTATTTTCATCTCGTTGGACGCTGCAAAACTGACCAATCTTTCACCGTTCTGTTTGTGGTGGTGTGTAAACTATGTTCTCCTTTCGTGGGCCTGAATTCTTCTTCCTATCCTATTTTGGTATTAAGGTCTCCGATTGCTATTTCCATATCATATTCAGGAACTGCTGCAAAATCCTCCTTCTCAGATTCATCTTTCTCTTCTGTAGGGGCATGTACGCTAATTAAGAATATGTTAGCAAATCTCCCTTTAAATCTGATGCTACAAACTCTTCCACTAATCAGTGAATAGCTTATCAAAGCCTGCTTCAGAGATTTTTTTTATTCTAAACCTAGTTCCGTATAGGATGACCTTGTTCCCACTATTTATAATTATGTAATTCTTTAATGAGACTAAATCCTTGTCCTTCCAACGAAGTTCCTGCAGGGCTGCTACATCTACTCTGTGCTTTTCTAATTGGTTCTCCAGCTCCATTCCATTGTATATCATTCGAAACTTGTTTTCAATAAAACAAATTTATAGCAGTGGCATATAATTTATGAATCACTGATTATATATATATATATATATATATATATATATATATATATATATATATATATATATATATATATATATATGTTTTAAACATTAATATAAATCTGATATCCAGATGAAGCATAGTTCATGAATCATTTGAACATATCTGTTCTTTGGAGGCATAGTACATTATTTTTTTAAATTTAGCATTATTACACATTCTTAAGTTTTTTGGCTTTATCCAGAGGAATAAAGAATAGATAACTGTGCCCTTATGGAGTTACATGCATTTAAAAGCATACTTTCATTCATAGGAAAACATCTGTTCAAACTGCACTCCAGTAATGTTAGGAAAATCTAACTGTGTCCTATACCTCCCAGGTAAAGACATAATCCCAATACGATTGCTAAACCCAGCCAAGAACATTATTATATCCAACGCCTGCCCCAGAATCACTACCGTTCCCCACCACGTTTCTGAGAGGAATTGCTCAAGAGTAAAAGGTTAGCCATATTTTGAGCTTCAGAAGGCAGGTATACATTGCTCCAGAAGATATAGAAAGCTACGTATAGGTATCGCACATGACGACCACATTGCCCGCCTTTTCCTATTTGAAGGCATTTTAATATGTTACATTTGCAGTAAACTGGAAAATTTTGCTGCGGATTTCCCGAAATCAGACACTTCAAAGTTTCCATTAAAGGATAATTATTCTCAACCTAGCCAAACAACTAGCCTATGGTCGGAAGCAGTTACTGTGGAAATTGCTGGTAAAGGTTTAAAAGACAGATCAATCAATAATGCTCTGTAAAGAGAGCTTTGTAATAGACATATCATCTGTGAAATTTAAGAGCATTCAAAACAAACAGACCATAATACACCGCAAAGTACAATAACTAACATTGCAAAATAAAATAAAAACAAAAATCTTTCTTTTAACTTAGTAAAATGAAAAACTAAACAAATAAGTGTCTGAAAATCAGGAAATAATACACTAAGACCTAACAAAAAAAACGATGATAAAAAATAAAGGAAATGTTTGATCCTATTGTAATATAATATAAGAAATATCCGCAGACTTTTACAAAAGTATTCCTATTTATTAAAATGGTTCAAGGTGAAAGCTCTAACAAGAAACAACTTGCCAAACATTTTACCCGAAATATAACTGCAATGATAACAATTCTAACCAATCGCAGGCAAATGCTACCAAACAGAGGGATGAAGGTATGGTTTTCAAAAATTAAAAAAGAGCTGAACAAAACTGTTTCGAGTTTAAGCACTGAATTATATCCGAATCAGACAATTAACAAAGTCGATGACGTGTAAGTCTTAAAAAATACTTTATTAATAAGAGTACAGAGTTACATGATATAAAATAGTGAGCTACTGACAGTGTTAACTACAGATAGACTCTACTAAAGATATTACTACTAGACTTAAAGCTAATATGGTGAGAGTGTACTGTCTCACATTCTCTTGAGCTCTATCTTACACTATATCTTACATTCTACCTTACACTCTAATTTACATTCTGGTTAATCTGCCCATTTCAGATAGGTTTTTATATATGCAATAGGAGAAGGGATGATTAAGGAAATAACACTTGTTTAACGCTGATAAGTAGGAAGCAAAACAATAACTTCCTGGATGATAAACCCTATTTAATAACTAATACTTCCTGGGTCAATGCCATATGTTAACTAAACGAATCAATTCTCTCTGATGTTAATCGCCCGGGAAAGAAATAGAAACTCACACCTCTATGCTGGAGCCAAAAATACAGTGGAAAAAACTATAGAATTCTCGTAAATTAGAATATTTCCAGAAATATGGGATTGGAAGCCTCAACTACACTAATTACAGAACTGCCAAAACAGTGAAGCTAGTCTCTCTATAAGCCATAATATTTAAGAGAGCAAACCATTAAATAAATTTAAAAGAAAAGTCCTCGATTATGAATAAAATATGGAATTTCAAATAATAAAAAAAAAATACATAATTCACAGGTACCTATTAGATAAATGTTTTAAAATTTCATGGTTTAAAAGAATAAAAGTGACCTTATACATAAACAGAATACCGAAAACAGCGCTTACAGATACAAAAATAACTACAGTCTCTAAGAAATCAAACATCAAATGTAATTGCAATATTATAATGTTTATATTAATATAAATAGTAACAACTTACCTGTCTAATGCTATTGCGACTAGATGCAAAATGGAAGCGGTGCAGCAGAGAACGTCTGAGGATGTCCATATATCGCAGATTTCGGGACCAAGTGTCCATTGCCTCGAGATCTCGTAGAGTGCAGACAGCGGCATTACCAGACAAGCTAAAAGGAGGTCAGCGAATGCCAGCGAGAGGATAAGGTAGTTGGCCACGTTCTGGAGCTGTCGTTCCATCATGATGGCAGCGATCACGAACACGTTACCTATAAGGAAGCGAAAGAAGTATGAAGAGTATATTAGACATACAAATTCAAAATGTTTATTAAATTTTCAACATTAACTTAAAGTGGAAAAGTTATTTGAATAAAGGGAGGAATTATAGAAAATCGAAGATCGGATAAGCAAAGATTCGTTAAATTCTATGGTACGATGAGCAAGTGTATCTGGGATAAAATACGTATAGCAGCAATGGACAGAGGATTTGAGGTGAAGATGAATAATGATATAAAATGGATAGAGGGGTTGAATAATTTGGTAGAGGAAAAATAATAAAATATATTTGCAGCATCAGAAAGTGAAGAACATTTATAATAATGCTTCATAAAATTAGAAAATAACTTCTTCATAAAATCGGAAAACGGAAGCATTCCGTAAACCAAACTTATACAGAAATCGGAAATATTTTTCCTCTGTTTCTATTTATATATGCATATTGTTTCGATTTTTTTTAATTTAGAATAAAATATTTTAATAAAAACACAGACAGGCATAGAAACACACAGGTAGAGTTTAAAATTTCACTGAATGGTGAAAGCTGGAACACACTATTTGGCTATTGCAGGGCAGCCTTGCACCACAGGCATGAATTAATAAAATTGTTAACTTTAACAATAAATATTTAGTATAGTATTATTATTTATTAATTTTTATATTTATATTCTTATTCACACCCATCAAAAATATTGGGAACCATTAAATTTGCTGACTAAAAATTTGGTATTGTGGCATGATATGCATGAATAGAGATATAAAATGGATAGAGGGATTGAATAATTTGGGAAAAATAATAAAATATTATATTTTATTATATTCTAATATTATATATTAGAAAGGTAATTATTGGGATCACACGCTGCTGATAACAAAAGAGGGCATGGCTCACATTGTTGACGTTGAGGTTACGTCTAAAGCTTATATAATATTTATATATCTTTAACTTTGAAGGTTAATAGTTTCATTTAACTTAAAGCTTTATTATTTTAAATGTTATAAAATGTCAAAGATTGTGATTACTGGTAATATTAAGTTTGTTATTAATATTAAAATAGCTAAGAATTTATTTTGATAGTTTATAGACCATTTAATTGACGAATTGTAGGATAAGAATATGTTAATTATTACTCGTAAATAGTATATTAAAGTGATAAGTCTAAATATAATTATAATTAAGGTAATTATTATTATTGGTCAATAAAATGGTCTATAAACTATCAAAATAAATTCTATTCAAATAAATAGATTTGAGAAGTGAGTAAAAAATTGAAAATAAAACTTCATAATAAATATTTTTAAAAAAATGAGTCAGCTCAAAATACAAATACTAATAACACTTAGGAATGAGAATAAAAGTGTCCATAGTAATTTTTTAATTATTATAATATAAATTCTCTGATTTTAAATTAAACAGGCTATATAAAATGTCTAGAACAAGGAAATTCCAGTTGAACTATTCCAAAAATAGATTGACCATGTTTACGGGCCTGTAAAACATCGAGTTTTCCTGACGCTGTTCATTGGGCCGTGATATGAGTGTTTTGAATAACCCAGTGGAGAAGAAATACTACGCAGTAAAAAAAATAAAATAAAATACAGTTAGCAATTATATCATTGCTTCATTTTTTACTGGAGTTAAAAGATTACTATTTGATAAATACAATATATTGTTAAAGCAATAAAAAAATATCACAACATTTTTGTTGAAAATTAAATTAAAACAATAATTGTTTTATATTTATTATTGTTATATAATATTTTTTTTTATTACATTATTTACATAATAATTACATTATGATTAACAGATTAATATGAATACTTTCTTGATAAATGTGTTGAAATATAAACCTATAGGACATAGTACAATTTCAGTATATATGGTGAAGATAAACTATGGTATACTGTAAAATACAGTTAAATAAAAAAAAAATGTAAAATAAACTCAAAACCCATATTTCTTAGTAAACTTAAAAAAACAAAATAATTAAAAATGTTCTAGAATTTGTACTTGCACTCCCATTACATTTTTAATGAACTTAAAATTTTAGATACTATTTCTCTCTCCTCTTGATACAAAATGGTATAATTGTAGAACTGAAAAGTATACATATTGTTCATTTATGTATGGAAAAGAGATTTTTAAATAAACGCAGGATAAGAAAAAAAAAAATAGTATAATATTTGAGTTCCATTGGAAGGCAACTATGTTCACCATTATACTACCATCGCCTTGTAACCTTCAGGTAATAAAAGAAATTTGTATGTAATCTGTATATATATGTATGTATTATTGTTTTATATATTGTAATGTGAAATAAACTGTAACAATCTCTGAGGGAGATATAAAAAAAATATCATATTCCATTATATAAAAGTAACATTTACAAAATAATTATTAAACTCATTTAAAATTATGTTAAACTAATAATTTAAATCAAATTTTATTTTCAAGTTAAAGCTATCAAATCGAAAATGGTTTGATTGTAAGGATTTGGCATCCTTAATCGTGTAAACTAACCATTTTTGTTACTGTAAATTGGTAAATAACAGCATTATTATAAACAAAAAAAAAATTTAGCATACAAATAGGCCAAATAGTATAACACATTAGTAAAACATTTTGAAACATAAACCTATAGAAACAGAGTTCTCTTCTATGAGGAAAAATATAGTGAATTTCGTTATTATACAATAACAACTTTAAAAAAGAAAAAAATACTGAGAGAAATCCTTTGATTTCCCATTTTTCATTGGTTTTCCGAGTCTGCGTCAATTTAGTCTATATAAATTACTCTTCTACTATTAATGAATGAAAAAAGAATTTAAAAAATTGTTAAGATTTTTTTTCTTTCTAGAAGATTAGAACAGTTTATTTTTACTAAACAAGAACGAACGGACTATTTAAGAGACTGTTATGAAAGTAGGATTAATAAGAAAAAATGAAATGGAAGTTTTAACTTCATTTTGCACTCTCCTCCTCCTCCTGAGAATACCGTGGACTAGGTGAATTATTGCCAAGGACAGAAATACAACGCTTGTTCAACAAAAAAGAAAAAGAAACTGTAAAACTTCGTAGAATTGTATTGCAATTAATGTTACTTATTTCATTTCGATTTGAGCCGTCTCAGTATGCTGTCGAGAAACCTCTCGTTGGCTATTGTATATATATTTTAACCAAGTAAATACATTCATATCGATATAAAAGTCCTATTTACCAAATTTGAGATGTTTTACATTATATTTTAATATAATTTTTGATGAAAGTTTATTATGACCTTCAAGTAAAGTACCAATTCCGGCTTTCCAATCTAGACTAAAATCTAGTATGTTATTTATATCAATATGTAAGTTATAAATACTAAATTTGAGAAGTTCTTCATAATATTTTAATATCATTTTTGATGGAAATCAATTATGACCTTCAAGTATAGTACCACTTGCGGTGATCAAGCAGTGACCAAAAAGGGAAGTCCACAACTAGATTTTACAAAAATCCTAAATATAAAATTTCAACTTTCTACGGCTAATCGTTTTTGAGTTATGCGATATACGAACGTACAGACTCCATGACGAAACTAGTCAAAATGGATTCAGGAATGGTCAAAATGGATATTTCCGTTGAAATCTGAAAACCGAAAATTTTCGCGATTACAATACTTGCTTTACTTCGTACAAGGAAGTAAAAAGTATCCATAATTATATTCATACAATAGGTACTAAATTTTACCACTAATCAAAAACCAGCTTCTTGGGACTGTTCATCAAAAATAAATGTCGAAGCCCAACTTTTAGGAATTGAAACAAATCAACACTCAAGAACGATAATAAATACGGTATTATATTTTAATGTCAAATAAAATAGAAATCATTTCTACTTTTGAGCTATAATCATTCAATTGAGTCACCAAATATCAGTTTCTTATAAAGAGTTCCAAAGTCATAGATACATTTCAATAATCAGAATGTATTTAGCCTCTAATTTTTTTAATTTTAAGTTTTAAGTAATTAAAAGTAAACTAGAATTTTTTTTATAATAGAAACTATTTTACTTTAAGTTTTCAAAAATAATTATCCAGTAATCTAATAAAGTTCATTCATAATAGTTATGCTTTACTTTTAAAAATAAAAATTACGCAGTAACTGTATCAAGAATCTTTTTGAAAAAAAAATAGTATCTATTTCGAATTATGATAATTACACTCCATTACAGTTGTTATTATATTAAACATCATAAGTTTAAATATTAATAATACTAATGGGATCAAAATTAATTAACATGGAATTGTCTCAGCTTTTTTCGATGAATGACTAGTGTAGATCTTAATCAAATATTATTCGAAGTGAAAATTTAATCAACACTTAGCACTCACTAATTGCCTCAGCTCATTCTTGTTTATGACTACTTTTCAAAAAGGCTATTTATCACTCCCTTAACCGTTTTCTTGGCAGAGCATATCTAGAGATACCATCTCTTTAAAGGCTAATTTCTTTAACATCGATTGAACGATTTTCGATTTTATAATTTGTTATCGTTATTCCACTTTCAAGGACCAACACTAACCAGTGGGGAATTGTTTATTTTTGTTTTCTAACGTTAAACAGCAGTTTTAGGTTAGATCTCCAAGTGAAGTAAAAACAATGATATCACAGCTAAAGACGGCAAGTTAACGTTTTTTTATCTTTAGTTTAGATATATGTCTGGGGTTTCGAAAAATCTCAATTGTTCTCTCAACATATAAGATTAATATTACAACAGTTGTTTACATAAATACATCTTATTCCATCATTTTAGAAGAATATAAGTATAAATATCTCCTCAGATACTTTGCCAAGATGATCCTTAGACTATTATCTTTAAATATTACATTCGAGTAGTACATAGTTACATAGGACATAGTTCTTAGTACGTACGAGATATCTGGGAAGGCTCATTATTCAAGCAGGATCGGTACAAAATAGTGCGGTTTCCGGAGAATTATTATACTACTGCAATCAACGAAAAAAGTTAAAGCTTGTCTGATATACACACTTTACAATCATCATTGTTTTTTTAAGTGGGATGTGGAATATAATTGAATAAATTAAAAAAATATATATATTTTTTGGTTTAATGCGTTGGTTCGTACTTGCATCGACAAAACATAACAGTTAGAGTGAGAGCCCCACAATAGAGATCGGTACTTACTCCTACTATCTATCATGTTTCGCTGGGTAACTGCGGACAAGCACTTATAACATAGAAAACTGTCAGGGAAAAATATAAATAACAAAATATTTTGAAGAGCAGCTTCTGAAGTTTCCGCTTACGGCAAAAACAAACAGGTCTACTGGCTGATAAACACCGATAAAGCTGTGCAGCAGAAGTCGGAAGACATTACTTTATCAAAAAGTTGGAACTGATATCTTTAAAACTGGATATACTTCACTACAGTAAACTGTCAATGCTGATTGCTGATATATCAGTATTTTGATTTCAATCTCCGTAAAGAGCAGTTCTTACCAGTCCAGAGTTTGGATTTAACGAGACGATTACTCACTTAATCCACGCAATTACCTAAATATATATGTTTATAACTCATTTGCAAATTTGTACACACGAGCGTGTACCTAATTTTATTTTA
The DNA here is from genome assembly GCA_948150685.1 of Rhaphigaster nebulosa. Lineage (NCBI taxonomy): Eukaryota > Metazoa > Arthropoda > Insecta > Hemiptera > Pentatomidae > Rhaphigaster > Rhaphigaster nebulosa. The sequence goes on along the minus strand of OX411308.1, from coordinate 114,966,658 downwards.
ACGTTCTCAACTGTGTCCAAATCTTAAGTGGATTTTTGAAATTAAGGTGGATTTCAGAAGAAAATTTATTCAATTATAGGATAAATGAGTATAAAAAAGGTAATCAGAAAATAAAATTATTGAAAATTTCCCTTTAAGTTCACAAATGTATTGTGCAAGTACCGCCGAAAAACCACCTAAAGTATTTTGTGAATTTTGCAATTTATTGATATGCCATAAACTTTTGAAAATTGGCTAAATCATTTTTTTAGTTTTACAAGCATAACGTAATGAAAATTGATTTTTTTTTCCATTCTTTCATTGGTTTTCTTACCAAATCCTACAGAAACTAGAGCATAGGTGCAGCACATCATTAATCAACGAAAGTTTCTGATTTTTCAGTGGTAAATTTTCCACTATCTGTTAAAATGATTTTTATTTTTAAGTTGCTGATTGATTCAGAAGGGTCACGTCATATTCACGTTAAAAATATTATATCTATTTGGAAGAGATGATTCAGAAATATGAATAAGATAATTAAAACAAATAATGTAATTAAATGACTTTAGAGAGTAGCTTTTCTTCTAAACATATATATATATATATATATATATATATATATATATATATATATATATATATATATATATATATTGATATGCATATACATATAGCATATACATATATCTGTTTTCCTTTTATTTCAGAGCATCGGATTGCATGCTGTCCGCGAGATTTTAACAACCCTGGGTTACGAGATTCATGAGTTAATTATTTTTATTCATCAATGGCAAACTAAAGAAAATGAAGATTGAAAGTTGATTACCTTATTGAAAAGCAGTGATGATCATGGGTAATAAATGATCGATAAATGCTGACTAAATTTTCACTTCCATTAATATATGATTGAACAAATACTTCAAATACACATGAAATTCACGATATAATTGCGCTGTTCAAAGACAAAAAAAATCAAAGTAGGTGTAGTTACCTTAGTTACACACACGCACACTCACACAATAAACTATATTAATTCCGAATAAAAATAAAAACATCAAATTTAGTTATATATAACCAGCAATCTTTTTGTGTAATATGTGGAGATGAGGATTTTTTAATTGGTAATTACAATTACAATCTAAAAAAATCTGGTGCGGTGCTCGCATCACACAACTTTCCTTTATCTCCCCATAATAATTAATTATATTTTTTATATAATTTTAAAGAGTTCACATAAACAATACTTGAAATAAGCTCTGTAGCATTCACTTCTTCACATCTTCCCCCACTTAAGCGCAATAAATAGTTTTTTAAACAATTTTTAAAGTTCAACAATTCTGCACACTATATATATATATATATATATTTTTTTTTTTAAGTTTGTCAAGTTGAAAATATATTTTATAATAAGTTTCATAAGTTTTATATTTATGATAAGTTTCGGTTTAGTTTCCACCGGAACAGTTTGTCCATTAAATAATATAAAAGTAGAAATCATTAAGTTAATTTCTGCTTTTATATTCTTAAATTACATTATTACAGAGCGCATTGTTGGCAACAGATTGGAGGATTGGTGGCAGGAAATTCGGTCGCGTCCGTCTCCTTTCGGTTGCGCTCGGTTATCCATCTAGTGTTTTGTACTCTTCATAAGATACGCTGTATCTTTGCTGATACTGTTCTGATTTTGATGATTCTTGTTTTTTTGCTTTTTAGATAATTTAATTACCTTTCACACCATTGTATACATAATTTACTATAAATTGTATGTTTTTTAAGTTAAGCGAAAATAAAATATTCTTTTCGTCATAACTTTTTTCCTGCATTTCCTCGGTGATGTACTACATAAATGAGAAGTTAAAGGCCTTTATGAAGAATAATTTAGGCAAGTTTCATCAGTTTCATCTTAGAGCCCTTTTCGAGAAAATTGTAAAATCCATGATATAATTGCCACTTCCGGTTAGTCCGATGCGCTGTATCTTTGCTAATAATGGTCCGATTTTGATAATTCTTTTTTTTGTTTTTTAGATAATTTAATTACCTTTAATACAATTCCACACACAATTTACTATAAAACGCATACTTTTTAAGTTATGCACAAATAAAATATTCTTTTCGTCATAACTTTTTTCCTGCATTTCCTCGGTGATGTACTACATAAATGGGAAGTTAAAGGCCTATATGAAGAATAATTTAGGCAAGTTTCATTTTAGAGTTCTTTTCGAGAAAATTGTAAAATCCATGATATAATTGCCACTTCCGGTTAGTCCGATGCGCTGTATCTTTGCTAACAATGGACCGATTTTGATAATTCATTTTTTGTTTTTTAGATAATCTAATTAACTTTCATATAATTCTATACATAATTAACTATAAAATGCATACTTTTTAAGTTATGCGCATATAAAATATTCTTTTCGTAATAAATTGTTTCCCTGCATTTCCTTGGTGATGTACTGAATAAATGGAAAGTTGAAGGCCTTTATGAAGAATAATTTAGACAAGTTTTATCAAAATCGCTCGAGCCGTTTTCGGAAAAAGTGTGAAATCGATTATATACAGTGGCACTTCCGGTTTGTCAATTTTGACAAAAAGGTTTATGTAACATCAAATGCATGTGCCTACCTTAAATATGTAATTTCAGTATCGTACTGCTTTTCGTTTTTGAGCTAGGCTGTTCACATACACACAAACCATTTTGCGAGACTTAGTTATTTGGACTCAGGGGACCTTAAAACATGTATTTGCGTTGAAAACTCGAATTCGAAAATTTTCACGATCGCAATGCTTCCCCTTACTATATACTTTGTATAGAGGTAAGGGAAAGTAAAATTTGATTATGGAGATCTCAAGTATAATTACAGACAAACAGATAAATAAGTCATAGAACAAACCATTAATGATTGAGGTGCCTGATTAAGGATTTTAAGTATTCTTGGAATGCGTGATTAGAACTATGTATCAACAACCTGATTTATCTTCTGACTAATTCCAGATAATCTTATTTTTAGGGTTGAGTAGACTAAAAAAAATACCACGCATCATGTCCTCCACAAAACCCACTGGTTTTATGTTAGGAGGAAATTAAGTGTGCAAAGCCAGGTTTTCAAGAAAATTAGACATGCGACGAATTATTTGACATACCATAATCATATCGTAGGATACAAACTCAGGGATAAAATGAATCAGTTTTATGAATGTTTTCATACATTAGACTCTAATGGAGTACAGTGCAACCTGAGGAAGATAACTGAACAAATAAAGTGATGGATTCGTATAACCTGGATTGCCATTGAAAGAATTATAATATAATTCTTTCAATGCCAATCCAGATTAACTGATCATCTTAACTGACTATCAAGTAAAATATTATACTTAGCTTAGCTAATTTTTAAAAAAATCTTTAATCTAATACTGTACATTTGTGATTGGAGTTTCTCAAACAAAATAGGTCTGACATGATTGAAACTGAAAATTTCACAAGCCAGTACTTCCAAGATGAAGAGGAACGGTAAGAAAGAAGCAACAGAGTTGGAGACAATAAACTAAAAAGCTAGGATACGAAGATCAATAGGGCATAAGTATGTGGACTGGACCAGGGCTGGCAGGTGATATAAAGGGGAATATTTCTCTCAAGGGTTGGCACTATTGTTTCAGCACCCACACCCTACTTGACAGCTTCAGACACTCTTTGCCGATTTATAGCCTCTATCTCGATTTTTTTTTTTATCGTTTATCACTGATCATTATTCACAATAAAAAGCCGTTGATTTGCTAGAGTTCACAATAACGTTTCGCATAGCTTGAAAGAATGGCTAAAATATATACATGCGGTTAATTACTATGTTAATATATACGTTTGTAGTAAAACTCATATAAGAGTCATATAATACGATCAAGCTATTTTTAAGATATTCCAAAACAAATGACTGTTCCATTCTCTCAAGTCAAATTTATCAATCACCAACTTGCCATCGTCTTGCTAAATCCAGTGCAATCAGGAATTTAACTTAATACTAATATTTTTTAGTAAACTAGAAATAGATAGCCAATGTAGACTAATTAGGGATTGATAAATTATTTGCCACTTCTATAAATTTGTTTTATTGAAAACTATTTTCGAATGTTATACATTCATCCTCAGTTCTAAAAGCACACAAAAAATTCAAAAATAAGCAATTCAAAATATAGTTGGTATTATTATACATTTAATATAATGATTTATATAATTTATATATAATGATTTATATAATATGTATAATAATACCAACTACATTTTGAATTGCTTATTTTTGAATTTTTTGTGTGTTTTTAGAACTGAGGATGAATGTATAACATTCGAAACTAGTTTTCAATAAAACAAATTTATAGAAGTGGCAAATAATTTATCAATCCGTAATTAAATTGATCCTTCTATACCATCATGCGGATGTCAACTGATAATGCAGACTAAAAAACAAAACAAAGATCTCACCTCCTCTTGACTTCATAAAGTTTATCTTATTAATTACAAAGAAGGTTACAATTCAAATACAAAAATATTTAAATCACTTCTAACAAATTAATTAAAGGGAAAAACTATATCAATTATTTAATAATTTATAGGGTTACAATAATTTGACACAATAAGTTAATATTATGAACTGAAATATACTTTTCTCGCCTATCAGATTTATACACGGCATTATTTAGCAGATATCTCCTTATCCGATCATCGCCCCTCAATTTATCCAGATCCTCCGAAATGGTAAATAGACTTTTCCATATAGATGTAATAAGAAAATAGAAAATAAATAGTATAGCAGCAATTCCTAAATTGTACTACTTTTTTTATTTTGGTAGGTACAGCAGACCACAAAGATATTCGACCTTGCGATATATATATATATATATATATATATATATATATATATATATATATATATATATATATATATATATATATATATATACAATATATAACAATATATAAATTGTTATGGGCCTGGATGGCCGAAGGGACTAAGTCGTTTGCAATAAGTAAGCAATCAAAGCTAAGCAACGTCGATTGAGTTTAGGAAGTGCGGGATCATTCTTCGTGGAAATCCTTACTGCTCAAGATTTCTAAGGCAGTCTCCTCCTAAGTATGTAAGACCCGTCAATCAATCGAAAACAACTCGGTCGCAAAAGTAGTGACTACCTCATGCTCCTCAATAGAGAATTGGATTGTGGTTATCCACGATGTTAAGTAGCCGTATGGAGGTTTGGTCCTTGGTCGGTCGGCTTTGGGAAAAGGCATATAGGTCAGCGTGAGCTTGCTGAACATGAACAGCTATTATCCGTTGATCTAGACCGATTCGTTCCTGGACTTGAGCTCGGATGTTTAAACGTATGTCGGTGGGGCTCTACTGAATTAGTCCTGAAGGGCCTGGTCATCGAGCTATGCGTAGGCTGCTGCCTAATCAGAGATTACTTTTCCAGCTTTCTATGATCCATCAAGCAATTATAGTCTTTATGAAGACCACATCGCAAGGTCGAATATCTTTGTGGTCTGCTGTACCAACCAAAATAATGTAAATTGTTGAAAATAATCATTGTTTATTGAAATAAAATGAATGAATTGTGAATATGGATTCAGTTTTTATGAAACTAAGTAATGATTTTTTGGATGTCTTTGTCAAACATGAAGAATGTTTTTCCTTTCGAAGTTCTATTTGAAAATGTGTGATGTAATTCTTTCTTTCAGTTTACACAAGCAATTAGTAAGGAGAGTGGGTGGGTATTTATATATATATATATATATATATATATATATATATATATATATATATATATATATATATATATATATATATATATATACACATATATACACATTTTTTATACTATTTATAATTTTTTTGTATTTATTATTGCTATTTTTTATAAAAATTATTTTTCATTTTACATTTTTGAATTTGTTCATTTTTTAATTCTTTTAGGCTTTATAGCATAATGTTTAATGTATTACTATTCTAAATGGATTCATCCTGGAATACATAAATAATATTATTATTAACATAATTTTTTTCCAGTCAACAACCGAAAAACAAAACATATCACTGTAATCAGATTTCTTCACATTAACACGTCAACCATATTAATATTTAAATTTACATTAAAAAACAATTAAATTTTAAACTAAGGAATTAATATTGAAATACCGACCCACTCTCCTTACTAATTGCTTGTGTAAACTGAAAGAAAGAATTACATCACACATTTTCAAATAGAACTTCGAAAGGAAAAACATTCTTCATGTTTGACAAAGACATCCAAAAAATCATTACTTAGTTTCATAAAAACTGAATCCATATTCACAATTCATTCATTTTATTTCAATAAACAATGATTATTTTCAACAATTTACAAATAAATAAAACGAATGGACTAAAACTGCGTCACATTAGGAATACGAAACCGATTAAACCGAATAAAGAGAGCGTGGTTTATCAGAATCGGTCCGTCCGATGACGACACGATGGGACCGTTGTCATACAATCAGAGATAATTAGCATGAATGTACCGCATTTCGACGCTCATAAACACTCACGTTAATTAATAAACCCATTCCAACGTCGGTCGATTTTATCATGAAATGGAAACAATGATGATTGTCCTCTGCCTTATAGAGCTACTTGATATGGTTAATGATTATGGGAAACAAATTCGACTAAAATGAGAGAAACTCCTATCAATTTTGGTTATCATCTATCTTCGCCAATATGTGTGTGGAAACTGATTAGTTGATTATAATCATAGTTAACAGAAGTATCACCTCTCAATTGATAACCAACAACTAATACAAAATGATATAATAAAACATAACGTAACTGTGGAGGACACCTATATTTTCGAAATTGAAACAAATCCGATCGTTTGAATCCGGTCCTTCGAACAATAGCCAATGATCTTTACTATGTAACTAACAATACCCTAGATCATGATTTGTTTATATTTTAGACTTTATTCCATCCAATTTTGTTTTTTATAATTTCATCAGAACTTTATAATCATCCAAATACTTTGGCTCAAGATTATGATTTTGTTTATAAATATAATATGAATAAATCAAACATGAAGCATTGTTTATAAAGTATATGTAGACAATATACAATACATAAGCACAAAATCTCCATCAATCCAACAGTACTATGGCCTGGTTCCAATCCTTTCTCTCAGGTCGGCCACAATATATAGTCGTCCATGATCAAACCCCATCCAAAATTCCATTTCCTGTGGTATCCCCAAGGATTTGTATCTGCCCCCAACTCTGTTTGCTATTTATATTAATTACCTTCTCCTCCTTATGCATCACTCCTAAAACTATATTTTTGCTGCGGATTTCCAAATATACCTGTCCTTCCAGCCTCCCAACCTATTACTAGCAACAAAAAAACTCCAAGAGGACTTAAATCGAATAATAATAATAATCACTGACTGGGCTGTAACTAACAAGCTGAAATTGAATGCAGAGAAGATTAAGGTAATAGTAATAGGTTCCAATCATCTCCAAACTGTTTCTCACATCCTATGTTCTACCATTCCTATTATCCTAATCGAACGTTAAAACGGCAGTGGCTCTGAGACCTTTTGTAAATATGCTATAGGAGTTCCGACTGTGACGCAGCTGGGAGGGAAGCGTCAGAATCTCCTAGGAGGCCTGTTTTGCCACCCACATATGGGATGGCAAAGCTTGGTTTGGAGTTCCCTAGGCCGCACGTGAATATTTTACATAGTTACGAGTGTGCTCAAGATATTGTAGTTTATTTTAGCTTAACTTTAATGTTTATTATAATTATTCACTTACTTTTCCTCATAATTAAATCATGCATTTTTACTTCCTTGTTGGCAGCAAAGGAAGTATTGTAATCCCAAAATTTTTGGTTTTCAGATTTAATCGGAGATATCCATTTTGACTAGTTTCGTCCCGTCTGTTCGTTCGTATCTTCGGGACTCAACACAAGTCAAAAAAGATTAGTCGTAGAAAGTTGAAATTTTGTATTTGGGTTTTGTTGTAACATTTAGTTGTGCAGCTTTCTTTTTGGTCACAACTATATAACCGGAAGTGGTAATTTACTTGATGGCCATAATAGGTTTTTGTAAAAGCATATATTAAAATATAATGCAAAACTTCTCAAAGTTGGTATATAAAACTTGTATATTAACATAAATACCATACTATATTTTGGATAATAGAAAGTGATGCATTACTTTAAGTTCACAAAAAAGACTTTTTTGATTTTTATATTAGATTTTTTAAACGGTTCTCTATCAATTTTAGAAATAAAAGAGCCAAATAAAAGTTATAGAAAATAAAATTCTGAGTTTAACAAATCCAAAATTACTACTCAGGGCACCGTCACAAACGCCCGACAATAATAGACGTCGCAATGCCGAGTGTCGTTTTTCTGATACTGCTATCACCGGAATCTAGAAACCAAATAGTGATTCAGAATAACTTTTTGAGTCACTGGCTCATAAGTTAATAGAAATGCAAGGAAGTCCTCTGATGTCAACATCACAGTTTTAATGTTTTAAAGCTTTTACATTGTTATTTAATTTAATTATTTATTTTTCTTTAATTTGTAAATATGGTATGGATGGTTACATATATCGCTCATATCTATTGCCCTTAAGTGTGGTAGATTACGTTATTTGACTAAGATAGATTAAAAAAACAAAAAAGAAGAATTTTTTTTTAGTTACAACGCACTTTTCACTTTCTGATTTATAAAAAGGCCTTTTATTACTTAATCCAATAAAGAAATACCACTAGGCAATACAATTTCTCGAGGTAATGGAGAGAAAAAAAAGAAAGGAAAAAGGAATCCAAGAGCATTGTTTATGGAATATGAAGAAAATCCCTAAAAAGGGGTGTTGGAGATAAAGCTAAGGGCCAGTTAGAGATAGAACCCCCACCCCTCACCCTTCTCCAAGGAGTGTTTTTTTCAGGTAAAAGAGGGGATACGGCTTGGGTGGAGGGAATTGAGGTTAAACAAGGTTCCATATTTAGCGAGAGCTCCGTGACCACTTCCCATAAGGTAGCTCTCAGGTCCAACCTTTACTTATGGTCTAACTCCTCTCTGTGCGGGGTAATGTCTCTACAAATGGCGGGAAACTCTTCTTCCCTCTTAAACAGCGAGGGGTTCTTGACGGATGTTCCCATCTAATTTAGCGGAGCAGTTCTATTTTGGGAATAAAACCTTCCTTAGGAATAAAAACTCCTCTTTTGAGTTTTTCTTTTAATGAATAACTTGTACACTATTAGTAAGACTGACATAGGGCTCAACGCGAAAAGCCGGTAAATATAACAAAAAATATATATTTTAAAAAAATGATTAAATACATAAACGACTAGAACTTTAAGCAAAAGTATAAATTATTAAACAATTCATTACTAAAACAAATTAGGACATGTGTAGCAGAAATTCGGATTTCATCATATACATTTTTAGGATATGAACAAGTATAAAATATCACTGTTAGAACTGTTTTATATAACGTTAATTAAAAAAATGTCTCTGTTTTTTATTTTCTTTATTTTGTCATTTGCGATTTCATTTTACTAAATTAGAATATACTCCTAATGCAATTTCTTTTCCATTTAAGTTTTGAATATACAATTGTTTCTACTATTTTTCTTATATACGATTATATAAAGTTATTTAAACTTTTGTTTTTTGTTTTATTCTAAGATATTTGCTTGAATAATAAATTTAAATCTCTTAATCATTCTTTTTTCTTGTAGCGAATATATTTCTTCACTATTCAGCATTTCGTTTTTATATACTTTTGTAACAATAGCGGGCTAAGGCTCTTGCAATAGGTAACAGTTAACTAACGTCGAGCGCCGTTAGTATTTTGATGGGTGACCGCCTTCCGGAAAACGACAGGCTGGCCAAGATTCTCCCGGTAATTATCCCTCTCTCCTCGGATATGTGGCTCGTGAACCTAATGGTGGTATAATTCACAACGATCGGGAGTAAGAGGCGTACCATGATCGCGAATCGCATTATGGTCTTCAAGGATGTCAAATAGTCGCCAGGAGGTTTTATCCATGGACGCTCTGTTTCGGGGAAAGAAATATAGGTCCTCGTGCACCTCCTGACCCCAAACATTCATAATCCGTGGATTTATACCGTTAGACGAGAATTTGAACGTACACCGGTGGGAAGGACCCTGACGAATTGGCTCCAAAGGAACTGGTAATAGAACTATGAGTAGCCTTGGAAACCATGAGTAGCCGTTGCACCTTGGAAACCATGGTTCATAGTAACGAAAGGTTGGACGACCCCCTCCAGGCTGTGCGTGTTCCCCTATTCTATGTCTATTTCCGTTATATGTCTGTTAGAAAAGTCGAAGGCCTGCATGTTGGAAGTGTTATGAAATAAAGGATCTGCAGAAGAGATGTGATGCTGCCCATAGACGCTTTAGACGTACTAATTTGGCAGAAGATTACCAAGCGTTTAGCGTGCTCCGCAACATGACAAAAACAAGGATTCCGTCGTGCCAAATCTACATACGTCCATGAAGCCCTTTCCTCAACTTCTGACTCCAAATCAAAATGGCTATTCCTTCGCAAAGTTTTTCTTTGAGAACCTTCTAGATCCCTTCCCTCACTAGTCTTTCCAGTCTCACCTGACGACTTAAACTCACATCATATCAGCTTTTTCTACCACATACCAATCCACCTCTTTTTGTTTACTCTCTGGGATATTCTTTAACGAATATTTTCCCCGAGATTTTTTATCATCCGTAATGAAATCACATACGAATGCCAAAGGTTCAGATGGCATCCCCGTCAATTTTATAAAACTGGGTCTTCCTGAAATTCTTTCAGTTCTTTTTTTATCTACAACTTCTCCCTCAAGAATTCAATATTCCCTACCTCTTGGAAAAAAACCACTGTTCATCCAACATATAAAAATTCTAGTCCTTCACTTCCTCACGATTTCCACCCAATTTCAATCCTACCCAAACTTTCAAAACCCTTAGAAAGAATAGTGCAATCACAAGTTTCCAAATTCCTAGAAGATTCCAATCAACTTGATTCTCTCCAATCTGGCTTCCGACCAGGCTATTCCATACAATCTGCACTAGTTAAAATTACCAGAGATGTTCAAGTCGCTGTAGGTGATCAAAAATTTACTGTCATTGACTTCTCTAAGCCTTTTACTCGGTAAACTAAAACCAACTCCTTTTTTCCAAACTAAAATCATTATCTTTCTCCAACAGTTCTATCTGTTGGTTTCAATCTTTCCTCTCTAAACGTGCCCAAGCAGTTACAATTCCAAATCAACCTTTATCTTCCTACCTTACTCTATCCTCAGGAATTGCCCGGAGCTACAGTGTATCTCCGTGTATCTTCTTTTCAGCTCCTATGTCATCGACCTTCACAAATAAATTCTTCATTGTTTCCATCACCTTTATGCAGACGACTTCCAAATCTATTTATCCTTTTTTCCTTCTAAGCTATTAGTGGCGTTTACCAAGATTCAAGAAGACTTAGGTCGAGTCAGCGCATGGGCAACCTCAAATGCATCAAGAAGCTCAGGCCATTGTCATTGGTCCCCTTCTCAGATCCAATACCCACTTTCCTATCCTATACCTAAACGACTAACCCATCACTTTCTGCTCCCCTGCTAAAAACTTGGGCCTAATCATTGACCAACCCTCTCCTGGAACCACAATATTTCCCACATCTCCCGACTTTCGATTTTTATCCTTAAACTGTTAAACTCATATTTCCCCATTTTGACTATGGCTGTACAGTGGCCTCACGGTAAGTTTAGGGGACAGACTGAAGAGAATTATGAATGGCTTTTTAAGGTTTGTTGAAGTTACTTCTATTCTATTCTAGATATTGTATTTAAACATATATATATATATATATATATATATATATATATATATATATATATATATATTTCATTAATATTTAAATTTTACTTATTTATATTGTTTGCCTTGATTAGGGCGCTGGAAGATAAATCACAATTTGTCAACGGGATCCAATTGTTTATTTTCAATCACAAATCTTAAAATACAACAACATGTTCAACAAAGCTTTTAATCCATAAATAATTAAAGTTTTCAACGATAGTTGGATATTTTGAAGATATTTGCTGATAATTAACAGATAACGTTGCAACTATGTCTGTAATTATTTACTATGATCATAAATGTAAATTAGCGAACAACAAGCTAATTAGCTGATCTTCATACTTTACGTCCAACATAAATTTTTAGCATGGCTGGCTTATAACAATTATCAATTATCGATAACCATTCCGCTGTTCGCTCAGGTTATGAGGAACGGTAATTATCAGTTAGAGCTGTGATTTAGGACAGACCAATGTGGGCGGTGACTTATCACATTACTATATCTGGTACTTCATCATTACAGCTTTTATTATGGCTGTTAATTACAACCCGCGCAATACAATGGACTTGAACAACGGCGACTATATTGCCACACTAGAACTAATTGTAATTCATTCATTTTTAAAATCCGTACCATTTTTGCAAGAGCTTTACAAAAAGTAAAAGGTTGTAATCTTTTGATGTTTCTTTAGAGACTCGTTTAAGGAACGCATGTTTAAAAGTTTATTTCAGGCCCCTAAGGATTGAGATGATAGAGTTCATCTTTATTATTTGTTTTGTTTAAGGTATCACGGCCTGCCGTAGACATAAAGCTATTTGAGAAAATATTTGGCTCCATCAGCGAAGATAACTAATGCATTTAATTTGGGGATAATCAGTTGTTATCGCCTATGTCGGCTAACATCACGTTACAATTGGCTTGAACCTTAATTTGGCTATTTACAAATTCGTCGGCAAGACAAAAGTACCCGATGATGAAAAGCCGCTGGAACGAGTAGATGTAGAATAAAACTGAAATCATTCCAAGTAAAAGACTGAATTATGTATTCTGTGTGCACAGCTGTAAATAGTTTTACTTGTGATTTATCAGTGTAATGTTATACAGATATGCTCACCAAATTTATTGAAATAAAAGGATTTCAGATGTTCAAAGAATTAAAAATTAACGTAATTGTGGGAAATAAATGGCGAATTATAATAATTTAATAAATTGCTGTTAATAGATAAATATCAAAAATTAACTTTTCTTTTTTTAAAGGATTTTCCACTAAAGCAGTGGGTTTCCTTGGCCTCGACATTGCACAGTCTCCTTCCAGGCTATTCTATCCAAGGCCCATTCCTCTCGTAGACCATGCCCCATCAAAAATTCCTCTACTTTGTTATCCCAGACTTTTCTTGTTCCATCAATTTTCCACCTATACACGTCTCTTGGCAGTCTTCCTTCAGGCATTAATTTTAAATGACCATTTAAGAAAGTTTTTCTCAATCTCTTTCAGAATGTTTCTTTCTATTTCCATATTTTCTCTTATTGTATCTTTTTTGACCTTGATGATTTTTGCCCGATTCGTCATAACGCTCAGTATTATACTTTTATAGATATTTCTTTTAGTTCTAGGGATGCTATTCCTACTCCATCGCATTGAATTTATTATTGATATTGCCTTTTTCCCATCAGCAATCATTTTTATTTCCATGTCACAGGAACCGTCCAGTTCAGTAATGGGTCCAAGATATTTTAAGTGTCAAATGAACTCTTTTCAGAGTCTCTCCTGGATTCAATTATTTGTCATCATTACTGAATGACATAAATTCCGTCTACTCAGCATTTATAACCAGACCCCTTAAATTTGATAATCCTCCTCTAAACTATAAACTTTTTCAACATGTAAGCAGCATCTTCTGTATCCTGGGCGATGATGAATTGGTCTTCCGCAAATGGTAAATTATAGAGAAATACATCTTCTTTGAAACGAATCCCTATGCGGTTACATTTTTTCCTTCACTCTGTCAGACATATTTCAAGAAAAATCTTGAACTGGGAGGGAGATGCACTGCACCTCTGGAGTAATCCTTTACTAGTTGGGAAATGCTCAGAAAGGTAATTTCCAATTTTTATTTGGCATGTATTCCCTTTGCATATTTATCTTATTATTTCTATCAGGTCGGTATTAACGTCTGCATTTATACACTATCGCTTTCTCCAGGTCTATGAATATTAATTTAATTTTCCGGCGTATGGCTTGATGCTTCCCCAGCAATTGCCTTAAAGAAAATATATGGTGGATGCATGATCTTCCGAATGTAAATCCACATTGCTGATCTAAACCTTTTCGTATTCGTATTCTAATTGGTTCTGATGATTTTACTAAGGATTTTTACAAAGAAGTTTGCAAGACAGATTCCTCTGTAATTTTTGCAGTGATTTCTGTCCACGTTTTTATAAATTGACCTGAGGCTTCATTTCTTCACAGGTGTGACCTAGTATTCTATAATATGGCTTCCATATTTTAACAGTTAGAAATCATTTCCATCTGAGTGGTGCTTTTTTAATTTAATTGCGTAAATGAAAGTAATAGCGAACACCAATGAAATTGCAGGAATGAAATAATTGAAAATATATCAAATTTGAATAATTCTAATAATTAAAAACCGTAGTATTAACGTAAGAGCAAACATGGAAGAAATTACGAAAGCAGAATGAATTACAAAACTCATGGAATTTTGGAAGTGTGGGTTGAAATAATGGAGAAAATCAAGAGAAATTTCGATTAAAAAAAAAATTGAGAAAATAATTGGATAGCTAATATATTTTTATAATAATGTTCACGAAATTAAACTTTAAAATTTAATTGCAGATACAGACATAAATACGATGGCACTCCAACATCATTGATATGATAAATAAATTATTTTCTCTAAATATTGCAGTTTTGGAGAAAGAAAAAATATTAATTTTCATATATGTTGATATTTTTTAATTTTTTTTTCCCAAAAAAAACAATATTATCATTTGCCAATCATAACGTTGCGATTTATATAAAATTAATTATGCTGGTGTATATTTGTTCGTACTTAGTTTTTTTTATTTATCGGGAGATTCTATAAACATTTTACTAGTGAAACTATATAAATCTTAATTTAATGTTTTGTATTATAAATATTCTTTGCTCCACGAAATTTTAAAGCAAGATAAACATTTTTTTTAGTGCAATTTAATGCGCAAAACAAACAATAAAAATCAGTGGTTATATTTCTTAATTAAAAACAGAATTTAAACTAGACCTGAAGATGTGCCATAGCAACTAATAAGAAAGAAGCGCAACTTTCCATATAACAACTTATAATTATTATAAATAAATTGTACTATGATGGCATTAGTTTCGCGATTGTATTCCGTATTACTAAATGTCGTGGCTACTTACGACTGGTGATAGCTTTTCCAAATCATAATTCTAGATAATGGAGTTTCACTATGAGTTTGAACAGTCACCTGCAGCTAGCAAGTGCTTCCACATCTTCCAGCAGTTGGTTATGTACTAAGTCCATTTCGATAAATAACCAAATAATAAATATCACAAGTATATACGTTACCATGAGTAGAGTGATTTGGGGCAAGTACGTTCTAAATTTTACTTAGTTCAACTTTGCAGGACTGTAACATTTTTATTTTTGAAGCTAGATTTTTTTATAAAATGTTCTTTAGACGATTATGTTTAAATATTAATAAATAAAAGGTATCTGGAATAGTCATTATTCAATTAAAAGCGTGTTTTGGGACACGTGCAAAGTATAAAAAAAATATTTTTAAATTTAATTCGCTAGCCCGTAGTTGCCTCGACAAAACATGATATTGTATACCAGGCACACTTGTCACACAGCAGAAGTCTGCGCTCTCCCCTACTATCATGTTTAGCTGAGTGACTGCGGACAAGTTCTTAAAAAATATAAAACTGTCAAGGAGAAAGGTGATACACAAAATATTTTGAAGATCAGCTTCTGCAGGTTCCAAAAACATAATCATTACTGGTAGATAAACTGCGATACAGCTGTACTGCAAAATTTGACAGACACAACTTCATCAACAGGTTCGAACTAGTATTTTTACAACTCGTATTTTACAAGTATACTTAACCTTAGCGAAGTTTCCTGACTAATCCACGAATGTAAATCCACATTGCTCATCTGAACTTTTAAATTCGTTTTATAATTGGTGTCCGAGGATTTTTACAATGGGATTTGCAACGCAGATTCCTCTGTAAGTTTTGCATTGCTTTCTGTTCCCTTTTTTATAAATTGAGCTGAGGCTTCATTTCATGAAGCTTTCTTGTTCCCGTTTTAATATGAAACACAAATTTGAAATTTTCATGCAGGAAAATTCTAACAAAACGTTTGATTGACCTTCTGGAGTTCTTAAATTTTAAATATCAGCCTCTGTAATTATCCCAATTCTAAATTATCTTTTGAAAATTTGATTTTATGAAATATAATATGGAAAACCCACCAAAAACTTTCAAGATGAACCGTTCATAGAGTGATGCAACGCGTGAACAAGTGAAGATTTAACTTATGAACATAAATTTGATGAAAAATTAGAAATTGTGAACTGAAAAGAAAATGCCCTTAAAATTTTCTCCTGGCTCTGAAAGTTCTTATTTCTATAATCAGTATCTATCATGTCTTCCATTTTTCAACTTTTTCTTCAGTTTATTTTTCTTGATAATGGGTTTTCGAAATTTTTTGACTGCGTCTTGACTGCTTCTTCCACTGCTGTGACCCCAACTTGGTTCTAACAATGTTGAAAGGTCAAAATGTTTTGTCCCATGAAGCAGTTATTTTCGAACTAGCTACTGGACTTATATAAAACGATATACCGATAAAGTAACGTGAGATATAAATAAAACGCTGATATATTAGATAATATGATGAGAACAGTAGAGGCGGTGTGAACCTAGGAGTGAACCGGAATCGATAGCCCAACATTATTGAGTAATGGTCAGACTCCGACGATAAATCCTCCACAGCAATTACCGATATGCTGTGTCTTCGAGCCTGGTCCAGTCGGAATAAGGAGAGAGCATCGTCATAGGTGGAATGTTCATCTTACTTTAAGAGGAATGTATCCAATTTATTACAGTATTTCTCGATATAAATCATAGGGAAGTGATACCATACCAGTGAATATCTGGAGCATCTTAATTTTTTTTTAGCTTTGAAGAGACGGATGATTGACAGCGATGATAATTCCAAATAATAATTTATCGGGAATCAGCGAGATGAAAATTACCTAGTTGCTCTTGTATTTGTAAATTTAAATTTATTTATTAAAATCAATAATTTGATAAAGCGGTGAAGGCCAACTTCATATGGAGCATAGAGAATATAAATTGAATTTGAAAAAGCTAAACAAAAAAAAAAACAAACAAAAAACATTAAACCGAAACGAAACAACTTTCTAAAGCAACTGTCTGAGTTCGGACAGTTAAAAAAAATGTAAAATAAAAACCAAGCTCGTCTCGCATTCCCTTTCGCATTCAGAGATCACCCTGATTTTACGTCGATATTTTTGTTGTAATTAAAACACCCAATTTCAAAATTGAATTTTCTTTATTTCTCATCAAAAACACTCATTTTCAACGTTTCTGGTTCTCTTTATTTTGATCCTTACTAATTAAAATACTTGCAATGTTTTAATATGATCACTATTTTAAATTTTGATTTTATTAAAAATGTCAACGTAATGTTTTTCTATGTTTTTTATACCTATGTTAAAATTTACTACTCTATTGATATATTTGGTGATATATATTGATACAAAATTTTTTCTAGTTTTATTATCATTTTCCTTATATAATATTGTTACATTAACAAAAACCAACATGATTATTAATTATACTATGCTTTGACAAAGCTGTTGGCCCAAACGTGTTGGCCCTCAATGTTGGGACATTTCTCCTGAAACCCTAAGGAAGAATTTTAATTTGTAGGGATCAAAATAAAGATAAGAGAGATGGGAAGCAGGACTAGGTTATTTTGGATTAGTTAAGATAAACATAAAAGAACTTAGTCTAAAACAGCAATGCTAACAGAGTGGACAGGCAATATGGGATTCAAGTAAAAAGATTAATTTTTTAAAATAATAGATTAATTAACTGTTCATAAATGAAAGAATTGCAATTAGGATTTAGAACTAGTAAAGAATGGTAATCTTAAAAAATAGAGGACGTAGAAGAAAAAGTAACTAAAAAAAAATTATACACAGGAAGTAATTAAGAAATATGACGATTTATATATGATCAGTATATAAAAATAAAGTATGTGAATTAAGATAATTAATATTAATTTTTATTAAAAACAATTTTTAGTCTATTCTCACATATATTTTTTAATATTTATAAAGAAATAAAAAATAACCCGCAGACATTACAGAAATAATTTATAAATTTATAAGGTGTATTTTAGATATCACAACTTGAAGAAGGGCAAGAGAGCCAGAAACGTTATTAAAAATGAGTTTGCATTTCTTATGTCTTAACTTAGAATGTAGGAAATTACATACATTTAAAAATAACCTCTATTAGCTTTATTAACTAGTCCTTCTTTTATTACTTTTGTAAGGTAGGCCTCTTTTTTTGTGAAATTTGACTAGATAAATCATTTAAACAACATGTGAATTACATTAATTAGATAGAAACTATTATTTTTAAAAAATGGAAACATAGGTTTTGTTAACGGATGGTTTTGTTAAATGATAAGGTATACTAACTACATTTAATTGGTGAAGCATCCTAAAAAGTTAAATAATACTACCGATCAGTAATTTAGTAATAAAAAAAGTCCAGGTTTGGGAAAATAAATAATCTCAAGTAACCAACACCAATGACCGTATTATTATGGCATTTATAAACGCTTCTGAAGAACGTAGAGGGGGAATTTCTTCACAGTTCTCCGGTTAAGTAACGTATAAAGTTAAGTGTACACTTAGCAGAATTGACCACTCCACAAAGCCTTTTAGCAGAGATATATTGCACAGCTCTTTACTTAATACACACATATACACGTATGTGTGTGTACACACACACACACACATATATATATATATATATATATATATATATATATATATATATATATATATATATATTATATATATTATATACATTATATTTTAACAGGTATAGAATATATGTCTATTATGTTTTGTTTTTCGTAAAATATATAAATAAAATATTATTTAAATAATAAAAACCTTTCTTTAAAAAAAAAAAATTTCTTCTGATAAGTTAGCGCGAGTAACATTCTTTCCGAAGTGCATTTCTTAAATTTTCACTAAACATTTTAAATCAAAAAAGTATATTTTGATTATTGGGCGATCACCATACAACGGCAACTGGACCTACAAGCTAACAACGCAAAAAAAAAAAAATGAAAAATCAAGAAACGCATTTCTTTTAGTGCTTAACTCTCTTAACACAATTTTTTTTAAGTAATTAGAAAATCGAAAAATCGTAAAACTCGCAAATTAAGTCAGCTTTTTCACTTTTTGTCACTTGAATAACTATTATAGAGGGCTCAAGGCTAATTTACAAGAACTGGAATTTTTTTTTACAGATTTCGAAGGTGATTGTTCATTTGCGGATGGCCCACCAGATTTAAAGATTTATAGTTATAGACTCATACAAGAAGAAGATATGAGAAAAATAACATAAATATACCTATTTCCAATCGATATCATTTGATCTTTCATTTCCTAATCTACATTTTTTGCTAGATTAATTAATTAATTCATAACAATATAATAAACACTAAATCAACGTATTACGGGAATAAAGAAATTTTTTATAAATACATATAATCATAAATATATCATTTAAGGACTGCTATATAAAAGGGTACAGGAGGAGGAAAATTGAATTTACCAATTTTGGAGCGAACGCAGTTCCTTTCCACCCCATTTACATAATGCGGAATGCAGTTAGTATTCACACCAATTAATTCAGCTGTCTCGGGCGCTGTTAATTTACTTACGGCGTGACTTAAAATTGAGGTTGCAATATTCAAACCGTGGTACAAGTTAAGAAAAGGGTAAAGGTGCTTTAGTAGCTCAGAGGCGTGCTCCGCCTAGAAGTTATGTATATATATAGACACATACCTATATAAATTTCTGATTTTACTTATTATTATATTTTTAATTATTTATTATTTAATAGTTGTTAAGAAATTTATATTTGACGCTTCAACTATTTAACCAACGGATCAAACATTGCGCATAATTTTATATAGACAGTCCTAAATAAAACTGGTACGGTCTGATAATAATTGTTAAGTTTATAAACTATGTATCGTTACATATTGAAGATTATCTATCCTCTGTCACATTATTTAAGTTGCCTTCCTTTTTCCATATTTAACCACTGTTAAAGGTACTACCTTCTGCCCTCCTAAAGTAACTGTTCTACGAATCATAAAGATGCCATTACACTGCTATTCTAGCTTTGACAAGATCTCTTTTAAATTGATGACTTCTCAAAAAACTTTCCATATTTTATACTTACTAATTGAGATATATATATTTGAATATACTAATCAAAATTTCAAACTAAAACATCATAAAAATGATAGATAATATCTATAATTTTGAGATGGAGCATTAATAGCTTCTATTTTAAGCCATCATAACATACAATTTAATTGCGTGAGGCGACAGAGAGACCTGAATTCGTCCTCGGTGCGAATTAAAAAACCTTGGTGAGGGACAGTCCGCCGGTCCACTCTCTCCTCCCCCCCCCTTCCTCCCGAAATTATCAAATACTTTTTTTCATTTTTATCTGTAAACAAAAATTGTATAAACCTCATATTTCATAAATAATATACCTAGGCATATAAAATATATTTAGAGAGGGCCCCCTTACATACCCGATTGGGGTGGGTTTCTTTAACGAAATCAAATCCTGGCTACGGCACTGGTGGGGGGATGAATTTTGGACTCGACTTAGGAAAATAGAGGCAGTATTCCCTAACTTAATGAGTAAACGAACGGGTCTTGGATAATTTGAACAAAAACAATACTGTAATCTACGAATAATAATGATAATATAAAAAATATCTTTCAGCTTCTCTTCGTTCTATAGTTGAGACTGTCGCAATTATTTTTCTGTCAACAGTTCACAGGGTTTTGCTTAAATACTTCTAGAATTTTTCAAAGGTACCAGCAATATCAACACTATATAACTGGAGGGACTATTTATGCGTCGGTACGGATTTCTGGCCCCTTACCAAGGTTGTCCCTTTAAGGCTAATTAAAATATGTAAATTATATCCTATATTTTAAATCCAGCCACCTCTCCCACCCTCTCCCTATTTAAAATTGGTAAAAAAATGTTTAAATCTAGAAAAAGATGAATTATAAATAAGGTAAAAATAAGTTTGTGGCTTAAAATCAAAGCTAGTGATAAAAAAAATCGTATCTTTTCGAAAATCCCGTAATGCAACATTCACAATGTCTGCTCGTTAGGATTAAAATAAGGTTTTAATTTAAGAACATTATTAGAAGAAAATTATTATCAAGATCTTGCGTGGTAACGTCAATTTGCTGATATAACTTTAACCACTTATTGAATGCTTCAAATTAGCATACTTTAATTAACGTGGTAATCATTTTAACTATCATTAATACCACTAATCAATTTCAAAAATAAAGTTAGTAATAAAATTATTCAGATTTTTTTTTTGGGATAGTTTGACAGTTTATAATTTAATATGGAAAAATCCAATCACAGTTGATGCAATTTTAATTCCGCCTGAAATACTCCGATAGCGACCACATTAAACATTACGAACAAACGGTCCATGTCCCCTTCATTTGTACTGACAATAAGTTCCGAAATAGAGCCTTTAATGAGCATAAATCAACTTTGCCCCGGAAAGTTTGTCACCCTCGGTAGAATCCCAAATGCCTCGGAGCAATTATTTTATACTGTCAGAACTTCTTCCAGAGAATGGACCAAATTAGGCGACGAAATCCCTCTAACAGTTCCGAAATCTCTTCTTTGCTCGAGCTGGATCGTTCTTTATGACGCCTAGAATTTGTTTGAAAAACCGCTGGAAATTTTAAACTCTGCCTTTCATCGGGTTGATAATTTTTCTAAGAAAATGGCCCAAAACAGTATAGTATTAATATTGTTATTATTTTTATTTACAGCAAAGTGGACACGATGAAATGTATTATACTACATACATGTATTATGAGTCATGAATTGACGCGCGCTTCAAGCAACGCGGCCCTTGACGGTCAATCATTTGATTAAAGGATTGAGTCAAGAATTGAAGCGAGCTTCAAGCAGCCCGTAAATTAACCAACCCTTAAATCTTACATTATTACTCGCGCACAGCCGGTATTAAAACACTTATAATATAATGAATTTTATATAGCACTTATATAACAGACAGATTTTTTTCCAAAACCAATAGGCTTTTTCAAGAAAAACAAAATAAAATAAACTGGACGTGTAATATTTAAATACAAAAATTATTTAGAGTATATAAACAAATAGATTACTGCAATCTGGTATTAACAGCAAGTTAACCATCTCAATAGAAAAGTGCTTTATTAAGTTGGTAGGTCTAATAAAAAAAAAATTTCCTCTGAAGTTTTTGTGACTGCGATTTCAATCTGATGAAAGATAGATCGTTGTAATACCAGAGCGACGGTTCCGGGATACCATCCGCTGACTCCTCAGACACTCTTTTTTGTTCGATCGCCTTCTGTTCACCATTAAGATTTGTTCTTAAAACATTAAATTTTACTTTCCCTTACCTACAAATATGAAATATAAAATTCAAAGTCCCCTGAGTTCAAAATAATTTCTGAGTCACCTTGCTATTCCTACTGTTTATGGATGAAATTGCAGCAATCTGCAAAAGACGATCTAAGAGGACGTTTCTGGGGCGAAGAAATTTACTTCTCATTGTGATCCAGTTTCATCTGTATACTGACGATATTGTCCTTATTGCGGACTACGTAGATATGCTGCAGCAGACAGTAACGGAATGGCACGAAGAGCTCCGCAGAAAAGGCATTCTTATCAGCAGTAGCAAGAACAAGATTCTACAGGTGGAAAGAGTACAGGAAGATGCCCAGGTGTAACGGAGAAGAGAAGGAAATAGACATGCAATTCGCACACCTTGGAACAGTTATCGACGGATCTGGGAAAGTGGATCCAGAAATCCTAAAAGTAAGGCAAACTTGATCTACAACCAGATTGGCAAATTGGGATACTGTGGTCGGCAAGCGAAAAGGGAGCAAAAATGTGAAACTCCATATATTTAAGTCTGTGCACCTGGTTGTACTTCTGTATGGCGCTGAGAGCTGGGTTATTGACAGACAAACAGGAGAGCAGAGTGACGGCTGCGGAAATGAGGTTCTTCCAAAGAATTGCAGAAAGAACAAGAAGGGATTGTACCCGGCAATGAGTGGTTCAGGGAAGAATAAGGGACACTCTCAATAAATGCCCCAGATGCTCGTCAGCTAAAGTGGTTTGGCCGTGTCGTCAGGATGAAAGAACACCGAGATCCACTGAACACCATGGACTATGTCCCTGACCGTAGAAGACCCCGAAGCCGACCAAAGGAGGTCTTACCTGGATTAAGTCGACCGTTTATGCAAAAGGAGAGGGAAATATATGCACCAGACCAGAAACCTGGCAAAAGACAGAGATCAATGGCAGTTTTGACTAGAAGCTCCCCTACGCTGAGAGGCACTACAGGGTGATGCAAAAGAAGAAGAATAGTCGGAATAACCAAATCTCGCAAAAAGATGTGTGTGAGTGTGTGCGTGTGTGTCTGTACGTCTGTCTGTGCGAGCGTGACGAGCCTATCTCACAAACGAAAAGTAGTACGAAAGTGAAATTACGTATTTAAGGAATGTATATTCCTGCGATTCTAGTTTATTCTATTTGGATGGAATAGCCTGGAACGCAGACTAGAATTCCTGGGATGTACCTTTTTCGTCAAAATCGACTAACCGGAAATGCCACATTATGTATTCGATTTTACACTTCTTTTATTTTACTATTTTCTGGAAAACGCCTCTAACGAAAAGATCGGACTACTATTAGCAAAAATACAGCGTATCGGACTAACCGAAAGTGCCAATTATACTATCGATTTTACACTTTTATGCAATTTTCTCGTAAACGGCTCAAATGATTTTGAGAAACTTGCCTAATGTGTTTTCCTTAAAGTCCTTTAACTTTTCAAATATGTAGTACATCAACGAGAAAATGCAAGGAAAAAGATATAAAGAAAAGAAAATTTTATTTGCGCATAACTCAAAAAGTATACATTTTATGGTAAATTATTTATGAAATCATATGAAAGGTAATTAAAATACCTGAAAAACAAACAGGAATCATCGAAATTGGACCAGTATTAGCAAATATACAGCGTACTTATAAGGACTACAGGACTCTGGATTTAACATCCGAGTAGAGACGGATGCGACCAAACCTTCTCCCATCCAGCAACCAACCTTGGGACCAAGCTTTGTAATAATGTAATAATAAAGTAAAAATTTACTTAATAATTAGCCTCCTCCCAATATGTTCTAAATTGTTTGAGAAACAAAAGACTTCTTGACATACTGACAAACATTAACATAATACCTAACCATCAATTTGGATTCCGAACCCAACATTCAACCATCCAACAATTACACAGGGTGACATACTACATTGTGACAGCAGTATTTCTGGATGTCGGTCAAGCTTTCGATAGAGTCTGGCACGAGGGGCTTCTCTTCAATCTTAAGAGGATACGTTCTCCGACCTATTTTCTTATTCTTCAATCCTTTCATTCTGAAAGATTTTTCTATGTCTGCCAAGACTCAGAACTTTTTACCATTAGACCGGCCTTGAAGGAATACAACAGGGATCAATACTAGCTCCGCTGCTCTGCATCATAAATACACATGATATTCTAAACAGCACCGAAACTCTGACAGCGACATATAAAGAGGATACAATTTTAACAAAACATCAGAATCCAGCACAGACTTTACATCATCTAACAACACTTCATGAATGGTGCAAACTTTGGATAATTCGGCTCAACCAAGACAAATCACAACATATAACTTCTTCGAAACTTGCCCTCCAATATATCTCGACAATGTAGTAATTCTGCAGACAGACAAAATTCGATACCTTGGCCTGAAATTTGACAGAAGAATGACTTGGGATCCACACATCAAGAACAAACAAAAGACATTAAACCAAAGACTCACTTCTTTCAAGACGGTCAAAACTGAAGCTTAGACATAATTTGAATTAGGGATTGATAAATTATTTGCCACTTCTATAATTTTGTTTTTATTGAAAACTAGTTTCAAATGCTATACATTCATCTACAGTTCTAAAAAAAAAACAAAAATTCAAAAATAAGCAATTTAAAATACAGTTCGGTATTATTATACATATTAAATTCAATGAAATATAAATTTATGTATTTAAATTACATTTGATTTAAAATTATGTCCAATCGAATAAATTACTACAATAGTGACATGATGACAAAGGGCTTTCATTCCACACAGATTGTCGTTTGTCATATATTTCTGTTTTAGGGTCCTACCAAGGTCCAAATTAGAATGTTTAACAATTTCTTTTCACATATACCAGTGACCATGAGATATCGATAGAAGTTTATCTTCTATAGCGTAATCCTGAGAACCTGGATTAAGAAACAGCGTTTCCCTGATACTTATATAAAAGAAAAAGAAAAAATGACATACCATAGCGTCCGTAGAAGAACAAATAAAGGATAAGTGGATCTCCGAAGATCTCTGATCCCTGATATATCCACGTTCTGAGTCGGCAACCCTTCCAATTTCCAGTACTAAACCAATAATGTGAATATCCATGAAAGAAAAAGTGAAAGTAAAGTCACAGTTGGAAATAAAAACAAACTTACTGAAAAAAAGAAGAAATATAAAACCGCTTTCGATGAAGGAAATACAATCGACAGTTGAGTAGTTCCGAATAACACAAAACTTTCGCATAACACGTTTTACGAATAAATGAACTGCAAAGAGGATAATCATAACGTTATATAAAAATCACATAATTAGAAAATTATAAAAGTTATTCTTGGATATTTTTCCGAAAGGCGATTTTTTTTTTCTGCATGTACTCTTAACGTTTCTACAAACAAAGCTATGCACACTGCGGGAAACGACATTAGTCTAATGACTCAGTGAAAAATTACCACGCAAGAAGATTTGGTCTTAACGCATAATATTAAGTGCAGCTAATATAAAAGCGATGACAATTTAAAAAAAAGAACAAGATAAATGGAACTAAATGAAATCATTTCCATAAATAATTACAAGAAACTAAAATACAATTGAATTTTACAAAACACTAACGATTAATTTAATGATTTGGTTTTAAGGAACTAAAGATATATATATATATATATATATATATATATATATATATATATATATATATATATATATATATATATATAGATATATACACACACACACACACATTAATGTACATATACACATACACACACACAAACCAAATATGATAAAAGTACGCGTGCGCGCTTCCACCACTTCTAGTTTAATCCGTCGTTCGTTTTACACCAATTTAATTAATAACTTGGGGAAGAGCCCCGTCTCAAGGACGGTTCAAATCACTAGGAAAATACAAAACATAATATTCAGTAAGCATTAATTTATTAATTAAGTAATTTACTTATATATATATATATATATATATATATATATATATATATATATATATATATATATATATATTAATTATTCTTATTTATGTAAGGGCTCCCATAATAAAGTTATCTACTGGCATTCTCTATAATCACTTTCAGATGCTCCTAAATTTTCTATTAATACAACTTAGAAACAGATACGGGGCAGTCTATACCGTACCCGCAATACTGAACGGTTGTGATGGTTTAGCAGGTCTACCGTCTCCACCTGGTCGGGTCGGACGCATCAAACGGTTATATTATCATATATAAATGTTTCCATCTGCTATTTATACTTTTTACTTTATTTTCCAACAAAATATATTAGTTTTTCACTTTCTTTACAGCTCCGATAAGTCTGATTTGAGCTGAAAATTCAAGGTAAACTCTGGCACTACTCACATGAAACAGAATGCCAAAAAAAAAAAAAAAAAAATAATTGACTTTATATAATATATCGGAGAATGGAAATCATCGATTAAGAATTTTATAAATCATTCAATTACAAAAAAAAAACAATAACCAGAACAAACGGAAAATGATTTCATTATAATGGATTAAAAACTACCTATATTTCCACCCCAAAAGATTTTCTTTACTTGGAACTATTTGTGATCTTCAAGAATTTAAACTGCATCTGAAGTTTCACGGAAATAGTTGTTTTTTTAATTTGCTTAGGGGAGCCATGAAACTTAAATTAAAATAGTTTTTACTAATTATTAAAGTAAATTATGTGAGTTGTTAACAGTTGTTAACTCTAGTGAACTAATTAAGAAATAAAATCTGCTATCACTACTAATTATTGTATGTTCATTTTTTTTTATCACATTTTATTATAGAAAAATAAATTTAAATCCAAACAAGTAGTCAACCACTCCCACTTCATGTCAAGTAAAAAAATTAGTCATTTCTACATCTACATTCGTAACCTTTTCCAGATTTATTACTTAAAAATCAGCATTCAGTTTCAATTTTTATCGTGGAAACATTATTAATTATTTATTTTGTATTCATGCTCTCTAAGGCAAAATAATAAACAACAGCGCTCGATATAGAACAAATGTTCCTCGGACGCCTCGTTATGCCTCTCCAAAACGTACAATCATAAAATAGTTTGATTAATGGTCAATATAAGGAATCTTTTATTACAAAGCAAGATTGAGTTTTGACCCGTGTTGACTGTTGCTTTTAGATGATTCCTATTCTAAACGTTACCGTTTGGAAACTGATCACATTAGAAAGTAGAGTGACCTATCAATTTGTAATTTGATTATGAAGATTTACAAATTTGCCATTGACCAGAGGAAGAAAATGATTTCTGAAGTAATTGGAGTTGCTGTTCATCAAGTTGCACAAAATGGCTGAGGAATCCCTTAGAGGGCTCCGAGCTCCCCATTCAGATCCAATTCCCGTCCTAATAATGATGGCTTCCGGTGACATATAGAGCTGAGTCATTTCAAATGCTCATCAAATTATTCTCATGCATTGAAAAAATGAACATCATTAAAATTAACAATAAAGTTCTTTATAGCTTAGCTCTGAAAAATGTTTGCGTGAATACACAATAAAATACATTATATGTATTATTGTGCTAATAAAGAGTAAATAATTATAAGGATATAATAAATATATAAAGGTTCAAGCAATAACGAGAAAGAAGTTTGGAAGGTCAACGATTGTCCCTGAATTTCAGTATCTTAATACAAATAATAATAAAATTAAAAAATACTCAAGTAAAGATATTTCATCAAATATCAAAAATTTCAAAATTCAAATACAACTGAAGATATTTCAAAAGCTCATAAAATTAAATTTATCAGAAGAGTTTAAGCTATTAATGAAAGAGCAAGATAGGTAAAATAATCACAACAGTGAAAGGTTAAATTCAAACAGCAGCTCAGAAAATTCAGAAAAAATAAAAGACACAAACGATACTCATAAAATAGATATAAAAGATCTGTAGTCCGTTCGCCAAGACAATATCGCTGAAACGTCTCTAACTCGGCACCATTCTCATTTAATTTAAATTGACTTAAATTAAACTAAATTATATTAAATAAACTTTACTTAGTGACTAAAATTTAGTCACTAATAACTATAATTTGTTTGCGCTTTGTCTTGTTTATACGTGTCGTAACCCATCACTCTGCGGCAATCTTTCGGCGAACGGACAATAGTTAGATTTTTATATTTATCTGAAATTCTAAACGTGACTTTAGACATTGCTTTCGGAATCTTACAATTTTATCTAAACAATAATTTTTCCCTTTTTTAAATATTTGCTACCTTTAATCAAATGAAAATAATTCATCGCGGAGCTTGTAACAAACAATAATAGTTAGGAGGTGTACAACGTCGAAACAATTGCATCTCTCATAGCCTTTATCTTGACTTTTAAGATAAAGCTATATCTCCGTTTAAGTGGCTACTAACTTAATCAAACACAGGGTTGGGTGTAATCCATTCCAAGCTCACCCTCCTCAATAGAAACCAATCAAAACCCAAATCATCGAGGTTAGGTCGCAATCCTTGCATCCACG
Organism: Rhaphigaster nebulosa; assembly: GCA_948150685.1. NCBI lineage: Eukaryota > Metazoa > Arthropoda > Insecta > Hemiptera > Pentatomidae > Rhaphigaster > Rhaphigaster nebulosa. The sequence goes on along the minus strand of OX411308.1, from coordinate 114,937,466 downwards.
TTTCGGCCAACCTCAAGTAAATTTATCTGTTAGCTTAGTTCTAATTACCCTTTTAGTGACTTGCCCGCTATCCATACTGACAACTTAAGGCACCCATTTATTATTATACAAATTAATTGTATGTTAGCTGAGCTTTGCCTTGCTGAGGAGCCGCCTAGATTCTCTAGTCGAGTCATCCTTCTTCTGATCAATTATTTTACGCAATACTTTTATATTGGAAAAGCTAAGGCATCATTATTCTCTTAGTATAAGCAGCCACATTTCGTATCCGTAGAGAACAGTAGGAAGTTTAAGAATGTGGGACAGTAGTCTCGTCAACTCATAATTTTCACTAGAAAAACAACAATAAATTCCCGTCTTACTTTTATTTATTCTTGAATGTTCTTTCTTTCTTTTGATTATTTAATCTATATTTCAACTTTAAATTACTTGTAAAACATTTGATATACGAGCCTATATGAGCAATATTGATATATGAGCAAATATGTTTTTAAATTCAATATAAGTAACTTTAATTAAATAAATAAATAACTTAACCAACCCGAAGGTTCGATCCCAACAAACTCTCTCCATTTGATTCCATCAAAAACCCAAGTCCTCGCCAAACACAAGCTTAGTTAGAAAAGATCCGCACGCTCATAGAAAAAAAGTTTTCATTTATTCGCCATCTGTTCTCAGTCCCCTTTTGTGAAGCAGAATCAGTGTGAATTCTTTCCATTGTTCAGGCATTTTCCTCCCTCTAGATTATTTTCACGAATATACCTACATTAATTAAACAGTAGAAGAAAAAATAATATTTTTTAACCAGCAAGATAAGAAAAACACATCACAGAAATCTAACAAAAGATATGGGGCAAAGTATTACAATTATTTAATTCCACTTCCGTTTGCCCTTAGCGAAAATTGTTCCACTTTTCGGGTAAGTCTGTTATATTCTTTAGATAAAAACAACACCCAACCTTGTATTGGCCATAAAATTGTTGTGTTAGGAATTGATGAATTATTTGCCACTTCTATAAATTTGCAATTGCAACTATTGGGCAGCCAAATACAAGAGAAAAGCTGGAAGATCAGAAATTAAAGGACCATTTATGTGCATTTAATAATAAAACAGAGAATTCCAACTTTGCAATTCATTTAAATGAAAAAAAAAAATTCATCAAAAACTCGAGAGTTAAATTAATACATCACGTAGAAAACTAAATACATCACGTAGAAACTAATACATCACGTAGAAAATTAAATATATATGAAGCACTTCAAATAATAAAATCCTTTAAACTCAATCCAGATTTTTGCTTAAGTGACCAAATAAATATCTCCAATAGTCCAATCTTAAATTAATTCCCATCCATAACAGAAAAAAACAATTACTCAACGGAATTACCGGAGAAACCTTTATTCTCCCCCCTAAACCGTACCATTTACCTACAAACACCTGACCCTTCTTCCATTACTAGTTCAGTGCGAGAACGAACCAATGTACTCCTATTCTGTTTGATATAATCTACTTAAACCTAGGCTAGTACCAACATATATATATATATATATATATATATATATATATATATATATATATATATATATATATATATATATATATAAATTAACATGTTTGAGACACTAAAAACAAAAAAAAAAGAAAAGGATTTAATAAAAGCACACAGAGAGAGATCGGTTACAACTGACTTTATTTAGAAAGTAATCCTCTTTATATAAGGTCTAGGAGTTGTTTACACTCATGAGAGGGATTAAGCTCTGTTATTACCCAGCTCTGGCTCTTAACTCCCCCCCTCCAGTTTCCAGATACTTTTGGAAACTTAAAGGAGTGACCAGTCTGAGCAATTCACAGCATTTATCCCTGTACAACGTTACAGCTCCTAGAAACAACCAAATCCATAAACTAAATACATACAATTCTATAAAACAAAAGTGTTCAAACAGAAAACACAACTAAACCACGGCCTGTTGCACTGTTGCACAATAATAAGCACTAGACTGTAAATAACATAAAACTAAGAAATACAATTTAAATAAAAATTATAATACAACCAAAAACAAAAAAAAATACACTCTCGTTTACATTTCCTCCGGTTGCACAGGCGAAGGCACTCCAGACCCCAAAGGAAACTTCAGTTGCTCGATGTGGACTGTTCGCCGCCTCTTAGGGTCCCCAATACTTTCGATCGTTACCACGTTATGTTCGCGTATTACGACGACGCGGAATGGTCCCTCGTATCTCCGCGGTTCTTTTCCCCTGTTAGATCCAATCCGCCGTATACAACTGACCCGATCTTTACTTCCCCGCGATCCCGTACCTTTGCGTTTTCCTTACCTACCCTGGTTCGTTTCTCCTTTATTATTTTTTTTCGCGCTTTTTTCCACGACTCCCGCAATCGGACGTGGTTTGCCATGATTTCACGGCCGTTCGTAATGTCCCCTATCGTCGCCTCACAATCTCTACTGGGGCCTCGAACCCCAAATAGTACTTCGAACGGCGCAAATCCCGTAACTGAGTGGATTGAATGATTGTATGCCGCAATCGCCTTCCGCATCGCTATATCTGGGGTCCACCCCTGTTCCACGTGGTACACTCTGAGGTGGTCACTTAGGGTGCTATGCAACCGTTCTACCCCTCCCCTACCCTTCGGGTGTCCCGGAGTGTTAAAGTGCCACCTGACTTCTAATTTCCGCATTTCCTCACTCAGGATCACGTTATCGAATTCCCTCCCTTTATCGGATGTTATACGGTCGGGTACTCCGTAAAACATGAACCACGTCTGTAAGGCTAGTAGCACCGATTCCGCCGCTTTGCTTTGGATGAGATGAGCCATCGCCACTTTACTGAAAACGTCTATAGCCGTCATCCACGTGAATCCCCTCCAAGTGAACGTGTCCACTTGAAGATCCCGGAGTGGTAATGTACCTGTTGGCGTTTCTTCTTGTACTGCTTGCGGTGGGTGACGATCATACTTAGTAGTCATGCAGACCTCGCATGCTCCAATGACTTCCTGGATGGTCCGCCGCATCCCTGACCAATAGTACCGTCTCTTGAGTGCTTGTAATGTTTCACTGACCCCTCGGTGGTTGGTCTTCCCCTGGTGGTACGCCCCGGTTAACTCCTTCTGTCGTTCGACGTCTCTGATGGTTTCGACCATTACCCTACATCGAATGAAGACTCGATCTGGGATTTGATCCGTCTTCCACACCTGTTTGATTTTATCCCAGATGGTGGCGTTACCCACATATATGTGGTGTGTCTTACCCGGTTTAGACGCGTCTTTCAGTGCTTTACAGACGAGATCTAATCGCACCTCTGGTTGTGACGAGATAACATTCACGCGTGACCTCCCATAACGCGAGTACTCAATAGCGAGCATCCCCGACGTCTTCGTCTTCCAGATTACTTGGCGCGGTTTATCATTAACGATCTCGTCAATTTCCTCTATATCCTGGGGTCTCTCATCCGTAGAACTGTCTCTGGGTGATGACGTCTCTTCCCTCTCTGCCTCTGTCGTAGCCTGCTCCCCTTCGCCTTCTGGTGACCAATCCTGTAAAAATTGTCGGATGTCTCTCGATGATCCCGCTACGTCCTCTTCTATGGAATTCACCGTCAGCGCCCGCGACAACCAGTCGGCGACCACATTCTCTTTGCCGGGCTTATAGACGACGTTCATAGAATACTGGCTTAACTTCTCTTTCCATCGCGCGACTCGAGCCGACGACTCTTTCAACTGTCCAACCCACTGTAGCGGCCTGTGATCAGTCTGGACCCTAAATCTTCTTCCGAATAGGTATGGCCGGAAATGGTCGATAGCCCAAACGATGCCCAACAATTCCCTCTCGAGCGCGCTATATCTTGCTTCGGCATCCGACAGTCTTCTGCTCGCGTACGCTATGGGCCGTTCCCCACGGTCATTCTCCTGGGATAACACTGCACCCAAGGCATACTCGCTGGCATCCGTGGTCACTGTAAACTGCCTATTGAAGTCTGGGAATGCTAGAATAGGTTCCTCCTTTAGGTGTTCCATACATTTCTTCAGGTTGTCCTCCATGCTAGGTGTGACGACCAACCGCGCTCCCTTTTTCAGTAGATTATTTATAGGTACCAAGTAACGCGCCATGTCCGGTACAAACCGCCGGTAATAGTTCAGGGCCCCCAGAAGTCTCCTTATGCCTTTTACATCCCGGGGTATTGCCATCCTGGTAATCGCCTCCACTTTGGACCTATCCGGTTTAACCCCTTTTCGCGACACTGTGTGACCTAAAAAATTTATTTCGGCCAAACCCAAAACCGACTTTTCTGGAGACAGTTTCAAACCGAATTCCCTTATTCTCGCGAATACCTGTCTCAGGTGTTGCTCGTGTTCCTCCTCGGATTTACTGACTACCAACAGGTCATCCATGTAGACCTGGCAGATCCCTTCGTCGATACCCCTGAGGAACTCATCCATTAATCTTTGGAACGTGAGGGGCGCGTTCTTCAGTCCAAAGGGCATTCTCGTGAACTCATAGTGCCCCCGTTCAAACGTGAAGGCCATTTTCGCCTGATCTCTAGAGTGAATTTTGATCTGGTGATACCCCGCCTTTAAGTCTAATGTGCTGAATATGGTAGCCCCGCTAAGCCTGTCTATTATGTCCTCGAACCTGGGAATCGGATAAGCTTCGTCTTTCGTATTGTCATTTAACTGACGAAAGTCCACAACTACTCTATATTTTTCTTGCCCTGTCGTACTCTTCTTCTTTAATGCCCACAAGGGACTATTAAACGGGGACGAACTATTAATTATGATTCCCTGCCGCTTCAACTCCTCCAACTCTTCCCGGATGTGTTGCTTCAGCGCTTGGGGATACCGTTTTTCCTTCACGTACGTAATTTTTTCTTGTTTTAACGGAATTTCGTGTAATGTCTTTCCCGTGACACCTAATATCTCCCCTTCCTTATAAAAGATGTCCCTAAATTCTTTTAGCAGTAGTTTTCTCCACTCTGCCACCCTATTCACGGCCCCCACTCGCGAGCCTCTAACGGCACGGTGACACGTGTATGACCTGCCTCCTATTTTGACATACCACCTGCCAAGTTTATTTTCCACCTTAGCGCCTACCCTCTCTAACAGGTCGCACCCAACTATAGCCTGATATTCCCTGGGCATGCTTTTTACTACATGAACTTGTAATCCTGCTCCCGTTTCTCTCCACTCGCTCAATCCCATGTCCGCCTCACCCATCACCTTACATGGCCCACCTAAGGTTACTAGCCTACACTTACATTTCCGGATCTGAAGTGCCTCCCCCTTGCCACACAAGCTCTCCGCCGCTATTTTTGACAGCAGGGTGCTTGAGCTCCCTGTGTCTACGGGGCACTTCACTTCACTGTTTGTTTTAATAATAGGCAACCAATTCTTTGACTCACTTGCTACATTGTTGATGACGCAAGCTCGGTCGCCTTTCTGCGAGCACCCGCCTCATACAGTCGTCTGCTTCCTTCTCACCATTGTCGTCTGCCGCTGTCCGCGATGCTGCGCTACCTTGCGTTGTCGGTTCCAGCCGCTGCTCAAGCTTTCCTCACCGCCACTGCTTCCTGGTTCCTCCTCCGTCTCTGAAGATCCCGATATACTGGATGTGTCCCTGGGAGTTCCGCCTCGCCTGGACGAGTACCTTCTTTTTCGTACCTCCTGAGCGTTCACTTCCATCGGCTCTCCTTGATAGCCCTCTTTCCTGCGATAGACGTATGGACATTGCCTTGCAAAATGCCCCTCCGTCCCGCACTCATAACATCTGGAGCGCGGGCATTGAGCTACCAGATGGCCCGTCCTGCCACACCCGTGGCACTTCCTCTCATCCTTCCTCGGGCCATTCCTTGACCTCGACTGCCACGTCTTCTTCTCCGTCGTGGACGGTTTTTCTCTGATGAATGCCCTCCTCCACGGAGGCGAAGAGATTCTTGGTCGATTGGCGGGAACCTTAGTCCATTCGGGTTCATCTACTTCCATCCTGTTACTCTCTTCTTCTCGGGCCCCTGTATCCACAAGGGCCTGGGCGCACTCGAGAAACGTCTTCTCGGCGGGAAATCCTTCCTTTTTCCCAATCTGTCTTGCCAGCTGCACCTTCCATACTGTGGACAGAAATAACATACGTGCATCTGTTTCCTCCGCGGATACGATCTCTCTCATCTTTGCGTTGAGCTTTTGATACCGCTGTAGCATGATTGCCGCGAACTGCCCTGGTGTCTGCCTGCTTTGCTTTCTTTCACAGAAGATCTGGAAAATGTCCTCCTCGATCGTCCATCTTCCTCCTCCGTACACCTTTTTCAACCTCTCCTTCACTATTTCCCAAGAGGTTTCTTCGTCCGCTTGTATGTGGTTCAGAATACCTCTTTTGACCCTGCCGATGAGGTTCGCTCTTAGTGACTCGGCATCACGCGGATCCAATAAATTTTCAGCTTCTTTCGCGGCTAGTCTTGTTGTAAAACGGTCACCGCCCTTGATGAAGTGGTTCAGTTCGCCTAACTCACCAGTGAACTCCCTCAGGCTGGACACGTCCTTCCGCAGCTCCTGAGCTGTCGCCACCTTGACCTTTATCCAGGCCAAAGCGTTACTCCCATTATCTGCTGACAGATTCAGTGTAGCGGGTCTTACAATGCTATTACCAACGCCGTCCGTCATTATTGTTCCGTATTCGTACAATGCGCAAGCAGAAAGCAAAAAAAAAACTAAGCAAAAAAAAATTCAATCTTGTTCTGTTTTAAACCGGCCGGTCCCGGGTTTCGGCACCAATTAACGTGTTTGAGACACTAAAAACAAAAAAAAAGAAAAGGTTTTAATAAAAGCACACAGAGAGAGATCGGTTACAACTGACTTTATTTAGAAAGTAATCCTCTTTATATAAGGTCTAGGAGTTGTTTACACTCATGAGAGGGATTAAGCTCTGTTATTACCCAGCTCTGGCTCTTAACTTATATATATATATATATATATATATATATATATATATATATATATATATATATATATATATATTTATATATATATATATATATATATATATATATATATATATATATATATATATATATATTTGCGGAAAATTCCTGATAAATATAGAAAATAGTATCTGACAGTGTACAATTTATTTCTCGTTATCAAGATTGTCGACAATGTCATGTTAGATTATTCATGTAAATGTTCACTAGAGGGCTCCACAATCCAGAAACAGATGTTACGATGTAACAAATTCGAAATAATGGTAAGAATATGGAAATTACCGCAGATGTAGAATAAAATATCCCCCTCCTGTTGAATGGAAGCATTGAGCAGAAAATTGCGGCGTGTGCTATGCATGTGCCTCCCTCCTACCCCGCGACCTGGGCTCTGCTTGAACCAAGATTACCGCCAGATTTTACTCCACAAAATTTATTTCTTCTATAGTATAATGGAATTATTTAAACTGACATTTAAATTATGTATTTTATATAAAATCCAACAGTATTCATATATCAAAATTATTCTTATTTTTGATGTCAGTAAATATTAAAGTTGGACTTTACATAACATTCTGAAATATATATTCATAAATAAAAATTAATTAATTAATATTATAAATTGAAGAATAAATATAATTTTATTCAAATATTATGTATGTTGTTTCTGTTTTAAATAATAAGCAAAAGCTCTAAACAAATTCTTGCTCTAACTTACACTTTTTCTTAGGATTTTTTTTTTTTTTTACAGTATACGCAAGACCGTTATGAAGTTCAAACATTTATAGTAGAAGTTCTTTTAATTATCGGAAAAAGTTATGTAATAAAAGCTCATTTTTTCCAGGATTTTTATTTAAAAGTTTCATACTGTAAAAGTATAATATAGAATAGTCTCTAGAACTCTATGGAACTTTTTAGAGAGAAATTAATAAAAGTTAATATAATAAAAATCTCATTATTAATGTTCGCACAAAAATGTGGGGAATATTTATGTTATATTTTTCTAGTAGAAACTTCTATTATAGGAATTTTTAAAAAAAAAAATTGGCGAAAACTTATAATCACAGAACTTTTATCTAAATTTTTTTTTTTATATTAGTGCTTAAGGTATTTTTTATCGAAAGGATCTTTTGATAAAAGTTCTGAATGAACTTTTATGTTAAGACTTTAACAGCAAAAGCTCTCGTAAAGCAATTAAACTGTAACTTTTCGAAAAAGTTCGATAACTGCTTATACCCTAGTATAAATATATCCTGAAGGAGTTATAATTTTTTATTAAATTCTGAGCCCGATTAGAGTTGAGGAAAGCGTCATTCAGAACAACAAATTTTTGTGAAGTACAAGCGGATTGTTTAGGACTTTGCTACTTCTTCATTCTTCCCTCGCAAATAATTAGGTCATTAAAAGAGTTAATTAAACCGTTCCTGCTGCAATCTTGAAGTTCTGATTTTGTTAAGGCGGCAACTGACGATCACTTTAAATGGAGCAATGAATTAGAGTGACTGGAGTACTAAGAGTAAAGACGATCTCAAGGGCCCCACTGACGACCGCTAAGGATGGAATTAGCAATTTTGCTACCCGCAATACCTAATTTATAATTTGGGCTCACCTTTTTTTCGATAAAACGGAAAGGTTGGAAAACATGAATTTAAAATGTTTACAATAGCCAGAAAATTAAATAATTTAATCTTCGCCCTCCAAAAAATATTAAAAAATAGTGTAAATTATAACCCTGACAGCTGTTAAGTCTCCGAGGCGTAGCGAAAGTATTATTCAGTTGGCAGTGAAAGCATAAAAAGTTTAGTGGGACTCAGAACGTAAATGTTCATGTACTTCGGGTACGTAATCAGTTTACTTGGTGTAAATATTGTTGCACTATATATTTTTTTTTTTTTTTGTATACTGCATGCACGATGGAGATTATATTTCTTCGGATGGCATTGGATGGATAGGCTTTGTTGCATCTGATATGAGCACAAAATGAAAAAGTAGCGGAAATTTGAGGGGTTTTCTTGAATAAAGTGAACTTCCTATTATAAAAATAGTTTAATATCAATTTTTCAAGGACATTTACTGTACCTGTTGTATAGCGTAGAAATAAATTGAACTATTGAAAAAAAATAATATAATTATAAAGTTTGAAAAAATATAATATTTTACAAAAAAAAAAAAAAAAATGAAATTAGGAAACTTTTAATGAGTAAGCTTTTTACTTCATGATGTAAGGAACTCAATCCTTTTTTTTTTTAATCCATTCATTGTAACTGGGTTTCTCTACTTTTCAATTTTCATGCCTTAATGTACTAGACTAAATAAAAGTAATCGTCTTCGTATAAAAGAGCACTGGACGCAAAACTAACAACACTGCTATATAGCGTTTTTATTCACAGTTTTAATTAATTCCAGACTTATTCTATAGATGATCTTGGAGATATAAAGTTCCATATTTGACAAGATAGCGAAGTCCTTCAACTATCTGTACTCAGTACCCAAGGCATTATAAAGGTAGTCTTTATCTATTGTTTGATCAGGCTATTGGGTTCTTCAATAAGCCATTGATGTTCTCATATTCAGGTAACTTGGAGCGCTTTCAGTTGAAACTCATAAATGTACTTTTAAATTTGATCCAGTTTTGAGTATATAAAAAGAAATAAATATCTGATTTGGAAACCATATGACTTCCTTGTACGGTTATGAAACTACGAATCTGTTGCTCAAAAAGAGATCCTGTATATGGTTACTACTTTCCGAAGATAGAAGTATCTTATAAACGAAACTCGGCGTCGCGACATCCATTAAAACACACACACACACACACACACACACAAGTTCTTATTTCTGGAGGTCTCATTCCGTTATTACATGTCGTTTTCTTTCGATTATTTCAGTTTCAAGTTCCTAAGAGATTTCTTCGTGTTCCGTGACAACATTAGAACTGCCTATGTCTCTAGATAAAACATTGGAAATCAGCGGTCAACCACTGAACTTATATCTTATCCTCCTGTTGTAGACTTGTTAAGCTCACAAATGGGGAGCAAAACAAGTATTTTAAATTTAAAACAAGTAATAAAACTGTTTAATTAGAGTTGAAAAAAAAAATCGCGTTTGTAACATTTATCACGGAATCATATAATCTCGGTATTTAATTTTAATATAATTTTTGATGCGTTTATTATGAACGAACCTTCAACTAAAGTACCCCTTTCGGCTCATCCATTTTAACCACAATCTAGTATTATATTTGCATTGATATAAAAGTCTTATTTACCAAATTTGAGATCTTTTACGTTACATTTAAATATAATTTTTTATGAAAGTTTATTATGATCTTCAAGTAAAGCACAGCTTCCGGTTTCCTAATTTATACCAAAATCTAGTACGTTATTGAAGACAATATATGATTCCTAAATACCAAATTTTAACTTTCAACGGCTAACCATTTTTGAATTATGAGAGATACGTACAGTTAACAAATGCCATTGACTCAGGAAATATTTGTTGTTAAATAATATTTACAGTAACTTTCAGTAGTAACAGTTACAACAGTAACTTCCTGGTTGTCAGCATAAAAACAAGTTCTATTTCCTTGATCATCCCTTCTCCTATTGTATGTATAAAAGCCTATCTGAAAAGGACAGATATAGCAGTATCATAATGTTAATTAGAATGTAAGAATCAGCATTAGAATAAGTATTATAATGTAAGATAGAATGTAAGGTAGAATAAGGTAATGTGAGACACTCTCACTATGTTTAGTATTAAGTCTAATTATAATATCTTTAGAGTCTGTCACTCAGTAGCCTCATTATATATATATATATATATATATATATATATATATATATATATATATATATATCATGTAACTTGTACTCTACTTAATAAAGTTATTTTTAAAGCTTACACTCGTTGACCTTGTTAACTGTACGAACGTACGTACAGACGTCATGACGAAACTAGTCAAAATGGATTCAAGGATGGTCAAAATGTATATTGCCTTTGAAATCTGAAAACCGAAAATTTTCGCGATTACAATACTTCATTTATTGCGTACATAGGTAATGGCAAAAACAATTTTGTTCCTCTCTTACAATATTAATTTGCACCAGTCAACAGCGAGTCGACAATCAGCAAATGAGCCAGCTAACTATAGAGATCAATAACATGTGAGGAATGTGGAATGGTATTACCCAGAAGTACCTCTTCCTTGGCTCGAATCTCTTACTCTGTTAGTCAAGAAAGGAGATCTCTCATCCAGCCCCTCTTTAGTCTCCTCGTCGTAGTCATGGGAATGTCAGCCGTAGCCATATCTCTAATCATTAAGTTGTTTTTTTCTTTCCTAGTACGTTGATCTCTAATCTACAATGTGTTTTTTATTTATCCAAATCGAAAATAAAATAATTATTTTAATAAATAAATAAAACGCATCTAGTTTCATAAACACTTAAAAATATTTAAAGAAAAATAATGTTCATTTATTTAAATACAAAATAGACTATGACCTGATAAGAATTCATTTTATCCCTTTTTTCATTATAGAAGCAAACTACACAATTTGTTATCAAAAGAGATAAAGTCAATTGATCTCTTTAGATGAATTTATATTTCTGTTTCGCAAGTTCACAATTGATTAAATCACATGGCACAGTTCACTAGTATTGTGTACTCAGACAGCCCCGCATCATAATTTTTTAAGCGTTATTTAATAATTCACTATTGATATTGCGTAATATAAACTGAAAGAGTATAGTGGATATAACGACAGTGATTGGATTAAAATAGATAAGTAAATTTTGTTGGAGTACAAACCAAATGCTAAAAGGGTTATGAATGTTTAATACACTGGAAAGTTAACAAGATAGAAAGGATACCTTAGAGAAGCAATAACATACACGATCTTGATGAATCATATCGAAAATATATAAATGAAATAAGAATTCAAGTTACAAAAAGCAATTAATCATGTAGAGTCATTCCATGTCAAATCGACCAATTGGTCTGGAACTTGATGCCACAGAATTAATGGACAAAACCTCAAGATAGATCTGGAAGGTAGATCAGAGGAATCTGTAATAAAAAAATAAAACTTTCTATTTTTACTCCATTTTTTTTTTCAAACTGAAATGGAGACAAACATATATGTCATAATTAAAAAAAAAAAATATTTTTCTAAAAGACATAACACAAAATGGGTTTTTAAGAAGTTATTATGCATATACGAAATTATTCGTCAGCAATTAATTGGCGAATCAGCTTCCAAAAAACTTTTTTTTTTATCCCATTGAGAAACCATATTCAAATTTGGTATGTGCATTCTTACATTAACAATAAACAGATACATATACAATCAAAGAGGTTTCTTCTTTTAAATTCAAAATCGAAGTTAAGAATTTTATGTGTGTGTGTGTGTGTCGTGTGATTAATTTGTTCAATTTAAAATATATGTTTAATTAGCAAATATATTTTTTAAGCTAATACAAGCATGCAAAGTTTATGATGACATCAATGGAATTATGTAAAAAAAAAAAAGTTTTGTGGAAGCTCATTCGCCAATTAATGGCTAACAAATTATGCCGGGTTGGTAAATAACTTAAAAATCTAGTTTGTTTTGTCTTTCAGCAAAGTAAATTTAATTTGTTTTAAAATAAGACATATACAGAGGATTACCTATCTCCATTTCTGTTTAAAAAAAACTTGGCATAAAAATACAAGGTTTTATCTTGAAATTTTGCCCATACATCCTTATAACTTGTACATGTACCATATACAGTTTTTAAAAAAAATCGATTTTGAGTTTTTGAAAAATAACTTTTAGGAAATTTTTAAAAATTGGTTTATTTAAGTCCAGATACATACATTACTCAAAAATAATACTACAATGCAAGGAAAATGCTGATCCTAATTTGTATAGCATGCATGAAAGCGTGTAATTATTTAAACGGTATTCATTCTTAAGATGGAAGAAGTTGTACATTGCTGGAAAGTGACAGGGGAGCATCAACAGGAGGTTCGGGCGAAAAGATAAGAAGGCGAGGAAGGTTGGGAGAAGGCGAGGAGGGGAGGATGGATGGCGAGGAAACGGGACAGACAAGATGCTCTTCCCAGAACCGATAAGGAGAATATGGACGTAGGTGGCCCTTCCAAGATAAGCAACTCTCAATACCTTTTGACACAGCATTCTCTATAGTCCGCCACAATAAATGCCTCTTCCTCGGAACAATTTTAAAAACTGATGAATTATTACATAGCCTGTATTAAATACATTTAGAGCACGTAATTGTGAGCAGCTGTCTGAGTGCTAGTTTAACGTATGGAAAATTAATTAATTTTAATATTTACAACATTATGCCATATCACGATTATATTGATACAATAGTAACATCACACCTCATGCAGACTTGTTCGAAACAACCTACCGTACATTTAGACCTCATAGAAAATCCTCGAATATCACAACATGACTGCGACATGTTCATCAACATCTTCTCGAATAAAATAATTTATGCTTCGAGTTTAGAGTAGGTACAGTTGTGTAATGTCTTTCCTACTAATAAGGAGATTAACTGCCAGATTTTTTTTCGAGTTTTCAACTACTTGTTTGTTGTGTAACAGCTTCTATGCCAAAACGAAGTTACGGTACTCTTTCTTCCGCAGACATTTCCTAGTCTCCTTTCTGTACCTGATGATTTCTAAACGGTCGCCTTCTTTTTTTCTTAGAACTACTATATTTCAAATATTCATTAGAATTCAAAACTACCATTCTTCGGTAAATAACAATATCATTTTTATTTTTAGTTTCAAATTTAACTGAGGTCCGCGGCACATTACTAAACCGTCACGAGGTCCGCGGTGTGAACGGTGGTGGAGGAAGCCAGAGTAAGCCATGACTTGGTTGAGACCAGTTCGCTTGATTGTGTCCCTTTAATTAAAATATTTTTTTTTGTGCGTATTAAAATTTGTTCTTTGTCTCAAAAGTAATGGAAAAGGTGTTTTCTTCTGGTACAATCGTCGCAGTTAAGGAAAAAAAACTCTCTCATTTCCTTCTCTACCACATTTTCCTTTTATCCTAAGTTTTGTTTATACCAGTCTTGCTTTAGTGAGTGGCCTATTATGCCAGGTAAGCCTAGTTATTATTTTTGTTAATTTTCTTGTCACGTTCAAACAATTTTCCTGAACTCGAATTGTTGGGTAATTCTTTATTCATAATAACACCAATATACTGACGATCCCCAAATTGACCTATCCTACCGTGATGCTTAATGCAATCCGAAAGTTTCCAGCAGATTTAGATTGACAACTCATGTGTAGTAAAGGATGAATTGAGACTGAATGTTAAAAAAAATCTAGGCTATCCTCATCGGTACCAAGCACCTCCTTAGTTAGCTCCCTTCCTTATTATCCCTTACTCAACCTCAATTGCCTGTCTATTCACTTCTATACCTCTGTCAGAAACCCCCGCGTAATTATTGATCAACACCTGTTTTGGATTTTCCAAATTACTCAAAGTCCATTACTATCCTTAATCAGTTCCTAAGATTCTTTGCTCCTTAAAACCGGCCATCTCGTATTCTTCTCCCTCATTTCCCCCCTCTCGGCAGACTATCTGGTAGGCGGGAAATAAGAACAAAGAGACTAATGAACTGTTTTATTAGATTCATTTTCGGAATTTCCAGTTTCCAGTTGGTATGGCGAGTTAAAGTGGATTCACACTGTTTTTCGATGGCAATGCAAGGCTTATTATCTTTTCCTATCTTCAAGCACTAGGTCCCAGCCTAAAAACTTATGAATTCCTTCACATAGAACTGCTTCCTTTAAAAAAAACCTTATTATTCGTGCCTCGATATTCCGCATTTTTATAAGAATAAAGTTATATGTATATTTATTTGTGCAAATATGTATATAAATCTATAACTATAAAATCAAGTTACCACCTATGTAATCATTACTGTATCTCAAAAACGGTTATGTTTTAGATCTGCAATAAGGTTTGAAAAAAAATTGAAATTTAAGTCGTTGAAAAACAATTAGTTTTTAGAATAAGTCCAAAACTATACATCTCGTGGAAAACTGCAGGTGCTCATTTCAAAGATGATTAAATTCTCGACAAAAAAAAAAGAAAATTATCCAAACCGTCCCGATGTTACCTAAAATACAAGATATATGAAAAAAATACATAAAAGCATATTGGAAATTGCATCCATTTTTTCAGCGCAAAAATAGTTCCCGTGGAAACCCGTTAAATTTGTCTTTGTTTTTTTTAAAATAATTCGAAAACTATCTCTACATTTCAAAACCACACGCAGATGCTCATTTAAAAGGAAGATCATTAAGTTACCGACTGATTTAGTAATCACCGTGTCTCAAAAACAATGCCGATGAAGCTCAAATTTTTAATGGAGGCTCCCCTTACGTTGTAAATATGCAATAAGGCGTTATTTGAAAAAAAAATCGTACTCTAAATGATTAAAAAAAAAATAGGTTTTTACAGCGGCTGGACAAGATTGGTGTAGCGAATTCTGAGAAGTTTCCATTATTCTGAGACAAGAAATTGTTGGCACAAAGATAGAATCAAGAGATAGACTATATTTTAATGTCATTGTAAGGCGAATTAATTTCTTCATATGCAAGCAAAAACCGCAAATGAAGTATAAAGCTCTAGGAGTTTTCATTTTTCGCTAATCCTTTAAAGCTATCATCCAGTATAAGTTTGCCTACGCAAATATCTAAAACAGATAACCGACTGAGGAATCGATCGGATACAGGTTTCCCTTCCCTTTCCACCGCGGATAATAGATTTTGCTCACCAAGATCTGGCAATCTCTAATTTTCCCCCGCCAATAGGTAATTTCTCACGGCCGCTGAAATGACAGGGAAAAGATAGGCATCGATTTCGGGCCAGCCTGTTGCCTAAATTGGGTTAGGCCCAACCGTTTGACAGTGATCTATCTTCTCTCCCTATTAGTTCTACTTCTTCTTCAATTACCTGCTCTCATCTTCTGTTTTCTTTTACATTATCTTCTATATCTTATAGAGGAGCTTTGCCGTCAATAATTCCACCATATATTACTATCAGATCAAAACTATTTAATTTGAAATTTCAAACGAGTAAACTACTAATTAAAGATATACATAAAAAAAATCTCAGTTGTCACAAAATATCATTTGAAATAGATGTAACATAGAGCGTAACTTATAAAGATAAATATCTTACACGCTTAAATATTCTAAATATTTAATATTTAAAATAAAAACGATAAGCACATGACTGTTGATAACTTTGTTGTTGGGGACATAAAAAAATAAATCGTTATTGTTTCTTATATTATAACAGCTGACGTTCCCATCATAACACAGGCCTGCAGAAAAAAAAATGTTTCAAATATAAATCAGTGATTATGTGAAAAAAAAAATCGATCTCGTATAGTTTAGTTACAAATTCCACTTGAAATTATGGCCATTTAGGCATTTTAGGTAAGTGAGCATTGAAGTGTTCAATCTTTGATATGCTTAGAAACAATTATGTTCTCTTTGATTCGCTTTAGTTTGGACTTAAACTCAGCAATTCAAGACATAAATGAGCGATTTATGTTGACCTAAAGGTCATTTGAATGTTGCTTGGTCAACAGGGTGGTTACAAAAAGTATCCATGCTTCCTCTATGAATGAGACAGACGTGACAGAAAACAACGTTATGCAAAGAAAGGATGGCCTGTTAGTAAAAACTTGGAGGCTGGTACAAAAAATATTGAAAGAAAGACTTCACATCAAACTGGGTCCAATGAAAAAATTTATTAAAGCATGCCAAAGGAAGGAGGATGTTTTAGATATATTCGTGAGCAGTTCCCTAGCTTATCTGAGGCGACGTTAAAAGAAGGAGCGTTGGTAGGACCTGACACGAAGAATGATGAAGGATGGCAACTTTGAGATCAAAATAGACCGAATGGAAAAAGCAGCAAGGATATCTTTTAAACTTGTTGTAACCGGTTTTCTTGGGAACAAAAAGGAACCAAACTACTAGATCATGGTGGCAAATATGTCGAAAAGCTGTATTAGCTTTCATCTCCACTCGCACCTTGACTACTTTCCAGAAAATCTTAGTGTTGTCAGCAAGGAACAGAGCGACAGATTTCATCAAGATATGAAGGAATTCGAAAAGCGATATCAAGGAAGGTGGAATGCTAATATGACATCGGACTATTGCTGGATACTGAAAAGAGACGATCCTCAGCAAGCCCACAACAGAAAAATAACCAAAAGAAATTTTGATTGGATGTGAAAACGATATTACAAAGACTTTTAATCATGCAGACCATTCCGTTTTATTACTCGGATGTTCATTTAATGAAAAATGTTTTTTTGCTTATGATTTTTATAAAATATAAAATCAAATGAAAAATCCATATTTTTTTTATCTAGACTATTCCTAAAATGTATCAATGTTTTGTGAAAAAACGTTACGAAATTGACAATTTTTTTTTTTTTTTAATTCAACACTAAAAATCTCACAGAAATAAGAGGCCAAAGTCGAAAGATTTTTTTGTAAACCTGTGAAATCAGTTCCTTAAGACAGATTAGGGTGTAAACATTGCCTGAGGATTCTCGACGAAAAAGGAAATCTTAATAAATATAGAATATAAAGACTTTATCTGTAATAGACAATATATATCTTAATTAACATATATTACAGTTTAGGTTACATATTAAAAGTCTAGAGCTTCTAAAAGAAATAGAGGGCATTTGTTTAAAAATTAAATAAAAGTACGAGTATAAAAATAAAGTTTCAACGAAGACTGAGACTAGTTGATATACAACGATCCTTTTTCTATATTTTTTTATTATTAACTTATTATTTTTTAGTATTTTAAATAAACACCATCATACCAATGTGAAAATTAATTAGTGTAATAATCTTTTGATAGTGCTGTACAGCTGTATCGGTGTTAATTTACAGTTTTTTTTTTGTTTTGTTTTTAAGCAGAACCTACAGAAGCTATTCTTTAAAATACTTTTTGATTTACATTGGCCCTTGACAATTTTCTGTATTTATCATCGCGCAAAACATGATAGTAGGAGCAAATACAGACCTCTGCTGTGTGACAAGCATGCATGATGTACACTTACCCTTACTATCATGTTTTGCCGAAACAACTACGCACTAGCGAATAAAAACAAAAATTATTTTCTTCAATACATTAATTCAATTATATTTCTCATCCAACTCAATGATGATTGTAAAATGTGAATCTCAGACAAGCATTAACTATATTTTCGGTGAATAAATCAGTATAATAATCATGCGGAACTAATTTGCAGTTGCCCTAAAGCCACTTTTGCTTGAATAATAAGTCTTTCGGATACCTTATGCGAGGACGTGACGGCCGAGTACGTTGGGGCGAGGGTCCCAGAGTGCCCGGATCGGAACGTTGTGGGTTCGATTCCCACCTGGGCCGGTTAATATTTATTTCGTGGCGATCCCGCGAAATGAATCTTGACACTCCCACTCTGATTAGTACGCGACGGTTACGTAAAAGTAGCCGTCAGGGGTTGGCAAAAAGGACTATAAGGCCCACTTGCTGGACTAGTTCCCTCCACCAATACCAGTACCAGTACCAGTACTTATATGCACTTATCCTTCAAGGCAAGTGCCAAGTACTATTCAATTAAATTATCGATTTCATAAAAATGGAGGTGATGGAAACATGGTCTTGAATGTAATCTTTTGATAGTTTTCTTCAATATTCCCTTAAAATCTATACGCAAGATTTAGCTACACAATACACAATGATTACGAAATGCCTGCCATTTCTCCATCAGTATATAAATATTAAATGCAATTCTAACTTCTCTATACATCATGCCTATCCCCAAGGAAGAATCTATTCCTTCCGCCCTCTCACGTAACTAACTTTTATTTAATTTATTAAATATTTAAGAAAAAGATAAATTAATTTTATATTTAAGGAAAAGGTTTTAAAAAAATTAGTTTTATATTTAAGAAAAAGTACTACCTCAGAATGTATAAATTAATTCTTCTAAAACAGTTCAGAACAAAGTGTGTTTTCACAATGGTTTATTAAACTTTTCAAAAATATCAATTTTCAGGAAAAATTCTCTTATCAACTTCCACGACTTTATTAATCATTCTCCACAACGTTACGGCCCCATCTTGCCCTTTTCAAGCGATCTAGTTTTCTCTTTTCCATCACTATTTGTCCAAGTGATATTATTCAAATACATCACTCAAGATGGCTGGTTAATGGAAAAATGTGACAATTGTATTCAATTTATCAGGATCAAAAATAATAAGTTCCTATACGAAAAATATCAATTGGGCAAATAGGGATGGAAAAGCGAATACTAGATCACTTGAAAATGGACAATATGGGCCCGAAACGTTGTGGAGAATGATTAATAAAGCTGTATAAGTTGATAAGGAAAATTTTCTTGAAAATTGATATTTTTGAAAAATATTTTAAAAGAAACTTATGAGAAACTTTTGTCATCAGATTCAACAAATAATGAACTCCTGAGCTTATTAAATTTAAAGTTTCACACAAGTATATTAAAGGATACTTGGAAGGACATGCTTATGACCACTAATCACCACTATGGATATTTATTTTAAATAAATAATTAAATTAACTAAACGTATGTCAGTTTTGTTGAAAAATAATTCAATAAATTCAGTTTTTGAAGATTTTGAATAAAGGTAATGAAACACCGAATTTCGGTTTTAAATTGGATTGGAAGAGAGACACTGATCCATCTACATTGTAAGACGTGTTAGGCATGTAAATACTAGATCAACGTACAACGCCAAAATAGGAAAAACAAATTTTACTCATTATACAAAACTATAATGACTCAAATTTAATTACTTTAATATTTTTAAAATATTCAAATTTAAATATAGACTCGAGTGTAATTTAGAATAAATCGGAAGCTATATTTGGCTAAGCGATGCTATGCGCTGGGATTTGCAAGCCAAGCAAGCCATCGAAGTGGGTCCCAATTTCCCTATTGTGTATCTATCATGGCTTGGCAAACACTCGCTCCAACAGCTCCGGATCACGCCCTCCTATATTAAAGCTCAGTCTCAACATAGTCATTTCACCAATATATACTATTTTAACTTTATTATAAAATTCCAACACCGTTAATAAATATTATTTTTATAAATACAACAAATTTGATTTTCATTTTTCAAAAAACAATTACTCACCGGTATTACTGGAAAACTATGAAACCCTTAAACCGTTTACCTAAAAACATCTTACCTACCTTTCGTTCATTGTTAGTTCAATGCGAGAAGAAACCAGTACAAACTTTTCTGTTTGATATAATCCATTCAAACCTTGGTGAATACCAACATGTATTTGATTTCTTGCCTTAATTAAATTCATAATTTATAAATGTTTTATAATCCTGATTTATATTAATCTAATTTAATATGTTCAAACTATATTTTGAATTGCTTATTTTTGAATTTTTTGTGTGTTTTTAGAACTGAGGATGAATGTATAACATTCGAAACTAGTTTTAAATAAAACAAATTTATAGAAGTGGCAAATAATTTATTAATCCCTAATTGGAAAAATATGTAAAAAATGTCTTCTTTTGTTTGTGTCCTAAATATTTTTTCTAGAAAATTCCTGTCGGCTCTTGTTGGTGATGTCAAAATTATCTTCCATCATCAATGCAGTATAACTCTTCCCAGACTGCTTTAATTTTATTCAGCTGCATAAAAGTTCCCTTGCTGACCACTGTCTTAGTATAAGCTGGGAATTTCTTCGTTTTGACTTGGGATCGCATTTATCATAACTTTTTGAAGGCCTGCAAAAGACGTTGAAGGCAAATTGAGATCAGGTAAAGCCATTTTTTATGCTTGCACTGTAAATTGGTAATGCTACAAGTGCACTGAATCCAGTTTAGCTTTAAAACTTTAAAAACGAAAGCAAACTTTGAAGCAGTTTCACTCATAGACATTTAGGAGAATCCTGAAGGTTGAACAAATGTTTTTAATATTCATACAACATATCACGGCATTCATGATTCGATCTATTAATTGCTTTTTGAAAAGAAAAAGCAAGTTTTTTCTGTAGCTAATAGCTCGGGCTTTACAGGTTTTTTTTTTTTTTACAGGTCGATTTTCAACCACTGTGCGTCGTGTCGTTTAAATTATTCAGACTTTAGTGGGTTTATAAGGGTTTGGAGTTAGCTATTAAAGGAAATATATTTATTTCGGGAAAAAAACCGTTTAAACGTTCGGAATATTGAAGTCCTTATGAATAATTTTATTAGTAACATAACAAGGAGCATTAAGAATTATATAACAGATTTTGGATCGTAATGATTGGATACGGGATGAATTTTATGAGACCCGAAGCACAGCTTCGTATATCATGGGCCGGTAATGTATATGAGCTTTTAATGATGAAATAAAACATCGATTTATACAAATTAACAATCAATGAATACATTGGGACTTTATCATAGGAATGTCAACATACTTAAAACAAGAAATATATTTCTTCTAGTTGTTTTATTAATTTTCGCTGCCATGTCAATTGATAAGTAAATAAAAACAAAATGCCAATCGATCTCAGAATATTTGATTTTATTTCGTACCAATTCGAAGTTTCGGCCATCTCTGGCCGTTCTCAAGTCTAAAAAAACATAATGGTTAAGTCGATATTTATATTTGATTTCATATGGTAGAATAATATATTTTTTATAACTTTTAAATAAATATTAAACAATTATTTGTAAAATATCTTCCAAGTAAACGTGCTGCATTTTATTGTTTATATGAAAACAAACGTCATAACTATACCATTTTCTTCTATTTTTTATTATTACTCTTCATATGATAAAATACCACAAAACACTAATTAAATTTATTTGTGTAAGGTCTGTAAAGATTTTGTTGAAACCAATAACCAATAATGAGTCATTGTATCGTATCGTATTGTATGGCTCGCTATTGAAGCATGACTGTCCGAATTTAGGAGTGGAAAAAGATAAGCGGCGGGGTTGGTTTATATTATGAAATTCAAAATGGAGGGATGTAGGGGGTTTATAGGAGAAAACTCAATATTAATTTAATATTTTATATTCTAATTGTATCTATTGTACTTTCGTAAAACGTATTTAGAATATCTACATCAGTTTGTCGATTGACGGATCTTTTAGACTTTTAAAAATATTTGGTGACCGATTAGCCTTTTGTTTTTATTTACTGAACAAACAATATGACTAGAAAGAAGCCGGATGAGAGATTCCCTTCGGTGAATTTAAGTACAAGAATACAGTCCGGAAAGAGGTCCTTCCTCATGCTTAAAATACCAACGTCATATTAACAAAATAATCACTGATTGTCTCTACTAACATCTGGGGAGTCAGTTGCGACAGTTTAGAATCATAATCACATATTTAATAAATAATAAAGGGTTAAGGACCTTCGAGGCTCAATACCGACACCAAAAACAATCGTTATCTTAATATTACTGTCAGCCAACCCTCATCAAATGTTTTGCAAGGCCAGTCTCAAGACAATCCTCCGTCTTGGTCTATCCTCGGACGTTTAACCCCTGGTTCAACGCTAATTGACTTTATATAAATTCGCTCATTATCAAGCCCGTGCCTACTTCAACCGTCGCCATGCTATTACTTCAATTGTTTTTCAAAGTATATAAGTGCATATCCATATCAAAGTATATGGATACCCCAGGGGTACGGTAAGAGTTTGGTAGAGGTACGCGGATACCGAGCTTTGAATATAAAAAAATAATTTTAAAAACTTTGTTAGTAGTAAGTATTTTATATATGTGGGTTTCATATTTATATGAATATGATTTTAAGTATTTGTCGACACTAATTAGAAAAAAAATGAACAGCCTTTTGGATGTGAAACCACATTTCAGATTAAATTTAATAAGTAGGAGCTAAATTATTATGATATGTCCTTTCAAAATAATGAATTTTATCCATGTTAGTGATACTAATAAATCGTATTTATAATATAACTAACTTTTATTTATATTTTATTATGAATGAATTTTATTTTATGCATTAAAAAAGGGAAAAATAAATATACTTTGATTGTGATTGAAGTATCTATACATAATATTTTTTTTTCAAGCAGTGTAACGAAAATTATAGAAGAGGTAAGATACACAGATGTCGAACGTTTGGAAAATAATGCTTCAAGCGAAATATTCTAACTAGTAATACTTCATTTAAAAAAAAACTGTCCCATTACTGCCACTAGTTGATTGCTATTAATTTATTTCTATAAAGTAATTCTAAATGTTAATTTTAAGAGAAAAATGTGATATCTTAGTCAACACAATATACACTATTTAAATGACATCCAAATAAAATGAGTTACAAAGCAAACCCTGAGTTATCTAAAGGTATACGAGTATAACTCAACTTTGTTCTCCCGCTATCGACAAGCTAAACAGACAAAGAGCTTTGAGGACGGAGAGCATTTGACAAGCTGAACAGGCTAACATAGAGGATTACAGATACAGTAGAACAAAGAGGACTCACTCTTAATGAAGCGGTCATAATCGGAAACTACAAAGGTTACACGCTCCCGGTGTATAGTCACTCACCAAAAGCCTAACAGTTCACAAGTTAGCACTAAAGACTTTAAGCAATACACAAGGCCTATGGTCTCATGTAGCAGAGAGTTAGAATTCGTTTGTCTGTAAGTCTTTGAATACTTTGTGAATCAGTAAAACAAAAGCGGGGTATCATGCTTGCGATTAAGAGAGAAGAAACTTGTTACAAATTGATTTAAGTAAATGGATATAAAGACAACAGTTACACAAAAATATCAATAAAGACCTTCTTTCTCTTCAATACCGTACAACAAGATTAGAATCATCTTCTCCCTTTCACAAACAACGAATCCAAAACGATTCTTATTTTGTATGTATATTTCTCTCCCTCCCTCCGCTATATTTGAGCACATCGGCATTTTACTTTCGAAGCCCCAACCCAACCCAAGTACCTAAGACTCATCTGTGCTCATCGAAAACCGGCTATGCCATGTTTAAGTATTTAACGACAGACCCCTAATTGATCTGACTTCGATAAATAAAATAGTCATACTTTACCCAATTAATTAAATAATAAAGGCAATGAAAACAATGCAGCATGTGTATTAGCCAAAATTTTACAAATTTTATCACGAAACATACAAAACTGTATAGTGAACAATACAGGTCACTGAAACACCATATAACACCATTTTTGCTTCAATGCAGTAAATATTAAATACTTAACCAATTAATTTTACCAATTGGAGACTTGTTTTAAATTAAGTACGTGAATTCTGTTGACCAGAGTTTAGTCGAAAACAACTGCAGTGTTATTGAAACATCAGAACACAAGCAATGAGCAAACTGCAAAAATATTCATGCAGAACAATTAGCAAACATTGATGGACGGAACGAACAAGTTATCTGGATTTACATTGATAGTCAAGTATATTTACAATAGCTTAATTAGCCATCCAATTCATGAACTTATAAACCATCGAAATTATAAGTACTCTATAATTAATTCAATATACTACTAACGTTATATTTTTCAAATGGGTCTGGAGACATTCAACACGACAGGCATCGATATTAAGTTACCAACATTTTTCAACATTTACACCCTAAGCATTACTTCGGGTGTAAATTAATTTACAGTAATTCGGATATAAATTAAGGAATAAGAATTAAGATAGGTGTAAAGGAAAATACGACAACACTTAAAATTGTTTGCACCCAGTATGGGACACTAAATTCTGTTATGTAATGTATAAGAGTGTGTCGATCCCATGTTAAACTTACGAAAAATTCGATTTTTCGTTTTTGTTATTTTATCATAGTTTTTCCGTTGATACAACCTATAGTAAAGTAACGAATCTTTTACGGTATTAGAAAGTGCTGAAATCGCAGTTGCATTTTTACGAGAAACCTCTCAAAGTCTGAAGCTTCCATGTTAAAGTAACGAAAATGAGTAACAATAATTACACATGAAACTATGAGATAAAAGAAATACAAAACCAACAAAAAAAAAATTAAATAGTCGAAATCGACCCTTATACACAGAAGAATGTTACAGTTTTTTTGCCCTCCTGAAAAGTAGTGATTTTCACATTCGTAAGTAAACTTTGTAAACCGTAAAGGAACGACGACTTATATAGATCATAATATATATTATAACTAATTAATAAAATTATAACAGAAAATATAGAAACTTCTTGTATGCAGAAATGATAAGGTAATAATAATAAGCAGACATAATATTTGTGTTATATAATATTAAGTTCATAATATGGCATAATATAAGTAATAATAAGTTTATACAGTAGCATCATAAAATATAAGTGTTATATTTAATAATAAAGATTATAAAATATAATTTAATATAATCATATACGTGTGTGTGCATGCGTGCGTGCGTGTATGTGTGTATGATATGCATAAAGTTGAAACGATGAAGGTTAGGAAGAAAAAAAAAATCGTTTTCGAAAATCTGAACTTTGTATTAAAGTTCACCCTTAACTTTCACAATAGAGTTCTAATAAAGAACTTTATTCTTTTTTTTTTTTTTTCTTTTTTTCGGAAGCCTAAGTCCCGAAACAATGGTAGCACTAATCGGACCCCACTCCTACAGCCAACAACCGACATTGTTTTTGCCACAATGTATAGCCAACTTTTCGGTGGTAGTGCTGAAGGGGCGTCCGGGAGAAATGAACTTTCCGAGTTATGCAATATAAGGCATTATTTGCTCACAGGAGTAGTTAAAATGAGTAGTAGCTTTTGTTACTTGTTTTTGTTAATAAATGTACCAAAGATGTAAATAACAATATGAAAAAAGTTGGTCAAAGTTACTAAGTTACTATCGAGACACACTATGCACAATGTTCCCAGACAAAATCATCAGTTGATTAATTTATATAAGCAATATTTTCATTCACCAGTACAATTAGTTTTATATGGTCATAATGGATAATATTCTTAGAATATCTTATTCTTTTTTCAAGTATTATTATAATAGCATATTGTTATTATTACTCATTACAAGCTTATATCACTTTTAACGTTTAATTAATTAAATATTGAATTCAATTTTACTTCTTCTCCTTCTTGGTCGATCACTGATAGGAGATTTTATTTTTACTATAAGAAAACGTTTCGAGTATTCATAAAGATAAATAATGATAAAAACTATTGAAAAAAAAAAATGTTATTTCAACAGACAAAGCTCAAGGAATAACTTTAAGCTTGATTATATTCAAATTCCCAAACTTGACCCAGCAAAAAAAAATTACAGCGTGAAAATGAAAATTATTACAGAATCAAAAATATTGTTATTGCAGACGAAGAATAAATTATTTACGCAGTGCTGATGACTCTGGAGATCTTACAACGTGGTGGAAATGGCCAGACGTGACTCCATCTTCGTTCTCCTATAGATCAATGTTTTCTGATGATTTATGGCCAGGAGAGACTTCCAACAAGAGGATTGTTTTCTTGATTTTTTTTTTAGTTCACGCGTTGAACGAATGAAACTAAAATATTACGAAAAAGATAAGTTGATTTTAAAATTTTACCTTTATGGACAATGCTTTGTAAAATGAAGCTTATTTTAAGAAACAGTATTTCCATTTCAATGACTGTACTCAAGACTATTTAAGCCTTGCAGTATATATAAATAGAAAAAAACTAAATATGCTCAGGGAAGAAGTTGATCGGGGGTGCGAACAAAAAGTAACACTTTAATAAGTAATACATATTTATTTCGTTCCAACGTTCCGGCCTAAGTTTTAGGCCGTCATCAGGGCTAAAAAACAAAACAAAATAACAACATGAAGACGACAGAGACAGTACCAGTAACAGTAAAAAATGATAAAAACAGAAATTACAAGTAAGATGAAAAAGTATGAAGTATAAAAAGAAAAATATGACATTAAGGTACATAATACAAGTGACTAATGAAAAAAATAAAATAAATAACAATGTAAAAAATAATCGAAATTAAAATAATGCGTTATTTACACAGAGAATAGTAAAACATATGAAACCTATTAATTAAAATAAATTAAAATTTTAGTTATGATGTGACGTTATGCAAAAGATTACAATGATGTTAAAAAAGTTGACATTTTTGTAATTAAAATAATTATAAAATGAAGGAGTAAAATATAAAGTAATGTAAACCCCAAAATAAAAAAATCCTGTGTGGTGAAGAAAGAGGGAGAAGGATAGAAACAAGGAGGAAGAGGAAATGTAAAGAAAACATAATAAGTACATACTAGAGATGCGTACAGTCGAGCGCCAACTGAATCGTACTGGTAGTTAGAAAAAAAAACGTTTAGCAATGTCACCAACTCACTGATTTGAAAGAAACTAACACTAAATTTAAATACTCTGTGATCAAAAGGTATAACAATTTATTTAAAAATTGGTAAAACGTATTGATTTAAGGCAAAAAAAAAAATGACCTACTTCTTACTTAAATATATTTACCATCAACCAAAGCTCACTCTAAATATGCTCAGATTATTTTTTATTTGTTCATTGGTCAAATTAATGTAAAACATTAAATTAATATTGTATAAAACATACACTTTCCTACATTATAAAAAGCAATTGCATAATAATCCCAAGTATTAAAAACACTCAGTTTTCAAACGACCGACATTTGGAACATATAATTTTTAAAACCCACTATAAAATTATTTTCAATAAACTTTTTGAAAATAAAACCAGTATTTTTCTAGAGACATTGCTTTATTTTTTACAGCCCATCTAAATGTGTCAGTTATTTATGCTCCACCCAGAATTACGTTAAAATATTAGCATTAATATATAATCCTCATTGTTGGTATGTAAATATTAATTTTCTTACTGTTGTAAAAGTTATTATAAATTTGTTTACTTATTATTTTATTTGATAGTTCAATGCATGTTATCACCAATTTTATTATTGATGGTACACATTGTGTTGGCTGACTGATGCATGCGACTAATATACTTAATTGTTTTAATAGTAAGTATCTCCTTCTTCTGAATCCCCTTCAAAATCCAAGTCTACAAAGTTGACTTTAAAAAATCCTTCCACCTATTAATGATTGAGTAAATAAAATCCTTTTGTTTACATAAATACACATTACCATTAAAGTAATTTAATAAAAATTAAAAAAAAATACATACAAAGAAGTGCTGAGCCGTCTGTCGAATTGCCCAAAGTTGGCAATCCTTTTACCATATTTATCTCTTCATATCTCTCCATGGTTCGCAGTTCCCCTCTTGCTCTGAATATTACAAATTTGTGGTATAAACTAAGTGAGCAGTTGTGAATGCAATTTTTATATTGATCTGATTCCAGTTATAATGTTTGGAATTCACTAATCTTGCTCTCGATAGAACTTAAGTTTTAATTTGAGCTTCGATTTTATGTATTAAATTTTCCGGATCAAGTGTTTTGAGGATTTCTCTAATGGTTTCTGTTTGGACCTGTTTATAATTTGCACTAACTGTCTATACAAACATAATTCCTAATCTGTTATTACATTTGCCAAAAAATTCGTTTATCTGTTTGAAGAGTGACTTCTTAAACTTTACGGATATAATTTATATGTAATCTTAATGTTTAACTGTAAAGGTCCTTCCACGTATGTTCGATCTACCACCTCCACGTATACGCATTATTTTTTCTTTAAACGTAAGCGGAAAAGACTTGCATACGTTAAGAACACTAGATAAATTAAAATTTTCAAATTTCCGAACAGTAGAGGTAATACTAAGTAATTTCGTAACCAAGCAAGTCTTCTCCACCTTTAACATTGCATTTATAAGAGAGAAAAAATCACGAAATTCTTGTAGTTAAACAGGATAGAGAAACATGTGTTCAATTGTTTAATTGGCTGGATACGTCTGGCTGAATGGAACTAAAACGGAATAATGAGGAGGTCAAATGGATTGGACTACACAATAGCCCGTTCTTCATCTTTTGTAGATTTCACACAATGATCAAAAAATACTAAGCTTCAATAGATCATTGGAAATAATTGTTACGAAATAAACTGATGTTCTGATAACGTTACTAATAGAATAAATACTAGATGTAAAGAATAAATAATAGAATTATTCTCTTAAATTATTAACGTTATTTCTGAATAATGTGTCGGCCAAGCTGAATCAAATAACAATAGTAGAAGTCGTTAAATGGATGTATTTATTGGATAGAAGAAGAGGGAGACCTCTTCAACAGCAATAGATTTGCTCTAAGCCCGGCGCCCTCTGTTTCAACAGCCTCTTCGAGCTCCAATCCTCTCAGCACCCACTAGTCCAAGGCAGTCGTTTCAACAATCGCAGTCGTACCCACTAACCTATATCAGATAGTTGGTGAAGGGGCTCTCATGGAACAAGGATCTTTCCGGATATCGAGGAATTATGAGACAACCTCAGGACCACGGAAAACTATGAAGGTATGCCAATGGTAGAATATATATATATATATATATATATATATATATATATATATATATATATATATATATGTATATATATTTCAAACAATATATTCGCACCAGACATTTGATACAAGTCTGGAACCATACTATAAATCATAAAGGTTTCTCTTCAAACTCCAGACCATACTACCTATGGTCACACCTACTATCTCATTCTCCAGTCTTTCCTCTTCGACAGATTTTTCTCTATTCGAGAAGGCTCAGAAAGTTCCTCAATGATACCAGTCTTGACAGGAGTACCTGAAGTATTAATACTGACTCTTACACTGTGATATATTTACCAACACCGAGACACTGAATGCCTACCTACGCTGACGATACAACAATTTTAACAATACACCACGACGGCCTGACTGACTTTACAAAATCACTTAGTACATTTATTAAATTGTACCCGTTTTGGAAAATGCGGTTAAATCATGACAAATCACAACATGTAACTTTTACAATTCGACGAGACACCTGTCCTCCAGTCAATATCGGCGACCACAAAAATCCTCAGACGAACACAGCACGTTACCTTGAACCTGAAGGATGACCTGGGGTCCACACGTCAAAATGAAAAGAAAGACTCAAAACAAACGACTGAAATTACTGAACTCTCTTATTTCCAAATACCATTAATGGTAGAATATATAAATAAAAAATAAAATTTATGTTAAAGAAGTGATGAACCAGCACAGGATTTATTATTTTTAATAAGATTAATTTTGTATTATTGTTGCCTTTTCTTTATGTTATAACACTATACACCTTTATTTAACATACTTCTATGATTTTCATCTTTATTGTATCTTTCATTTTTTTTTTGCTGTAAGCCAGAAGAAGGCGCACAATATGGGCCGAAACTTCGGCATTCATTTATTTTATTTTTTTACTATTTCTTGTATTAATGTTTAACATCACTATGGCTTTCTTTTACTTGATTAATACGTAAGTATAGTGTTTATTATACTAGGCCTACACCTAAATTTCAAAATTATGAAGTCGTTGTCACTATATGCCAAATATGTAAATTATAGACTTATCTAAAGTGTATTAAAATTACAATAATTGTAATTTTGTATTAGTGTACTAAACTCTTCCATTATATCACAAATATTCCTTTATTTGTTGCTGATAAATTATAATATATATGTATAAATTATAATATATATGTATAACTTCAACCCTCCTCCTCCCCCTTATCCGACCCACCCTTCCTCACGACATTCCTAATAGGCTTTCTGGGCCTAATAGCTTCAACGGGTATGAACTCGGGGTTGTTAAATACAGTGGCTTTTCGTAGCGTGAACCCTAATCTAGCAAGCTTACCTAAATAATTTTCAGATCTAATTTCTTATACGGAAAGAAGGAGTCGCCTATTAAAATAGCTTTTATTCTGATGTCCCTCTACTCGCTAACATAGTCCGTTCCGATTTAATAACAAGGCAGGATCTATCGGAGCCTGTGTCAATGTTAAAACCGACTATTTTTGCAATAAGGACTTCTCGAAGGACCTCTATCCTCTATCCTCCTAAGTAGTATTATTTGTAGAGCGTTACAATATATGAATACATTCAAAATAAATAAATTATGGATTATATTAGATAATAAGAGTATAGAGGATAGAAATATGATATAAAAGAAGGGAACACCTTGAGAATGGGGGACTACTCCGAAACGTTAGTGGAGTAATGTAAGAACAACAAATAAAGAAATATTTCAGATTCATGGTTTTTAATGGTGGAGTTTATTCTAATAATACTAAATTTGAACTTT
Source organism: Rhaphigaster nebulosa (assembly GCA_948150685.1). Taxonomy (NCBI): domain Eukaryota; kingdom Metazoa; phylum Arthropoda; class Insecta; order Hemiptera; family Pentatomidae; genus Rhaphigaster; species Rhaphigaster nebulosa. The sequence goes on along the minus strand of OX411308.1, from coordinate 114,906,181 downwards.
TCTTGTTGCTATTTAACTTGTTTTACATGCTTACAATAATTGCAATTTGTAATACACATTTATTATATAGGAATAAAGATATTGTTATAGGTAACCATGCATTCGACTCTGTGTCTCACAGCGTTTTATCTTGCGGCATAAATCATGGATAGCCAATGTCCAGGACAGTTCTAAGGCGTCATTGCTTCATTCCTCAAAAAAAAGGAGTCTCGCTTGCAGGTTAGTGATAAGCATTCCCGCACTATTCCGCTAACATGCGGCGTACCACAAGGGACAGCTTTCTTGGCTGTCCTTTTCTCAATCAACACTGCTGATGTAGTAGACACGAATTATATAAAAGCAAGGGTCATGGCCAAAGCAGACGCCATTTCTATCGACAGCAGTAATTTCAAACCGACGCGAGAACTACCACAGGCCGAAAACACGTGCCATGAGATTTTAACACCCAGATAATCTCAATATTCAGGTTAATCCGGTGTTCACGCACCAACGGGGCAAGAGCTCGGGCCACTCTCCGAATGGCCAACTTAACCATATCCCTCTTCAACTCCTAAGCATGCCTTACTAACTCAGTATTCATAGATTTGACAGGCACTTCAAACTTTCAACCCACGTCCACCAGGAAACCCGGTAAAGAGATAATCCTACCGTCTACATCACCTTCCAACGTCGCCTGCTCTATCCCTCAGGTTAAAACTGGCCATTTACAAATGCATGGACTTCTGTATAGCAATGCGCTGTTTACCCATCTTACTGATGGCATAGCGATTCCAAGACACAATGTTCTGTGGCGAAGTCAACTGGCGCCCGGGACAAACTTCAAGATTGTCGCCCCCAGGACCGGAACGAGGGAGGGGGGCAAAGAGCGTAGTGTCTACCGCTTAATTACCGAGGGCGGTAAATTTCTAGTGAATGCTTATTTTTAAGTTAATTAAAAAATATATGTTTCTTCTTATTCATAGTTTTGACCTTAATTCAGTCGATAAAACAAGTTTCTGTCATGAGATGATGGTATTTATTACGAAATATATTACCTTAAGTATTGTTATATATTTGTTGACTTTCATTAGAGAGGGATGAGAGAAGGAGCGAAAAAAAAAAATTATTTCCTCTCTCCTCTCTAACTCCCCACTCTGACAAAATAATATTTTCGACTCTGTCGTTCAATGCCATAATTCCAAGTTATCTGCATTTATGGAAATACAATACCGATAAACTACCGATACCGCAACTCATTCAAGTACTTAAATCAAATTTCTTTTTGAGATATTTAAAAAATAATATTGAATCGAAAACAAAATTACTTGGTATTGAAAGGAAAGTTTCGATACTTAATTGCATCGCTAGGTATCGTAAGTTCCTATCTACTTCTTATACTTGATTCAGTCTACGATAATCTTTATACCAGTATTATAAAAGTGTAATATTTACTATTTCTTGATCACAACTATAGTTTTAATATTATGATATTTGCATGGATAAGAACCTTTAGGCCGTATTTATGTGTAATATAAAAATATTATTCTTTATCCAGAAATAATAAATTTTAGTGATTCAATTTTTTATAACGAAATAATTCAATTTTAGAGCGACCTGAAGGGTGTATTGATAACCGTATTCTTTACTGAGTGAAATATATTTACAGAATTCTTTTTATTCAAAACCGGCGTCAGATTTGGCTTTAGCACTTTGAAAGACTCCAACAAATTTTCGAGGGAATCAAAAAATAAAAACTGTTGGCCTAAAAATTTTGCCCTTCAAAATTTTTGTAAAGATTTAAATAATCGCTCATAAGACTAGACTCACAAACCCCCGCACAAGGAGGCGTCGCACTTCTGGTGCGTTCTGACGTCCCCTCTAAACTTATAAACAACAACACACTCAGTAACGAAAAACACACAGCCGTCACTGTACAAGTAAAACTTAAACACACATACAAAATCACATGTATATACAGAAGACCGGGAGCACAACTCGACACTTTCAAAACACTCTTACGGGAAACCGAAACAGACAGACAACACATCATCGTAGGGGACCTAAACGCTAAACATCACACTTGGAACTGCACAAAGCCAAATGCACTAGGTACTCACCTCACTAAAACAAAATACACAGTCATACACCCCAACGCCTACACATACAGACATCACTCAAATCCAGCGTACACATCTACACTACATCTGTTACTCACACAACAATCACACAGATTCACAGATTGCACAACAATAGAATTCAGTGAAAACGACCACATCCCCGTTATCTATCACCTCGGCCGTGACACAACAAGAATCCCACCAACAGAACACAAATACAACTTTACACAGGCAGACTGGAAACTATACAAGAACACAGTCTACAGTAACACGCCCAACATCAAACCTCTCACAAACAATCAAGACATAAACAATGTCATAAACACCCTCCAAAACATCATACGCGATGCCGCATACACCTCGATACCCACGTTTAACCCCACTCCTATTCACCTACGCCAGCCACCTAAACACATACTCGCACTAATTAAACAGAGAAACAACATAAAAAAAATGCTGGTATAGGACTAAAGACCCAACATACAGACCTATCATAAACAGTCTCACCAGACAAATCACCTCTCTAATGTCGCAGTGGAAAACATCCCTTTGGCACGATCAATTACGCCGGACCCATTACGACCCCAAAAACTTCTGGAAACTAGTCAGAAGCCATAACACCAAATCAAAATCGGTGAGAATACAACGAGGCGTTGAGCTTCTTACTCCCGCAGATCAGGCTACCATACTTGCTGACTACTACGTCGATAGAGACTCAGCATGTACCACCACCATTTCCAACCACAGTCCACTGACTGATACAATCCAAACTATCTTTTCCTCCTATAAAGAACTGACTGCAACTCTGAGAAATACGAGGGGAAACAAATCAACAGGAGAGGACTGTATACCCTATGTCCTACTCAAACAACTCCCCAGGAAAGCCCATATGTTTCTCCTCAATATTTTCAACTCATGCTCACGCCTGAGATACTACCTTACTCAGTGGAAACATGCTATAGTTGTTCTTCTTCTCAAACCCAAAAAAACGAGGAGCGGCACCGGAAGAATACCGGCCCATCAGTCTCCTCAACCACGTCTCAAAAATATATGAGAAACTTATTCTTATCAACATCCGAAAACACTGCGACAAACATGACATCATCCCCCCCGAACAAACCGGGTTCTCTCACGGCGTTAGGTGCTATCATCACGTAGCAAAACTACAGTATGATACAGCTAAAAACCTCAATAAAAATCTTGCTACAGCAATGATCTCATTAGATTGCACACATCCATTTGATTCTGTATCCCACTCCACCTTATTTGATCAACTCCGGCTTCACCGATTACCGGACCAACTGGTCGACATAATTGGCTCATACCTCAGTGGCCGGACATTTTCTGTCCGTGTCAAAACTGAGATCTCCACCCCGCGCCCAGTTACCTGTGGTGTTCCCCAGGGCTCGGTCCTAGCGCCAGTCCTTTTCAACATATATACAGCCCATATAGTAGGGCAGAAGATTGACGATGTTCAAATCGCTGCATATGCTGATGACATTGCTATATACACAGAAAGCATGAATGCAGACCACGCCATGCGCAAGGCTGAAACAGTAGCCCAAAAAATCACAGACCAACTTAAAAACATTAATATCCAATAAACACACAAAAAACAGATGCAATCACATTTTCATACAAGAAAACACTCAAACAACAACCAAAACTGAATGGGCAAACCATACAGAATAAAAGACTACTCACATACCTCGGTATGAAGTTTCAATCACACCTATCATTTACAGCTCACACAAAACACAGGATACAGATAGCCAAAGCCACTGCACACCAACTAAATCACTTACTCTATTCACCAGGGCTATCGCTCAGACTCAAGATCCTGATCTACAAAGCTATCCTGAGGCCTACACTGCTTCACGGTGCCCCCATCCTGCACTACCTATACCCCTCACCCCTGAAGTCTCTCCAAACATACCAAAACAGCGTCCTATAAAAAATCACAAAACAAACATCTCTCGAAAGACGGAACATGGCACACATTCACAATGAATTACAACTCGACACTGTTCAACAGTATATCACACGGAGACACACACATAAAGTTCTTTGACAACATCCCTGCCTCATTTAACCCACTCTTCCGCGCCATCACCCCATCCTCCCTTCCTGCCAGATGGCAGGACCGAAAGGGACCACTCAACCCGGTCAACACCATACTTTAATCCGCTTCTAAAGCACCCCCACTCCCAATATCCTATCCCATCGCCCCGTCCTGCCTACTTCCTAGTACCACCCCAGCACCACTCTCTTATATCCATCCTTTGTAAATATAACCATGTAAATATTGTAAATATTATCATTATTAATCTTGTATATAGTTTTTAGTAGTAGGTATTTTTTATTTAACAAACAACTAGAAGAGGACCCTCACCTCTAAATAATGAGAAAATTCCCTGACTGGGAAATATCATTCCAATTGTAAATATTCATCAGACCTTCAAATACCAACAGGTAGTAAAAGGTAAAGTACATCAAGTTTATAATTTATCTAATTATTTGTTTTATTAATGTTCTTTTTTGTTTGAGGGATTGGAAAAAAAAAATCATAAATTAGGAACCCCTTCGAATAAGTCATACCAAACCATCGGTGAAGGTTCTTAAACTACGCAATTTACTATAACAGTGAGAGAAAAGTATTTGGTTATGGTATTCACCTTTTTTCACACATATCTAAAATAATGCAATAGTTTTTTATATGTATTGAAAGAAGAAACTTCCCTCTTTTTAGTAAGTCCAAGAACGTCGAAATTGGGTAAATTGAAGAGGAGATGCAGAGCTTCAAAACCAAACAGAATTTTGTCGCTTTAAAAATTTTGAGCACACTCGGGACTGAAATGTTTTGTTTTTATTGTTTTCGATGATTTTTTTTTTAATATTAAGGTTTTTAATGTGCTGAATCCAAATCTGCAATAATTTTGGTGTGAAAAAATGTATAATTACAGTTTACTTAAAAGTTTAAACAATTTTTTTTAAATTTATTTGATAAAAAATCAATTGTTTTTTAATGTTTATATTTTTCCTTTGATATACTCTAAAAACCAAATGTTTAGCTAGAAAAAATAATAAGGATAAAATAACATAAAAATATTAACATTATTTTTTTCAATCTTCTTCAAACAATCTTTCTCAATCATTCTTCAAACACGAGATATAAAATAAAGGATCTTCAGCATGTTTATTTTTTCTCAGCTCCATAGGCCTATTGGATAAAACGGAAGGATATGGGTCAACATTTTACAATGTAGAATCACCCAAAAAATGTTAATCAAAATCGGCGACGAACACATCATGCACTCCCCTTGTAAGTACACGTCGCTGGGTAAACGACGGTCGTCATATTCTGACAATATGGCCTGACAAACTCGCTAGTTCGATGCGGTTACTATTCTTGACTACATACTTCTCCCAGGTCAAAATCTGATCTACAATATCAGATCTAACACAATAAATTCGACTTCGTTTTTTAAAAAAGTGTAAGTGCCATTTAGCAAACTTACAGGAAACAAATGAAACGATTTTTCTCTAAATAACAATATATTTTTTTTTATGAAGGAATGAGATGTTCTGGGAGGCGGTAAAAAAAAAAAAAATTATTAGGAAGCTTGACGTTTCGACCCACTTTGAAGGGCTGAATAAATAAGATACAAAAATAAAAATAAAACAATTATATATACTGTGAAGAATAAAAATAAATAATTAAAAATACAGTGAGAAAAATGAAAACAGTGATGAATTTGTAAAATGTTATAAGAGGAAACTGATTGAGTAATAACAGCATCTAAAAATAAATTAGTTAACATTAATAGATTAAACTGATTATTAATGAAACTAACTATATAATAATATAATAATAGATACACTGAAAGAGAAATAACTATAACTAAAAAAATTAATACCAGCACTAAATAAGTAAAAAGGGAAATAAAAATAAATAAACAAACAAAATTTAATACCTTGAAACTCGAAGAGAGATGGAGGAGTGACTAAGTAAAGCAAAATAATTAAGGAGGTGTAGGGGTAGTAATTAAGAATGTCATTAATAGTTACACAGAAAAGGCAGTGGCGAGAGAGTAGCCGTTATACATGTGGGTTAATCATAAAAATATATAAAAGAATAAAGGAAAATTCAGAAAGGAAGCAAAGGAAAGGAACAATTGTAAATAATTAATTGAAATAAATAGTAAAAATATAAAATGGTCAGAAGAATTTCAAGGAAATGAGATAAAGTGCCATTTATCTCAGCCATTTATATGAACAAAAGCCATTTGTATACAAAGAAATGGATAAGTAATACTGACAGAAACTATTCTTCAATGCCCTTATAGGGGCCCTTACATGGTTTTTATTTTTATGGGTTCCTAATAAATAGTTTTTACTATTTGTGATCCATTTTTATCTTACCGCTTCTCGGACTATCTCATTCCTTCATAAAAGTTTTACGGTCAACTATTGATTATTCATTTTTTTTTTTTTATATTATTCTTTATTGTATACAGTAGGAGTTTATTAACTTAGCAAAACTTTTATAATTACAATAGATATTTAAGACTCCTAGCACTGGTTGAGACCAGAGTGACGGCTGAAGGTCGGTAGTATTTTGTTCCTACGTTATGAATATTCGATTTTAGACCACTTACAATTTTTTCCTCGATATACCTTGAGCGATAGAGGTGGTTTTTACGTCCCGTAATCAATTGAAGTATAAATTTATAATTTTGGGCGCTTAAGCCTTTTTAAAAAAACGATACCGATTTCATATAAGTCTAGGTCACTACGCGGCAGGAGCTAGCCGGTTCAGAAAAGATAACTTTTTGGGAGATTTATTCATCATCCAACACACTTTAATACGCTCATTTCTAGCCCCAGGATACTATTACATATCAATATGAAATAGATATGCACATAAAATAATAAAGTCTTAGTTATGTAGGTACTACTACTTTGTCTACTAAGAATGTGGAGATGTTCATCAAGTAACAACTTGATTCGGAAATTAGTGTAAAAACTGAAGGGAGGGCAGTTTTTTCTCAATATATTTCCTTCAACAAATTTTCTTTAATTTCTACAATTTCGCTATTTAAATATTGATTACATAAAAATCACTGTACAGTCGACATCATACCTTCGCTGCGGAGTTGATTACAAGCTGACATCTCCATCCATGAGCACTCATCAGACACAATCTCACCAGTCACATCTACTTACTGGCCAACCTCAAGACAAAACCTTCCTTACCCAATTAAGTAAGGAAAGTAGAAACACCAGACTTACTTGACCTTTTAATGACAAAAGGACTTAGGACTGTCCTTATATTGTAAATATAATCTAAATATATGTAAATATATAAACCGATCTCGGTTCTGATGATCATTCTCTTTTTCTTCCTAGTTGGTCTAAGAATTTCATTGAAGTTCTATACAGCCCGACTATTCTCTTCTCAACTTTGTACTGTTCGAAGAGCCTTCTGCAGCACTAAAACGACAATATCTTGTAACAGATGTGAAAATTCAACGGGTGTGCCTAATGTCCATTTATAACGCAATACTCAAAACGACTTAATTCCCCTTACAGTAGAAATATCATACATTCCAATGATCCATAACCAATCCAAAGACATAGACACCGCTTCCTTCACCATACAGATCTATCAGCCTTTTCCGAGTATGTTCTAAAATTCGAACAATAACACGATAACGGACCATCAATTTGAATTAAAAATACAACATTAATATTTCGAATCTTAATCGGAATACTGAGATTCGACACGCCACACGATACAAGCCCGAAAATATCCGTGGAAGGCTAATCTAATTTAGAGCTAGATTATCTTAGGCCAAACTATAAACCCTAAAATCAATAGTGAAGAGATTCCGCTGGGAATTAATCTCTATCATGCAATTATTTCACACTACTCAACTTTTAGCAGATAAATTCACCAGCTGTATGGACTTTTGAAAGGTGCGAATGAAGAAGTAAAGTTTAATAGAAAAAACAAATTATGTTTTTTAGGATTTTGAGTTTACAATTATTTATTACCGCACCTTATTATATATATATATATATATATATATATATATATATATATATATATATATATATATATATATATATATATATATTGTAAATTGTGATTAATTACAAAAAATAACCTTCGTTGTTTCAGCTAAACAACGAATTTCGTTTCTGTTTAAATAATCGTTGCTTTTATAAATCCAATTTTCCAACAAACGAATTAAAAGTAATAAATTACTTATGTTTAAATTCAATTACATAACAAATTAAAATTACTTTCTTTGAGCATAAATATATATCTAGCTGGACCTTTAATATGCAAAGTGAATACTAACTTAAAATGAAACTGTATTTTAGTCATAAATAGAGTTTTATAGTGATAAAATATTACAATAATGATATATTAAATAAGAGGGGTTTACCTTGATGCTCAGACTACAAAGTAATAAGATACCGAAGTTGAGATTATCTTCTTACCTGAAAGAGAATATGAAATTAGTTTGCAGACAGCGCGTATAACTTTATGAAACTGAATACCAAACTAAAAAAAAAAAAAAGATTTGCTACAACACGAGAATTTATATACATAAAAGACATTTTTTACTTTTAAATTTATTTATTTATTAAAATCATATGATTTTACTTCCCAAGCCAACATGGAGGGAGTATGGTAATAAGACAAAAGGTTTTAGAGATCTTATTTAATTTACAGATTCTTTTAACAACTCATGAAATCAGTTGTAAGGAATCCGGGGTTACCGAAAACTTCAATTTACGAAAAATGTTGGATACCGTGAACTTTTAAAATAAAAAGCACCTTCAACGGGGGTGAGGATGGCCAAAATGTACTAATGGCCAAAATTAGTACGATACACGTACCGTTCGATTTAAAAAAAAGCATCCCTTTGGCGCGATGTTTTACAGTACCTTTTCAGTTATATTTATTAAATTTTCAGACTTTTTAGATTATGTGTGCGAGTGAGGGAACAAAATATGTCCATGATCATAGTCACCACGTGTCCAGGGCGACTATGGCCTAGGTTTCTTTTCATACAAATTCACGTATTTAAACTTTGGAGAGTGTGAAGCCATAAAGATAACATTTTAAACTTCCAAAAATGTTTTAAATTTTTTTTCTTTTCACAATATTGAGGTATGGCTAAGAAAAATAAATAATGAAATATTTAAAGATCTAAACGCTTTATTTTTATTCTAATACTATTCTATAATACTTTAATTGTAATAAAATTAACATTATATATATATATATATATATATATATATACTACTTTCCAAATTTCGTAAAACAATAAATAAATTCTTTGATTAGAAAACTAGAAAATCGTCCCCATCGAATAATAGCCATAATCTTCTCTCTTTTTTCATGGGAGTTGGGCATATCATTTGATGTATCAGAAGGTATGCTTGTTTAGAAGATTTTTTTTTAAAAGTAGTTCGGAATACAGAACGATTCGGATTAGCGAGAATCCATTGTATTGTACATCACTAAATAATCACATGACGAGCGCAGTGCGAGTATGATCATGAATCCATTTGGCCATAGTCATCCCGAAATGAATAGAACATTGGTTAATGATATAAAATTTGCTAACGTTTTCATTTATCTCACAAAATATAAGATAAGGTAATCGGTTAAAGGAGATAGCCACAACACAAGAAGCTTTGTCAGCATAACAAAAATTACTCTACACAGTAAAATATACTTAATTATTTTCTGCAAGGAAATCTTAGAATAAAATTATTGAAAATATATAAAAATGTATACAAATATCTAAGCTCACATAAACAGGCAGCAAATGAGAAAAAAAAATGATTGAGGAGGTTTCAAAGACCAAATTCACATTTTGCCTACTTTTGGCCATTCTCACCCACTCTTGGTGGGTGGTCATAGAAAAAAAGAAAGTGAAACTGTTTCTAGATAAAATCAACAGAGGGTGGATATATTGGTAGTCAAAGAACGAATCATTGAATAACGACAACTTGAGTCCGATAATTAGTCGTTTCAAGCGACTTTCACAGTGTTATTTGTTTACATTTAGAATATAAATGAAAGATTTCAATGGTATAATTTTGCTATACTCCTAACAGAGTTCTTATTAAAAAAAAACTACTTACTACTTTTTTACCCTAAACTTTTACTTCAAGCATTCCTCAGGACCAGAGGATAAACCTCTAATATATGTATAATGAGTAATTAAATATGGATAAAATGTTGTCAAAATCATGATTTTGGTAATTAAAAAAAAATCTCAAAATATCGATTAAAATAATTGGAACTATGAAGTAGATGATAGGATCTATGTATCTGGAAATTACTAGCTGTTTAATAGTTGACAGCTATCTAGGCTAATAGAATGTCAATACGCCGTACAGTCTACTATCTAGAGCTGGATTTGAACACAAACTTCACAAACATGGTTAGTTGTCTATTGTACCTTGTTGATTTAACAACTTGTGATTGTTTTTAATTTACAACAATACAAGTGTATAACCATGTTATTTTCAAAAAATTTATAACAAGTATGATCGTACTGTTAAATACAAAAATAATTAGGGAACGGAGTCAATTCAGCACCCAAAAATGTAAATATAAAAGTAAGAGAGTTTTGAGTAAAAAAAATTCTGCAGCATTGATACAGACAGTTAGCAGTGATTGTTTGATGGTTTCAAGTTTATTTTCTTGTTTTAATCCCTAAAAGCACTGCAATTTAGTATTTTATTAGTAGTGTTACTTTGCACAAAATTAGGAAAAAAGTTAAATGTTGTAATTGGAGGTCCAGTATTTTAAAATAGTATCGATTTAGGGTTGGAATACCGAAAGAAAAATATCGATATTCGATATTTCGATATATCGCAAAACCAAATATCGATATCCACCGATAACTGTAGAAAAAATATCGATATATCGAAAGGAAATGGATGAAAAAGCAAAGAAACCGTGCATTAAATGAGTATAACGTTAAAATGTGATGAAGGTTATGAAATAATATAATTATTATTTATACAACAATATTTTTACTATCCTTGAATTTTTATCTTGAAAGCTTTTTGCCAAATTTCATATATTATATTATTCTACAAATTTAAAAAAAAAATCTTATTTTTATTTTTCTAAAAAAAAATTGTATTTCATAAAGTTTTCATGCATACATTGAGCATTCTCAAAACATTTATATAAAAACATGTAACTCATCTGATATATATTTTAGTATAATCACCATTTATCTTATTACCTGTTTGTCTTTTTATAGAATTAATTAACAGTATATGTGTTTCAATCTTATCTACTAATTATTGTTTGGCAAGTAAATATTACTTATTCTCATATTTACGCCATTATATTTATAAATTAACAGGTTCTATATTTTAACCAATGATTATCTGCAACAATTTATAATAAAACATAAAACAATTATAGTATTGTATATTTTATTTCAATTTGGTGTGATTGATCCATATTATTTTTTGTTTTGCTAATCATAAACTCTTGAGTTTATTTGAAGGGTAAGGAGAAAAGACCTGGATTCTATTTCATAATGTAGTACGGAAGTACAATTACGAGTAGACCAATGATTTACTCTGCATATGACACACTGTGAAATGTTGAAACACAATAAATTTTAAAACTAGTTGTTAGCATCTACCTAATGTGCCTCGATTCCTACTCTTGAATATTGTTCAACATCCCATGCAGTCACCATATCTCGAGCACTTGTGTGTTCACTCAATATAACGCTGATATGAGGCCGAAGTTCTAGGAACCGTTGGACCACGTAATATTTGCTGTTCCATCTAGTAGGGACATCTGAAATTAGCTTGCATTTAGCGCTTTTCTTAACTGGCCACAGCCAACAATAGCAAACCAAGTTGTAATGCTACGAAGCTTTCTAAATAATTCTTCCAACTAGTCTTTTCGCACATTAGATTTAACAAGTGAGCAAACGTCAGCACACATCTTCCAAAACATGAGATATGTTTTGGGATGTATGCCTGTCTGAGAATTCTCGAAGTTCTAGGAACACTGAGGACATTTCATCATTTGTTTCTAAAATGAAATGAACAAGGACACCAATTAAACTTTTCATCTGGTGCGACTCCGTTCATAAGTCACAATATTTCATATGTCATATGTCAATGTCACTGAATTTACTTCATTCAAATGTTTTTGAATAAGAGAGCGCAGTTCTGAGTATTTTTCATTCAATAATTTTTTAAATGTATTTCTAGAAGGTACCTTATATAAGGGGACTAGAATTTTAACCAAGCTGAGAAAACCTTTCTTTTCAACTGTACAGAATGGCAGAGTATCCTTACAGATAAAATATAAATTAGTATCATTAATTTTTCTTCGTCGTTCGTCTCCCTCTTCAAATGATGCGATATTTTGAAAACTCTTATGTCAGAAGTTTTTTACGGAGGAATTATTTAATTTGCTTCATTTAGAAGTAAATGGCGTTGCAGAAAAACCTGACCCTGATGGAGACGAAAAAACGTGCGAATGGAAAGATTTGAGGTGTGACTGCTGGTTTGTTGTGTTTCCCGATGTCCGAAATATTTTCTGACAATATTTGCACTCCGCACTTTTACTGTCTCTCCACTTAAGATGTTTCCACACTTCACTTTTTGGTGGCGACATTTTAGTTTCTATTTTCAGTTTAATCACCACACTAACAGCAGCAATGAATAACAAGTTAGTGATCGTTAGTGACGCCTATGAGTTAAAACAGTAAGGAAGTTACAACAGCTCAACGACAGCGTCCTAGATTGATTAAATTATTAAGCTACAATGTTTAGTACAGCTCACGGATAACATTAAAAATATGATAAAGAATAAAGGAAATTTCTAATTAAAATAAAATAATATCAATATCACCGATATATCGGTGTATAATATCGATATCATCGATATATCGGGTGTTAGGAAAACGATATAATATATAGGTTTCCAAACCCGATATATCAATATATCGCGTTTCGATATTCCAACCCTATATCGATTATAACGTTTGACATATCGATATATTTAAGCTTTTCAGATTTCATCTATATATGTTTAATATGTTTTCGGGTCCGATCTCTTTGAAAATACAATCGATTATAAGCTCCTGCGCTCAGATATCGGTTTATTTAAACTTTTCTGATTCCTTCGATATTGATGTCCACTAACTAATATGTTTTCGGGGTCGTAATTAAACTGCAATGAATAATTAAGTTTTGGAATTTTAAGTATAAACTATGAGCCCATTTTGCCCTACATTATTAATAAAACATTGCATTATTATTACTTCTTTTATTTTTGTCTTGCCAACTTATTTAAATGAAATTTAAAGTTTAAATTGTTAAATTCGGAAGAACCTCAAATAGCCTCAACTTTACCCTTTTTCTCTCTAAACCTAATACATATGATTGCTCAGTATCACAGTGATCTTCAAGAAATTAAAAAATATTTCGAGTAATAACTGTAATAAAGTAAAAAAAAAAATAATTAACAGTTATTTAAGAATACTGAAAATCCACCAAAGCCAAACATTTAAAAAGAAGATAATGTCATAGATTCCTATCTTAAAACTTGAAGAAAAGCCGAATTTCCAAGAAAATCGAATAGACGTGGAATTTGTAAAAAAATTGTTTTCCGAAAAGTCTGATCAAGAATTTTTAATAGAAGTAAATTTAACTTATTTAACTAATTGAAACAGATATTAAATAAGACAAGACTCCCACTGAAAAATAAACTGAGCACTCCGTAAAAGATAAGAAGTACATGAAGATTGAAAAGGTTAGACTCTAGAAAGGTTAGATAAACTCATCTCTCCCCTTAAATTAATTCTATTTCTTCTTTTATTCCGACTTTTGATAGGGCGTGATCAAATAACTCATTCATTCGTTGATCATAAAAACTACAAAGGAAGATTGATACACTAATTAACAAATGATAGATAGAATTTAAAAAATAATTAAATAGATCACAAATAACTTACTCACAAAGAACATAAGACAATTGTCCGAAATCAGTCTTACAAGATGTCCATTTTATTTTAATTCACTAGAATGTATGTAATTACATCCAAATAAGTGAGGAATTTGAAATATTTATTTTTATAATTCGTTCATTAAAAAAAAAAAAAAAAATCCGTGAGCAACAAAACTGTCACTAAAGTCGTATTTTCAATAAAATGAAAAAATTATAAAATCGGGGGAGTGAGAAAAAAGTTAAGACTCTCAAAAGAGAGTTCCCTTACATACAGAAATTTATTAATACTTTCATTATATTGTTCTGCTTCTCCGCTGGCCTTCGATACAGAAAACCCTTCAAACCGAATTTCAGCTCATTTAACTAAACGGGGACCGCCACTGGTGTTGAAATAGCTCTTTGCTAATACTGCTCGGCTCAAATGTAGCGGGAGAACTATAAATATATATATCAGACATTTAGAACTTCTTTTGTTTTACAGTTAATTTAATTTATCTATTTTAGAAATGGGGATAAACTACATAAAAAAATTGGATACTTTTATAATCGTTGCCATGACAGCTTAACACCTGTGGAAGCAAGTTCACTACAACAACATTTTAGCAAAAGTGAAATTATTGTGTGAAAGCGTCATTTGTTAATAAAATCGGAGATTACGGAAAAAAAGTGTCAAATCGTGAAGATTATTGCGGTTTTGACAAAATTATTATCTTTTTGATCCTGCTCCTAGAAAATCCCAAAATGAAATTTCTATTGAGACGAATTCTAAGCAATGCTGTCGATTACCGAGAAAAATTGTCACCCCTTTGGCCTTGGAACATTTACACTCAACATTTTTTTTGGCAACCGGTTGCTTCGTTGGAAGTTCTGGTAGCCCTCTCTCCCTTAAAGTTCTAATAATTGAAGCATAGAAATGCAAAAGAGTCTAAAGTGCCTTTAAAAAATGTATTCATAATTCTAATTTCAACTTGAAAAATATTAAAGAAACGTGACTTAATTAAAAAAAAAAACACACATTTTTTTCTGATAACTGATGGTTGACTAAGTAATAAAATCACATTTATAATAGTACTAGCTTCATAATTAAAAAAATATTTTTTTTCTTCCTTTCCTTCATTCCATATAGCCACGGCAAAAGCCAATAAGGAAAAGTCAGGATATTGAATTGGATGATGCATTTCCTTGGTAAATCTATGTTCCCTATATTTTTATTTACTTTCCCGTTCATTTCATATAACAGTAAGTATGATGAAATGTGCCATATATAATTGATATGTTAATAATAAAATAAAAATCAAAGTTAAACTTAAATCTTTTCTTTTTTTTAAAAGACGTTTTTATACAAACTTAATAGTATGATGACGAATGATGGTTAGGAATGATAAGAACAATAGTTCTGTCTTCTGTTACATTATATTTTAAAAGTGAAACATAAAAAAAATTTAAAATTAGGGAGGATATTTAACTTGCAATTCTTTTCACGAACAATACCTGCGGGTACAGCTAGTTTAATATTGTAATATACTTTTTTTTAAATAATTTAGATATTACATAAAAGTAAAATTTTATTTTTAAAATTTACAAATTTTAATAATTTAAAGAAAATGCCGCTTCCCGTTGACCAACCTTAGCAATAAATTCAAATTAACGGGGAGGGAGATGAGCCCAAACAAACAGCCGAGATTAATATTAATCACCAAGGCACTGAACGAATTGGCTTTTGATGAAATGTCCGCTAGAAAACACTATCCGTTCCGCGGGGACGCTATCAGCCTCATGATGTGATATTATTCATTTGAATAAATATTCAGAAAAAACAAAAGGTCAAATGCCCGTAATACATGAGAATGTGCAGCGGCAAAATTCTATCCTATTTTCTATATTTTTTTAACACAAATTTAATGCACAAATCGAACATAATTTTTAGTTATTTAATATTATTTTTGTAACCGATTCAGAGTTTAGTAATTAAGAATTAAAATACTCTGTATAATAGTATAGACACAGTAGTAAGTTGTAACGTGTTTGAAGATGCAGAATTATGAATTCAAATGAAAATGTATAAAAAAAAAAAAAAAAAAAGAAATAAAGCATCAGAAACTTTTTGGGAAACGAAATCTATAGACTTCTTTTTTTATTTTTATTTTTAAGCAAAAAAAAAATAAGCAGTGTGAAAAAAAAAAAGAAGAAGAAGTCCAAATTGAAATATCGACCTCAAACAATTGATACTGAAATACAGTAATATTTTATAAATATATATTAATTTTCTTTTTAGCGTTAGGCTCCCTCTCTCCTAAGTTATTTAATTAGAATTTATAAGCATTCATTTGGAAGTTATAATAATTTCATCGATTTTTTTTGGCATTTGAGGGGTTGCACCTACTTAAGGGCCAGTTGTACCAGTCTGGGCTTTAAGTAAATACTAAGTAAGTTCAACTTAATTCGTGTATAACTACAGTAAATAGTTGAGCTCGGATTCCCCCAATAACTGTTGGTGTGGCTTTCAGGTGTTTTTCTTCTTTAAATTGAGTGTAGGTAGCAAAGCCCCCAAAAAAGACAGAAACTCTTCAAGAGTCAGCTTTTCTTATTGAAGGCAAATTTTGTGTAGGGTTTAAAATGTTTGTGGTTTAAAACTATTTTTCAGTTTATTCAAGCAGTAATGAACGAAAGAAATGTGAAAGAATGTTGTTTATCAGAATAAAAAAGTTCATAAGCATTAACACTATAAATAAATAATAAGCGTGAAAAAAATTCTTGATTCGTTTAAAATCTTCTCACAGCACCCTTATCAAAAATGAGGGTACTGTTGAGCTTACTCAAATCAAATATCTTTTTGACAAATGCTTAAAATCATTGAACCTACTGAAAGTTCTTAATAGTACAAAATGGGGAGCTGATAGGAAAACCTTATTTATGC
The DNA here is from genome assembly GCA_948150685.1 of Rhaphigaster nebulosa. Lineage (NCBI taxonomy): Eukaryota > Metazoa > Arthropoda > Insecta > Hemiptera > Pentatomidae > Rhaphigaster > Rhaphigaster nebulosa. The sequence goes on along the minus strand of OX411308.1, from coordinate 114,889,143 downwards.
TTTATAGAGCATACGTGCGATATCCACTCGACTACGGATGTATAGCGTACTCCTCCGCCTCACCCACAGCCTCACCCAAAACTATTAGATAGAGTACACCATGCCGGAATCCGTTTAGCAACGGGTGCGTTTAAAACAAGTCCGATTGACAGTTTGTGTGTCGAAGCTGGAGAACCACCGTTAGAATATAGGCGACATATATTATTGTTAAAACAAACTATAAAACTGAAAGCTCTTCTCGGATCAGAATGCTCTAATATATCAGTCGAAAACCCGTTTTTTCATAAATATTTATCCAGAAAAAGATCACCAAAACCTTTCAACGTAAACTAAACTTTTGCTCACTGATCTTAACTTCACAATTCCGCAAATTTTCCAACATTCGTACCTCAAAATCCCACCTTGGCACATTCCCACTATTAACGTAAATTACAAATTCTATCACCACTCAAGGCATAATAGAGTCACCAAACAAATGTTTGAGGATTTTTTGGATAGATACAGAGGACACACTGTAATATTCACAGACGGATCCAAAAGTTACAGCGGTGTAAGTGTCGCAGCAATAGTTGATAACTCCATGGCGCAAATCAGTCTTCTTCCCGAGTGTAATTCACTCACTGCAGAATTGACAGCAATATACTGGGGCTAACGGAGGAATATCATGGGGAGAGCAAAAACAACATCGTCCTATTTACTGATTCTTTAAGTTCACTGTTAAAGCTAAGTAATATGTATACTCACCCCCTTATAGTCCTCATACTCCACTTGAGGAGTTTAGCTATACAAGGTAAACTGGAAGAATCGTAGAGTCTTATTTGTCTGGATCCCAGGACACAACGATATACCTGGCAATTGCAAAGCCGACGAAGCGGCAAAAGCTGCATCATTGATACCTCCATCTGATTGTTTAGATATCCCTCATAATGATATATATATTCACTGGCGATATCGCAAGTAATCAGCAAATGGCAAATAAAATGGACAAACACAGCAGAAAACAAACTAAGAGATCTTAAAAACACAGTACTTCCATGGAAAACGTCAACTCAGTGTAGCAGATGAGAAGAAGTAGTACTGGCAAGACTACGAATCGGACACACACGCTTCACCCATCAATATTTGCTGACTGGAACACCTAGACCAATATGCGCCCAGTGCAACGTACCTATGACTGTAAAACACTTACTGACTGCAGACAGTTGATTGATACCGGTCTCCCATATCATTTGGCAACTTTACTAAATGAAAATAGTCCACACATTAACGAAATATTCGATTATTTAAAGAGAATTGACGTATATGAATCGATTTAAAATTAAAGATATAATTCTTTAATTTAAGTTTCTTATATTTTTCTCTTGCTCCCACAATAACCATTCATGTATAATAAATGTATTCTATTTTAAGTTCTCTTCTTTTATTTTAACTTATTTATTTTCTTCTATTCATTATTACTTTTTTATATTTATTTATACTTTAATTATATGTATATATTTATTTAGATTATTTAATTTTATTTCCATTTATTTATTACTATTATTTTTTTTCATTATTAGTGTATATATTTTATTTTTATGGTTTATTTTTATTTTTATTTTTTTTTTTACTCTATATGCCAACTGTAGCAGTTCAACTGATATCGGTCAATCTTGGATAGTGGACATAGTTGAGCGTAGGCAGACATCACTTTGTCGTGGATTGCCTTTATAAATAATAATAATAAGTTTGCATGCATCTTGGGAAGAAGAAAAAACTGGTGCTGACCGGTTGAGCGAAACTTGAGAAAAAACTGACTCAGATTTAATTAGGATAAGGGTGACCGTATAATGAGGTACTTGAATCGCCTCAACCCGAAATTACGCATAAGAGTGAATAAAGACTATCCAATTAAATTTTGACAGTTTCTCAACAGTTGGAAAAAAAATTAATCAACTATCTTCCTTGTCCATATGGTAATATAAAATAAAAAAATTAATAAAAAACATAAACTATAATCAATTGTGAAACAGCGTTTATTCCACTGACTTATTTATATTGACGACGCAATAAAACAGGATTATTGTTTTTCATTAACGTTATCAAAAACAGCTTGTACCGTAATCAAATCCAAGGCAGCGAATAAACTTAACAAAAGCTATAAATCTCAGTGGTGATAAAAGGGATTTCTCGCCTTCTGTTGATGAACTTTGAAATGGCATTCATGCTGTCTTGTTTCATACGTTTCTTATCTCCTCTAATGGTATTTCCTTGCCAAGAATACGAGACACTTTATTTCGTCGATAACATTTTAGCTTTGATGACTCATAAAAACTGTTCTACTTTCCTTATTTTATTCAACGATACTAAAATAAACGTGAAACGTTTTTAGTGAAACTTTAGTCTGAATTTTATAATTTACAATCTCAACACTTACGAAGAAACATGTGCGAACATTTTTGAATGAATGATATATTTAACCGTTTGGAAGACGATGCCCAAATATTAACATCACATAGCAAATACCAATATACAAAAGGTAAGGGCTTATAAAATAAGAATTTTTTTAGGCTTATCTTGTTAATTGAGATATGCTAAAACACCGCTTAAAAAACCAAACATCAAAGCTCAGGGTTTGAAAATAATATTATTAATCGATTGTGGGTGAAAATTTGAATTGTAAAATATTTGTAACTCAAGCGGTATATTGGCTACTATGTCGTTTTTCAGATGAAGATTTGCGTTTATACTCAAATTATTCGTATTCAAGGACAAGAATATCAAAAAGAAAATCATAAATTATAAAAAATAATTCTTTGATTTACTTTTTTTTTTAAGTCCTTTCAAAATCCTGAAAAGCAGAAGAATTTTGCGAAGGTTACGGATTAGAAACAGTGCATTTTCAAAAAGAACATTCTCCCAAATCTAGTACCTCCCACATTTAAAAAAAGGTGTAAAAAAACAGTAAAACATGCATATAAAAAATGTTCGAAAATAGAACGAACTCAAAATGAGCTAGGAGAGCAAAAAAATAAAAAATAAAAAAATATTTCAAAAGACGAATTAATGGCAGCCACAATTGTACTCGAAATTCGAAAAAGGAGAAACTATTATAGCTCCATAAGTATAAAAAAGTGTCATCGCTCACGACTCACAGGGGTAGAGGCGGCAATATAAATCTCTAAAATTTATTTTCATTTGATGAAAAATCAATAAAATTTTTAAATTTTAATTTTTTTTTTTAAATAAGTAATTATTACCATAAGATCAGAAAGGGTCTAGTTTCAGTGCTGTAGGTTTCGGAGTTTAATGTCATACGTCATTCAAAGTTAGCCCCCCTTCCCACCCACCTCCGACCAGAAATGGAGCAATCTAATAAAGAACTTTTAATGTCCTTTATATTCCATTGCAGGAACCTAAACTTTTGAGAACTTAAATTGTGCGAGAACTTTTCTGACGATAAAATCTCTATTCTAGTTGGCACCTGCGTCTCTTTTAATACTTAACATGTAGGGGCTGACAATATATATATATTTTATAGAGTATATTCATGGTACCGTTAACATTAATCGGTCTCGAAATAAAACACCACAAAAGTATTTCGGCTAAACTGTTCTGTAGACGGTAGGGAGTTTCATGTTCCCACATAATTACATTTCTAGTCGAACCACAAATATAGGCGTTAGTAAGGTTATTGTTCAAATCTCATTTCAAGTTCAGCAATTGTTTGATATAACAAAAAAAATATATTATTACAGTGAAACCACTCCACAACGGACGGATGTTGGCGTTACAGAGGGATGTTCTCTGAAAAGGGAAGCATATTGAAAAATGAATACGTAAATGCATAAATCAAAATAAATTTGAATTAATGAAGTTTATTCATATCCTTTTAAATTATATTTATAAACACTTTTAGAATTTAATATGTTTGTATAAAAATATGTTTAAAAAGTAGAGAACTAACTTGGTGAACAAAATAAGATAATTTAAGGTAAAATAAGGTGAATAAAAAGAAGGCAGGCTTTTACATGACTAATTTTAAAAACAGATCAGGTAGACATTAAAAAAAAAAAAAAAATTAATTCATGTTTGTTTATTTTTCTTTGAATTCAAAATTTCTTTTTCATGATAAACCATAACTTTGTGAATTAAATTGTACCTTTCTATATCGTGTTTTATTTTTCATAAAAGTCTTTTAATTCGAGTTTAGTATGGACGACGACAACCGTTTCATTAATTAAAAAACGCTAACTTCAAGAATGGACTTAAATACGTATTTATATAAAAAACATAAAACCATTAAATATGGTTTCTTATTTTTCAAAATTTTGTGTCAGTTCAGAGAGGTAAGCTTATTTCTCGGTAACGAAAATTTGGCTGTCTGCGTCCAATACAGGGGTGTCCGTTACAGAGGGCTCTAAATTTCCAGGCCGTGATATTTAAAAAAATTTCATAGGGAGAGGCGTCCATTGGTAGAGGTTGCATTGTATTATTTTGTAGATGAATAGGAAACCCTTCTCCACTATCGATCTTTTGTTAATAGCAACTTAGTCATTTAGAGACTCCAATGCAAATTTTAGGCTTATGAGGCACTTTAGATTCCTTGGATTAGCTTAAGTAAGTTATTCAGGATTAACTATTGACTTTGATAATTGCTGCAGTCTTTATATAACTATATCCTTCCAATAAGAAATTAAATAAATATTTCGTTGACATTAATATTAATTAAATATTTAAATGGAAATTTTTGCACTTTATATTTATTCAAAGATATCCTTTTATTCAATTGTTTTTAAGTCTAATCACTGCACAAACAGGGCTGTGTATTTCAGTTAACCGGAACTTCCTGTACAAAAAATAGCAGAGTTTGTTTTCGCAGATGATTTTTGCATTACAAATTAGGCAATACATTTATAATATAAATATGATACACATCCACTCGAGCCCAACAATTTATGTGCCTTTTTTAAAATCAATTTTGCGCTATAATTTACTTGAACATACAATCTATCAAAATTTATTTTTTCATAATTACATAACTTCAGCAGCTTCCATTTTAGCAGACATTTTGTACTCCCTGATGAATAAACACATAATGAGAAAAATACAAGGATTTATTGTTTTTGATTTGGCTTGTCTTATTGAATCATTTGTGTAGACTATCGAGGGTAATCTCTCGGGTCTAACGTCACTAACTATTCCAGTTTGGATTCGAACAATTTCCATTTCAATATTTAATATTCAAAATTTGAATTTTTTCGTACTAAAGTCGCTATTGGGCCCACTGTGCAGCGATGCTAAAATCACGTGAGTACTGTAACGATTAATAAACAGAATTTTAAATTATTTATTCATTATAATTAGTATTATAAAAATGGTCAAATAGAAGGTTAGCCCCATCATCTCCTGAAAAAGAATTATTTTATAAATGCATAAACTACATTGATGTATGGTAGAGATTCCTTACAATGTAACGCGATTACGGTAGAAGGGCGAAAATGAGAGTGATGAAACAATTATAAAAGGAGAGACAGACAAAGGAAGTTTTGAAAAAAAACAATTAAGAACATAAAACATAACGTAACAAATTAAAATATAAGTTCATGATCAGCTCTCCTCAGTATTATAGTTAAAGTTCTTTAAACATTCTTGCAATACTAGCATTACTTAAATATATTTAATTTATCGATTTATTCCTGTCCGTAAATAAATATTTTCATCATCATCATCATCATAATCATTCCTCTCAAGCTCTCATGTAGTGTAAGTTGTCCTTCTGTGCAGCCCGGACCGTACCGAACGATCCTCCACCATCTCCCTTCTCCCGTTCTTAAACTAAAGTCTGGCTACTTCTCATATTTTAAATTTAATTCTAACAAATAATACTTTGATTGAGGGTCAACTATCATTGAATTTTAACTAATTATAAAGATATTTTTTTCTAGATAAAAAACATTTAAATGAATTCAGGTCTTAAAGGCAAATTTTCGATATTTATTTATAATAAAAACACTTAATTTAAATACATTTTATTTTACCAGAGTAAGGATTGGTAAGTTTATGTTTAATAATCAAGGTATATATATTGATACTTGGCTATCTTTCAATACTAAAGTACAGTTTAGTTGCAGGATCGACAAATAAGTAAAAGCGGATTTATAGTGCTACATAATAATTGGCAATGTTTTAGCCTATTTTCCAATATGTTTATTCTTTGGGATCCAAATTCACGCACCTTTAATTATTATATCACAGAAAATAAGCTTTATTCACATTCTAATTACAGAGTTTGATTAAATTGTGGGAATGGAAATATTGTTTAAATAATCTAAAGATACAGAATATATTTAAACTTTATAATAATTCTCTTGATATGAAGTACAGGTTTTATTCCTTCTCAATTTATATTCAAAGAATCTTTATTCCTCGGGAAAGTCGATTCGACAAACGTTATCTCAGTTGAATAGACCAAACTATTGGAAAACTATAGTAAGATCTAAAGCTGACTGAAACTGTTCTTCAACTTATACCTTAAACCCTCACTCTTAAAAGAGTAAAATTTTCATAAATCCGTAACACTAAGGAAAATATTCTTCTTTTAACGGAATCATGTGAAGTGAGAGCATTTAGTTCTCAATAACAATAACACAGGCCAACGATGAAAAAACATTTGTACTGAAAATACCTTAATCCTATAGTTTTTAGGGTGCAGAATCCAAATATGATATTAAAAAAGCTGTATCACCCACAATTTCTTCACATTTTATAATTAAATTTATTAAATTAAGCGATATTTAAAGAATTGAACAGCTTTCAGTCTTAGGTCTCATGAAACAATTAGGCCTTAAGTTAGACATCATGAAACAATTTGTAAAGGCTTTGCCTAAAGATGGACCATGTTTCAAGTATCTCTGGCAAAAGTTTCCATTCCTATCAGAAGCTAAACTAAAAGAAGGCGTCTTTGTCGGACCTGACATTAGAAAAATGATGTTTGATGTTAACTTTGAATCCACAATGACCTTAATTGAGAAAGAAGCATGGGTATCATTCAAGCAAGTCGTTACAAGTTCTTGGGAAATGAAAAAGACCCAGAGTATGTTTCTATTGTAGCTAACATGTTACAGAAGTTTAAAAAGTTAGGATGTTTGATGAGCCTGAAACCTACGGAAAACTATGGGTGATACAAAAAACTAAGGCCAGATTTAGATTCAGCACATAAAAATCTATAAAGATCAACTATTAAAGTTAAAAAAGTTTTCAAAATTTTTTTTTTTGTTGGCATGTGTAATTTAAACACAATAAATGAAATTATTTTATATTTAAAAAAATGCTAAAACCGTATAAATTTAATCAATTCTTATATTTTATTTCAACTAACGCTGAAAAATAGGATTTCAAAATTATTTAGATTGAATTACGTTTGGAGTAAATAGCAATTAAAAGGTAATGAAACAATAAAATAAATTATTAACTTTTAAATTATTAATTTAAATCGAAAACACTTAAGGCTCAAATTAATACCAACATGACAGTTAATGATAAAATAACACACGCGGATTGACAAAAACATGCACATATGGATTGCTATCACATAATATCAGTTGGGAAAAACGGAACCTAAGGACAGTTTCATCATTTTAAAATTTAAAGACAGAAGGAAATGTATGGTTGTGATTCTCAGTGAATGTTATCGTGGCGATACTCAGTTACTCATGAGAAGTCGACTCTTAGAATACTCAATGAAATATTGCATTTTTATTTTTTTCTGAAGATGGAATTTACAAAAAAAAATTTTTTTCTTATATTTTTATTTTATTTTATAATGTATCACCATTTTAGTTTAATATCAAGGCATCGAAGTTTAATTTATTATTTATTTTGAAGTCACCGAAATCATAATCTATCTTTTATTATCTTCCTTCCCTTATTACTATAAGAGCTCTAAAAACATCACAAAAACAAGAATTTTAGGTCGGTTGGTCTTTTCATGTTAATTTTCTTATTAAAGCTTGGTTGGGGTGCGGCAGGTCTGGCTGCTGGGAGAGGTTGCATTTTGTACTGCGCATCCCAAATGCACAGGTAAAAAAATATAAATTTTCAAATCATATTTTCTTTATTATAATTTTCTATATCCTTTTTGCAATATAAATATAAATTTACAGACATATCGTTGCTAAATCCGTGCCAAACATAACTTCAGTATTAATTTTTTTTTTCAAACCATTTTAGTATAGCTAAAATTTTAATATGATATAGTTATGCTAACAAATAAACAAAAATTAATTTGCTAGAACTTTTCAGGCTTCAATTTGATAGGAAATTTTTTCCGTCTGAAATAAAACATGATTATCTTCTCAGTGTTCAAGGATGCCTTTGAAAATAATCTCCAATAATTTTTTTTTTTTCAAAATTTCATCGTTTTCATATTAAACAGAGGCCCGTATCTTTGACACAGCCTAGCCTTTTTTTCTCCAAATAATTTAGAACTTTACTATCAATTTAAAATAATTAAAACTTAAAATAATCCCTATAATAGCAAAATAAATGAGTGAATAAATAATGACGAAATTCTAATATACTACGTTGGAATTTTTCAGAGATTTACTCATAATTAAAACAAACAGCCCTCTGACACATTTTCGCATAATCCTTCAGATCTGAAATAAAACTCAAAGGAAGTTTAATCAGGATATTGAAAAATATAAAAAGGGCTTTATCAATAACGGTATGATCATTTTAATTAATTAAATTGCTATTCCAATATATGGATGCCTCGTAGCCAGATTTAATTACTTTGTTCTTTTCTCTTATGGATACATATTGGCTTAGCAGTATATTCCAATAAATCACTATTAAAAATGAAATTAATTTTCATTGATTTCTTCTTTGCTATTCAGAATGAATGGAAATAAACAGTTTCATGCCTCCCAAGAGTTTTCCAATTATCTTTTTTGTAGCACCCTCGCCAATCGCTCTCCTCTGCTTTAATACCTCTACTTTTATCAACATTCTGTAGTGAATGTTTTATCTTCCAAAAACATTTTCAACTAAATAGTACTCTTATTCAGTTTAATTACATGCAAATATGAATTCGTCAAATACATGCAGGATATTAGAGATATATTTTTATAAACTTTTTATCCCATAAGAGATCATCGTTTATTTTTTTTTTAAGCTAAAATGACAAACAAAAATTTGGAAAACTGATTAGGCTCATTATATAATAAATTCTGTTTGTGGATTGCGCGAAGAGGAAGTAGAGCGCGGCCGAACGGAATCAGTTATAATATAATTAAGCAGCGACTAGACGAGGCGAACCTTAAATTAACAGGCCACTAATCGCATTTACAGGCTAACGACTGCTTTACCCGAGCCAGGTGTGCTCTTTCCCATCCCTTCTTCTCCCCACCCCTCACCACTATTGAAGCATATTAAACATTGAGCCTCTCCTCGGGTCCATTGTTCCACTTGGGAATGTCGAGGGCCGTCTCGATAAACAGAACAGATAGGTCTCAAGGATATTGAGTTATCGGAATATCTCAACAAGTACAAGCCCCAGAACACGGCTCATCGTCTTACCTAACAAACCACTAAGTGATAAGAGTTAAGAATCCCAGTAAGAATTTTTTTTTTTTTCTGTTTCAACTTGAAACTCTTAATTCACATTTGTCAAAGAATAATAGCGAAACGTAGCAGCTTTTATGACTAGAATTACGGATTTTGTTAAGATTGACCTATTGACATTTTTGACGAAATTCGGCGGACAGAGCTATGTTATATACCTGTTTAAGTAGTGAGAGTTAATGTTATCGGTAAACCATATTCAGATGTGGCCAGGTAAGGTTGGAATTTATAAAAGTTAATGGCACTGGCGCAGACTGGTCTATTTTTCAAGAAACATGTCCGAAACTTATTTAATCGATATTATTTTTTTAGGTCCTAAATTAGTTTAAAATATAATCTATCTAATTGAATTTTAATAACTGAAATCTTAGAATAACATTTCATTAATAAGAAATCAAATCTTAAATTATCGTATTTAAAGTACCTTGTGACAAGTGACAAAATAGTTATGTTTTACACGTTTAAACATTAATAAATTACATTGACCTTATAAAAGAAAAATATTTTAAGTAATTAGAAGAGAGTTCAATAAACTTTAGCTACGGAGTTTGATTTTGAAAAATAAATTACATTAGAAACTGTGACGCTAACTAATTCGATTTAGAAGTTGCCGGCTGGCTGTGGTAAAGTTAACATCTGCAAAATTAGTTATTTTTTTCCTCCCCTTTTTTTGGTAATCCAGAATCTTGTTTGAAATTTGTTAAATATAGAGAAAAACAGCTAGAATACAAAATTTGGAAAAAAGGAGCAGTTTTCACAAATAATTTTGTACAATTTGCCGTGAATAGTGCTCAGAGACGACTTGCGTTGATAATCTGTTTATCTATTTATTTTGGCATTGTTTACATAATTCAGCCTATTTTTTTTGGAGATTACATTCATCCGTATCTGTTTACAAACACTTTTATAATAAATATCTTCAATAATATTATAATTGGAATTATATTCCTTTCGCCAGTCTTTTATTAGGAGTGAACAATGGATAATTTAAAAAGGAGTTTAAAAAAAAAATTAAATCATGGGTACGTATTGCTGGTTATTTTAATAATTAAATCTATGCATCTCTGAATATATGTATATACACACACACACACACACATATATATATATATATATATATATATATATATATATATATATATATATATATATGTATGTATATACATATATTCAGAGATGCATAGATTTAATTATTAAAATAACCAGCAATACGTACCCATGATTTAAATTTTTTTTTAAACTCCTTTTTAAATTATTTTTAATAATTTACAGCCAGTTACATTACTTAGGATATTTCCCCAATTAGGCAAACTAAAAAATAAAAACACAATAATAATCGATTACTATATCATTATTTTGATTTTAACAACTATTTTAACAAATACATAGCATTATTAATTCATATGCGTTTGAAATGTTCTACTTACTTTATGTTTATTTATATTTCATACTGAATGCATGCACTGCATTGAAACTAACGTTCGCAAAGCAGTTTAGTGGTACTTTAAGGACGATCCATTGGAAGCGATAAATAAAATTTAGCACTATATTATGCTCTTCTTTGCATGAATACTCTTCAGTTTTAATTTATTGTTAAATAATATGAAAATTTAAAAAAAAAATATTCCTTTTTATTTATCTTATTTTCTTAAAGCAATGAAACTGTTTACTCTATAGTTAATATACTCACTCCAATACTTTTCTTTTGTAATTATTTCTTCATTTTTTTAATTTCTTGGTAATTAAATGTCAATGTTATATTTAAATATTTTTCAAGAAGTTTCTATTTATGTTTCTATTAAGATATTTTCAGGAGCTTCAAAAGATGATAGGGACGTCGTTTTTTGAAAAAGGACGTAAAAACCACTTTTTTTTATTCCCGCACATGATATATGTTCTAAAAATATAAAGTATAAATGGTCTAAAAATCGAATATTGATGAAGTAAGCACCAAATAGTACAGACTCCCAGTCGTCACTCTAGCCTTAACCAGTGCTAAAATCCTCTAAAATATATTCTGATTATAATGGTTTTGCCAGATTAATAAATTCCTACTCTAAATAAAAATTTTTGTTAATTGGGGAAAATCGTTTCATGTGTTTTATGTAAAGTTTGCTAAATGGCGCTTACGAATTTATCAAAAAAACGACGTGAGTTTAATATTGGTAATTGCATTATTATTATATTATCTATAATCCCTTTTCAGACGAAAATTCCAAAAAACAATTCGACTGTATCCGGACTTGGCAATTTTATCCTTCATCGACTTCACAAAAAGGATCAATTTGTCTGATAAATTCATCTTTGACAAGACTTCGTAAAGCTTAGTGCGTTTGATGATATCATGAGCATTTCTGAAGTCGACGAACAGGTGGTGGGTTGGCAGCTTATACTCGTGACCGCGCTCCAGGTTCGTCCTCAGAACAAAAACTTGATCAACAGTTGATCTACCCCTCCGCAAGTCAGCCTGGTGTACCCTTCCGGAAGCTAGCCTCCCTATCTCCTACTCAGCAAACGGATTAGCCTATTAAAGAAGATGTTGGAGAGAATCTAGTAAGCGAACATAGGAGAGAGATCCAACGATAATTCGTACACTGTAGCTGGTCTACTTTTTAGTGCTAAGGACATATTAATGGACTTCTCCACTGCCTCGGTCCTTCTTCTCTGCTCCAAATAGATAGCATCAAATCATACACAGCCATACGGCTCCTCGCCACCATACTTAAAGAACTGGTAACTTTTCATTCCTTGGATTGCTTCTGCTACCTCCTCAAAGTCTAGGGCTCAACTTTTCCATTCTCTGCAATGTTTTTGTTGGTTTACAGTTCTATCCATATCTTCATCGCTCAGCAAGAATTTGAAACACCTGACCCACCGATCGAAAATGTCCTCCTTGGTGAGAAGCGTCGTGTCTTCTTTCTAGCAAGCTTGAGGTTTTGGTTTGAAAAGATTTCTTCCTGTTTACCATCTGGAACAACATCCTGCTCTCGTAGACTTCTATCTCTTCTGAATCTTTCTTCTTCCACGCCTTTTCCTCTTTTTTTATGAGTTTCTTTCTCTGTAGGCCTCAGTGGTTCTCCTGGTGCAATGCTTGTGTTCAATACTGGGAGAAGGGGGGAGAGGGGAGCCGTACATGCCTTATGACCGGGAAACCCCGTTCTTGTATATAAAAAATAAAGTTGTGAATATTCATGAACGTGAAAGAAAAATTACGCCATCTCATATTAATATAGGTTTATTGGGCATTAAATTGTTTCCCTGAAGGGGCATTAACGTTAGTGAGTTAATTCGATTGATACTAATTAACTTAATTAACTGGTTAACAGAGATTTGGGAGTATCATATTATGAAGGATGGCTTATCTGAATGGACGTCGTCTTGAGGTCCCATTACATGCTTCTGTGCCGCACCGTCTCCGTCCGGGGTAGTGAGGCTCGGGAGCTGACTATAGCGAAAGCTATGCTTCAGATGCAGCTTGATCACGGCGTGATACATCTGTCTCCTGTGGCGGCCGTCTTGCAAGTGGGGGGAGAGAAGCCTCTACAAGCGATAAGCTCTCCTGAAGTGAGGCTTAATCCCGCTGGCGGCCTCCTCCTGGCGCGTCCGCGGCGCTGTTTGGCCGCCGTCGCTAGGGGGGGGGGTGACAAATATGAGACCGGGGCTCCTAGAATGAGTGTATAAAAAAAAAAACGGAAAATTGGGCCAGGTGAAGGAATTGGAGGCCGTAAATCCAAAAATAAATAAAGTCCTCGTAGGTATGAAGGTTCCTTCATTTCTTATTTTGGCATTAAAATCGCCCAGCAAAACGTTAATATCACTTCTAGGAAAGGCTCTTTCCAACTCGTAATAAAAACCATCCTTTTCCTCATCTCAATTCGCAACTACACAAACGTTCATTAATAGGACCTAATCCGATAATCCGCTCTCTCATACATCCTCGAACAATGAAGCCGACTTCAAAGGCAAGGCTCCTAAGGTGGCAGCTGTAATAAACAGTGTGGTGCTTCTTTTCTATAAGCCCTTGGCTAATCCTACGGATTTCCTGGATGGCGGTTATGTCCAATTTATATTTGTCCAATTCTGTAAGGAGGGCTTGAATCTCTCCCAGTCTATACAATAATAAGATGTACGATTTATTACCATTTAAGCTACCAGAATTAACTCTTTTAGGTCTCATAATAAGTTACTATAAGGGGAACAGGTTATCAGCCCACTGCCTCCAAGTCAGGCGGAGGGGCTGCCTCCTTAGAGCATCCTTACTAGGGTTAGAATATCGAACCGCGATATATCGATATATATCGACATATATCGGATTTGAAAAACCGATATATTATATCGATATCCTAACACCCGATATATCGACGATATCGATATTTTACACTGATTTGTCGGCAATATTGATATTTTAAACTATATTATTTTATTTTAATTAGAAATTTCCTTTATTCTTTATCATATTTATAATTTTATCCGTAAGCTGTACTTTACATTATAGCTTAATTATTTAACCAATCTAGGACGCTGTCTTTGAGCTGTTGTAACTTCCTTACTGGTATAACTCATAGGCGTCACTAACAGTACCTGTTGTTCATTGTTGTTGTTGTTAGTGTGGTGATTAAAGTGAAACAGAAAATAAAATAAGAAGTATGGAAACATTTTAAATCCAGAGACAGTAAATGTGCGGAGTGCAAGTATTGTCACAAAATATTTCGAACATCGAGAAACACAACAAACCTACGGTCACACCTCAAAGCTTCCCATTCACACGTTTTTTCGTCTCCATCAGGGTTAGGTGTTTTTGCAACATCATCTACTTCTAAATCAGAAGCAAATGAAACAGTTCCTCCGTCAAAAGCTTCTGACATAAGAAGTGGTTTCCAAAATATCGCATCATTTGAAGAGAGAGGCGAACGACGATGAAAAATTAATGATGCTATTTTATGTTTTATCTGTAAGGATACTCTGCCTTTCAACACTGGAATGAATACAATGAAAAGTATTATATATGGGAAATGTCCCAAAATTTGAAAGCAAGATTAAAGCAGCATAAGACTAATTCCAAAAATCCTGATAGTAATAAAGAAGTATAAAAGAAGTCCTCAATTTCAAAATTGATTTGAGATTTAAAATCAGTACATAGACATAATAAATAAAATAGTGAAGACACAGGTCAGAATATTCAAGAATATAAATCGATTCTTACATTAGGTAGATGCTAACAACTAGTTTTAAATTTTATTGGTTTTCAACATTTCACAGTGTGTCATAAGCATAGTAAATCATAGGTCTACTCGTGATTGTACTTTCGTACTTTATTATGAAATAGAGTCCAGGTTTTTCCTCCTTACCCTTCAAATAAACTTAAGATTTTAAAATTACCAAAGCAAAAAATAATCTGGATCAATCATTCACCAAATTGAACTAAAATAGACAGTACTATAAATATAAATAAATTGTTGCATATAATCATTGGTTATAATATAGCACATGTTAATTTATAAATATAATGGGGTAAATTTGAGAATAAACAATATTTAGTTGCCAAACAATAATTAGTAGATAAGATAGAAAAACATATATTGCTAATTAATCCTATGTAAAGACAAACAGGTAATAATATAAATGCTGATTATACTGAAATATATATCAGATGAATTACAAATTTTTAGGTAAATATTTTGAGAATGCTCAATGTATGCATGGAAACTTCATAAAATAATTTTTTTTTATAAAATAAAAATAAAGGTTTTATTTTTGAAAAATTTGTTGAATAATATAGTATATGATATATGGCAAAAAAGCCTTCAAGATAAAAATGTATTATAATACTTATTTTTTTATCAAAGTATTATTCTTTTCTATCCTTTTTTTTATAATGATTCATGGATAATAAAAATATTGCTCTATAAATAATAATTATATTATTTCATAACCTTCTCATAAATTTCATAACGTTATACTCATTTAATGTTATACTTATAAATGTTAAACTCACTCGTCCATTTCCTTTCGACATATCGATATTTTTCTACCAATTATCGGTGGGTATCGATATTTGGTTTCGCGATATATCAAAATATCGAATATCGATATATTTTTTTTCGATGTTCCAACCCTAATCCTGACTTGCTCCCTCATTCGAGGCGGCTTCCTATACCGGCCTATAACCAACTATCAGTACCTACATACCTTGAAGGTTTGTGTTTTGATGGATTTTAGCGGTATTATATTTTATATATTATATTATATCAGCGGTATTATATATTATATCATATTAATAGTTGGTTATACGCATCAAATCCCGTACTTGCTAGGACTTGATATTATTACCATTGATATCTTTCAAATAATATAAAAAACATGGTAAAAAGCGAGAATAAGGAAAAAAAGTGACATTAAACTATCTTTTTGAGTTCTTGGAAATAATCAACGAGAAAGGAATCATTACAGACGATACATCAAAATATGTCATATTTTTTTTTAAACATAAAACGTTACAATAAGTGAGGAAAAGTTGCCAAATTGCCAATCGCCAAAATTAAAAAAAAAATGCTTGATTGTAGATATTAAGTAAACAGTTTCTTTCCTTGATTAGAATATATCTGGAGCGGTTGAACACAAAGTTGCAGCTATAGAAGTTTGGATTTGTATACAGTTGAAACGTAAAAATGAAATAATTTAAAAATTATCAAATTATTTTATTGTAATTTTTTTCATTATTTTCTTTTCTTGTGCTTTTCTATTATCACATAAAATTCAAATCGGTCAGTAACAGAGAGCAAGATAGAAATCCAAGAAGTGAGAAATGTTTTGTCCTTTTGAAAATATATCTTACAAGAGTCTCTGGTTGCGAAGGGTCTAAATGATACATGGCTAGTGGTGACCTGATAAAAGGGTTTTCCTGTTCCGAAATATATCAACAGATCCAACTGTGAGTTGCCTCAACCTGTCAACAACCAAGGAACTTGCTGTTCTTCATTAAAGTTTCTATTCAGTTGTACTCAAGAGGCTGAGGAAACTCTGCTCCAGACCTTTCAACTCCAGCGGCCAGGGGATCGAGTGTTTCCCATTCATCTGAGACACTCGCTCACTACCAGACCACAGAAACTATCAAATGGTAAGAATAAAAAAGTATCCAGATAGTTTATACTGTAATTAAAGGAACTGAATTCATTATCTTTTTTTTCCAATTTATTCCTGTGACACAACTGCAAACATAAAGTTAGAGGAATTTCGTAATGATATTGGTTTTCAAAAAATAAACTATGGATTGTAATAATCGATGGTGATTTAAATAAACCAATACTTCAAAGATATTACCAAGACGTCAAATCATGCAATAATTATCCATTACTAGTCAAGTTTGGTATACAATGCAATTTCATTAAAATTGTTATGGTAAATAAATGATTAAATAAAGATTTAGCCATTTTTATGAACCACCAAGAAGGCATATAGGTACATAGGTATAGGTATGCTACCACGTTCGGCATTTCAGGGGTTACGCAGAAACTGAAAATGAATTGGTTGAAAGGTTCCCTACTAGACTATTTTCTTGGTTCTGAAAGAGATGCTGGTGGTTACTTAAGACCATGCAATTCTATACTATCTATTTATTTAATATAATTGTATACTATTTATCTGCGTACAGTTTCTATTTCTTTTATTTTTTTAAAAATATAAATCTTTTTTCTTTCCTAAACGATAAATAGGTAAGATTAAAAATTTACTCAATGCAATGATTTATCTACGGTAGAAAGATCCAGATGTTCTGAAACCATCTAGACAATTATAACTAAGGGTGTCGACTTTTAAGGGTTTCGACGATAAAAAAAAAAAAAAGAGTTATCGGTTATTCTGGCTATTTTACCTTCAACTAAAACCAATCGGTTGTAACCAACGCAAATCACCGGTTTTGGAGAAAAATAAACTGTTGTTTTAAATGAATTAACTTCTAATTTTTTATTTATTTTTTTATGACGTCACAAATAACAGTTGCTGGAATTGTTACAAATGAATGGACATTGGTAAGACCTTTAATTCAAGTAAATTGCACATTGATCTTCAATAAATGTCCTAAAAACCTTTTCACATGTAAAAAATAGCTGAAACACTGGAAATAACTAATTATTAGAAAAACCTTTGATAGCATAGGCCAACGATGAAAAAACTTTTGTACTGAAAATACCTTAATCCTATAGTTTTTAGGGTGCTGAGTCCAAATATGACCTTAAAAAAGCTTTATCACCCACAATTGGTGATCAGGATAAATCTTGGGCCCCGCATAAGGGATGTTATGTACGTGTCGAAGATCTAAGAAAATGTTCAAAAAAGGAGAAAAAACTCTTTAAATTTGCTGTTCCTATGATATGGAGGGAATCAAGAAATCGTTCCGATGATTGCTACTTTTGCAGTGTCGATATTACTGGTCATAACTCAAAAAACAAGAAGGTAATATAAGCTACCCTAACTATTCGTCCGCCATCCGACCAGTAGGGCACGATGTAAATTTACCGGTCTCTGAATCACCAGATAATTTAAATTATATTCCAACGGAAGTATTTTCTGATGTACAATCGGAGTTAGATAAACAAGATGATTAAGAATTCCAATGTTTTTCAGAAAATGTAGAGCCTAAACTGTTTACTCATATCGAGCATAATGACTTGGTTAGGGATATTGGGTTAACGAAAGAAAAAGCTGAATTGCTTGGCTCTATACTAAAAGAAAAGAACTTGTTGGCGGTTGGAACCAGCATTTATGTGTACAGGAAGAGAGAGCAACCATTTTCCAAGTTTTTTGAACAAGAAGGTGATTTAGTGTACTGCTCAGACATTCCCGGTGTGATGATTGATTTTGGTATTGAATACAAAAAGGAAGACTGGAGGTTGTTTATTGATTATTGAAGCTAGTTTTAAGGCTGTTTTATTACAAAATGGTAACATGTACGCATCTATTGCTGTTGGTCATTCTGTACATATAAAAGAAAACTATGAAAAACTTGAAACAGTGTTAAATCGAATAGAATATTCTGCTCATGGTTGGATGATATGTGGTGATTTAAAAATAACATGCATGCTCCTTGGTCAGCAAGGTGGTTTTACCAAATTTCAATGCGAAGTTCAACAAGCGACTCATCGTAGAAAAAGCTACATAAGAAGCTTCAAAGAAAAAAAAGAAAGAAAGTATAGACTTTCTTTCTCTTTTTTACTTTTGGTCTATACCAATTTCAGTTGACAAGTGAAACCTGTATTAGCACATTATATCACTGTTTTAAGTAGCCACTGTAAATACAAACCATGCGTATGATGTAACATAGTGTTTCATTAATTCCCCCGTATACAGTATAGGGGTTTATACTATATAATAGAAAGCATATAGCTGGAAAACTATGGGTGATACAAAAAAACTAAGGCCAGATTTAGATTCAGCACATAAAAATCTATATGGATCAACTATTAAAGTTAAACAAGTTTTAAAAAAAAAAATTTTGTTGGCCTTTGTAGTTCTTGGTGTATCAGTGTACCTAAAGCAACTTACCAAAATCATCTGTATGAACAGGTCAGAATGAGAGTGGTATCAAGCTTACTTTTTTTTCGAGAAAATGGATGCTTTGTAAAGTTGCTTATTGAATATTATTTTAAATAGCAAGATAAAATAGAATATTTTTAAATTTTAGCCAACAATGATTTTTTTTTTCTTTCCCTCCGTTTATTTCAAGCTGACGGAAATAAAATAATTAACACCGAACAAATATACAAACAATAAAAAAATAAATTGTGCCAGTTTTAATGTTTATTTAATAATTTGTTTCAAAGGGCTCAAATCCATTAAGGCACTTTCGTTCTTAACCACGATATAAAGACGGTGAGAACGATAGTAGTGTAAGTCAAGATTTGTAATTTTAAGAAAATTAATATTTTGCAAATTTTCTTTTTGAGCATTACCCAAGTGAGATAAAAATGAATAATGGCTCTATTCCAGCTACTAAACCTTTAATAAAATTAATTAGTTAAAATATTAGTTAAAATTAATTAATTAGTTTAGTTGTTAGACATTTTTTCACGTTTCTAATTCGGCAATTTTAAGGCAGTAATTTTTCATTAAGGCTATAATTAAATTTTCAGTAAATTTTTCATGTTTCCAAATGGGGTTTTGAGAGAATAAAAAAAATTAAAGGCTCTAGAACATAATAGCAATTTTTTCACATTACAAGTTCAATAATACCAAAGTTTCGTAAAAAAGACTAGAGCAGGTATTCCATTTTCAACACTTTTTCTTGAATCAAGTGCAGTAATTTTAATGATTATTTTAAAATGTTTTTTTTTTTTTCAAAGGATAAATTTTGCGTCCTGTATGTTTTTTTAATTTTTAAGAAACTGACAGACTTGAGAAATAATTGAAAATGAGACTGAGAAAGAAAATGAGTGATGATAAACTAAAAAGAAATCTGTAAATCTCAAAGCCGCTACTGCGTTACTGGTGAACTTGGTGTGTTTTTTACCAAGGGGGTGCATTTTTTGCTCAATAGGTTTTTTTGCTTTTTTTTTTTACCAAATTTATTTTCAATCGGGTTTTTCCATTTTTTGGATTTAAAAAAAGAGATTAAAACCGATAATATTAAAATAAGGTTATTCAATAAAAAAAAACCGACCGGTTATTCAAATGCGTAGTTGTAACCATAAAAATGAGAGCATGGTGCAGTGTGTTGCATGTCAGAGGTTTTTTAAGTTGTTATAAACTATAGTTACCGGTACCTTGACATGAGTAATAATTACTTTAACTTGAGAAAAAACAAATAAACAATACAATTAGTATACAGTTTCTTTATTTTTTTCCTCAAATATTGTGCACCTGACAAGTTTGTTGACGATCAACAAATTGTCTGAATACTCTAGGAAATAACACCATGGCATGCAAGGGGAAGGATAGTACCTCTTCTCGGACTTTATTCAGTTTCCTTGGTTGGTTGAGGAGGAGATCTCTGATCCAGCAACAAACTGCTTTATTTTTAATTTAACTAATATAATTTTAATTTGACGTAATGCGAGAGAAGAACCTATTCTGTCTAGAAAGATATGATTGTTGAAAAAATTAAATAATGAAAAATAAATAAATATTTATTAAAATAAATTAATTATAATTAAAAGAAAAAAATCTTCCAATAAATAATTGAAGTTACAGAAGGGAAATTTATCCACACAAACACATTTTATTTATACATAAATATTTATGTAGGTATATACCACACTTACATTGTTTAATCCTCTAACTCATCCCTATTACTGACAAGTAAAGCAAAGCAGAGAGACAAGCCCATAAATCACGCAAATACCATACTTCCTTCTATAACTTCCATTTTTGGCTCACTGTTAGCTGGTCGAAACTTTTCTGCCACCCCATACAGATCTCCTAAATAGATGGTTAGCTCCTGGCTACGATCCAGCACCGAGTTCTGTTTGACCAACTCTGTTCTGCGAGTTCATTTGTGTTCAACATGTTGCTGAATCATTAGGGATTAATCAACTATCAAATCTATTTCCAATATATCTTTTCAAAGGATAATGATTGCGATGAGTAGGAAAAACGACATTCTGGATATTATTATTTTCTCCTAATATTATTTATTTTTAATTCTCCTATTATTATTTAATGGACAATGATAGGTTCTGAAAATAACGGGTCATACGTGTTCTCGTAGTTATTAAACTTGTTTTTCATAAACTTTATAAAATGTACTTATAAATTCATGTTAAAAAAATAGGTTGTTTATCTCTATGTGATATATCGTTTATCTATATAATAAAAAGGTACGCAAGATTTTTATTATATAGATGAACGATAATCACATAGAGATAAAAAACTTATTTTATTATCATGAGCACAAATATACAAATTTAATAATTACTAGAACATGTATGACCCGTTATTTTCAGAACCTATTTCATTTTCCATTAAATAATAATGCCATACGAGAAGGCATCTAATATACAGAATCGAAATTTATATTTTAATCTTATAATATTAATTAATAAATAAAATGTGTTTATTTATTAATAAATGGCAATATTGTAAGATTGAAAAAAAAAATAATTTATCATAAAATAAAAACGTCTGCCAAGTAGGTCAGCATAGCTTCTTCACTATATACATAGGTTCCTTAAAGAAAATAAATGTGCAGGAAAAAAATAATTTAATCTTTTAATTAAATTTAACAGTCAACCACCATTTCTTATAAAAAAATTACCTTCTTCAGAACCCATTTTCATTTCAAATGCGCCTTATATACTTATATTTTTATTTTTTAGAACAAAAACAAAACTTGTGCTACACATCCCGTGAAGAGATTTGGTTTCAGTACCAGATACCACTAGCAGATTCAAGAGGAAAGTGGAAAAGGGCTTTCGGGCTAAAGTTCACCAAAACAAACAATTATTTTTTTATTTATACTGGTCAATTTTGTTTTTATGAATGATCTGTGAATGAATATTTTCGACGAATGTTACTTGTCTTAATATAATACAGAAAACTGAGACTGAGAGTTATAGTGGTAATTATAATTTATGGAATTTATTTTCACAGTGCACAGGGGGGTCCGAAATGTTCTCTTTCCCATGCATGTCTGGGGAAGTAATAAACAAATAATTTAGACAATGGAATATGTTAAAAATAACAATCCGTCCCCCCACCCTGATGACGGAGTAAAGATTCGAAAGAGATGAATATGGCGTTGGACACCGAAAGCTCTCAACGAAATAAAATATAATGCATTTGAGACTGTGTAAGGTAATCTACCTTTATCAATTTACAAATAACATAATTTTGATCACAAATTTCCGCTCTAAGTAACCCTCTGTTGCTATGAGGTATCTCTATTAAATCCTGAATCCGACACTGCTCGATTCATATTGATTGATATTTATACAGTGGTAGCATCCATGCTCAATCGCTAGTTTGCCCTCCTACCCATTGAAGGCTAAGGGGTGTAACTGGTTTATAGAGACAAGATTTGCCCCAGAAGCGTCTCCGGCCCCAGATTTACGGCTGATGGAATAAAAAATATATTTTTTCTTTAAAACTTTTATAAATGATACTTGTAATAAACAATTCTCTAATACAGTTCCCTTGGAAATATAACAGCTAGTAGACAGTAAAATTATGTAGGAAATTGAACAATACATATGGGAAGTAAGGGGACACTGAAGTTGAAGATAAGGAGAGTTGAAGATTAAGCAGGGCTGCTTAAAGTTGAGCAGTAGAGGAAATGGCGAGGACTAGACTGGTGATCTCGGCTGGCCAGGGGTTTAATGAACTGTCAGGAGTTTTGGCGGTGCCTTTGTCCGGGGTTGACAGCCGCATTACTGCCTCTCATTTGAGTCCTCCCGGACCTCGTCTCCTCCTGTTATTGGCTCATTCAAGATATTTCACACAATCATACCTTCTTTCTTCTACTCTTATCATCTACATAAAGTCATGATTACGGGGATTTATGAAACAATGACAATTGAAAGAACAAAATAACTCATTAAACTTTCGTAGTGATTAAAAAAAAGTTTTTCTTCTTTTTTGATCTCTGACATGCCCTCTAGCAAAAAGTAGTTCTGAACTTCTTCTGAATTTTTATTAGTAATGTTTAATTCCCATAATTTCTAATAAAAATCAGTTCCATTCTCTCCCTAGAGTTTCTTTAGAGAATATTTAAATAACTATTGGCCAGTCAAGTTATTTGTAGTTTAAATACTCACCTTGTTCTATGGTCTATTTACAACAATTAATCTTAACGGAAGAATTTCTTGGATATTTTTTATCCAGAAGCGGATCTGGCTATGGCGCTGGTCCCTCAATTCACCGAGGCTCGCGATCTAAAATCCTTTAAAGCATAAGAGTCATTGAAGTTATATTAATAGGTAGTTTCGTAAGATATCATTTCCATTCAATATGACATTTATCTAGCATATTAAACCTCAAAATATAGGAAAAAAAATGTAGTATTACAACCGAGGAAGCGCCTAAGGTCCGATGATACTGTTTCATTACTTACAACAATTAGTTACTTTAATTTCCAAGTCTCCCTAAACTGTCTTCATATAAAAATATCTGCCAACTACTGGTCCTGATTTCAATATACAACAGAAATAATCCAACTAGTTAAGCAGAAGTACTTCAGAGATATCTCAAATTGATTAGAAGCTTTCTTTAGTCAATCGCGTCTCCTATCCCGAGTTAGCACTATCATTATCCACACAATATCATAGAATTGATTTTAATGGCTCAGATTATACTATCTTAATATCTTTTAGGTAAACGAATCATCCTCCGATCATGATCCGATCCCATAACGAACGGTTTAACTCATCACTAATAATAATCCAGAACATCCTATATAGCAACACTACAAGGAATACGTGCTTATCTAGTTTTGCTAAGACCGATGCATACATACTATATTTATAATATCAATATTATAGATGTATACATAAACGCCCAATTACAGATCAGAGAGGATTTCCGCTATTCAAATAGCGAAATTAATATCGCCATAAAACTATTGATACTTCTAATATTTTCAGATCTCTGAGTATTTGATTTCTATTTTGGGAAAATGGAGCATTCCCTTCAATGGGTAAAAAAATCATTGTTCTAATCATGGACAATTTTGAACAATCCTGACAAAGGGAAGCCATGTTTCACGCTATGCTTCCCTGATGCTGATTCGCTGAATTAGGTAAACCGGGAATGTCGGAGCAGGCCAATCCGATAACAGCTAACAAATCCTGGTTCCATATCCATTAGGGATTTCCCGAGAGTGGTGTTTGTTCTTTCAGTAGACATGTTGCATTTCTGCTATTCCAATGATTAGAATCCTGATTTTTTGGTATTGATCGATCGGTATCAATAGGCATTAACTAAAATATTGAACCGGGGTTGTTGAATTTGTTATAACATATTTATTTTTTATAATTCCACTGATTAATAATCAGGCTCTTATCAATTGGAATTTAAGAGTCAAATTTTTTTTCTGAAATTTATCTCAAATGAGGTGAAAAGCGTAAAAAGATATATAATCTAAAAATTGCCTTAGTGTGCCCTTCAATATTCCGGGAGTGAAAGTTCGCAGTTGATATCTATAAAATTGTAAAAGTTATTTTCCATGAGCTTCATTACTGTCGGAAAAATGTCTGGAACGCTGTTTTATTCATTCATTTTTTTTTGTTTTTAAGCTGGTGACAAGACGACTACCGACATAACGGCCTAGGTTCGGTTAGAGATGTTGTTCCAGTTGTCTATCAGCCGGTGATCGACTGCAGGATAAGGAGACATATTTGGGACTCTTGGAAGGGCGAAACAGATCAATCAGAAGTTGGAGGACAGAAAGAAATTATTCCAGAGCCAACTGTTGTAAACATTTTACTTCTTACCTGATGTCGGCAACCCTCAGATGCTATATTTTATTTTTATACTAAGTTTTAGTTCCCTATATAACAATACCCGTGATCTTCTTTCAACTTAGAAAGAATACTGATTCGTTAGGCGAAGAATTACATTCAATGTTTGAAAGGAAAGACAAACGAAAGGCAACAGTCCAAAAACGTTTCGTGTGCCATGATTATGATTGTGACATGATGATTTCTTAAAAATGTTCTCCGCTGAGTGGCCAAACTAGTTGAGAGTCACGAAAACGGATACGGCCAAAGAAGGCGCAGATTTTCTAATATTTCCGGATTTCCTTCTGATCCTTCATAACTAGGCTTATACCCGCCGTGTCGTCTCCCGCTCCGAGCCAGTTTCTTCTAGTACTTTTCCGCAAGTTCTATTTAGTAACTCGTAGTCATTTTTAAAGTAAAATCCAAATACTATTTCTTTACAGTCAAATATAACAACAGTAATCTATTGGGCATTTTTATAGAGAATTCTAACATTTGCTGTTTGTGTCAAAGAATTGTGAAATATTGAGCCAATGCTAAACAAAATTGTGAAAGATGCATTTCAAAAAGCAGTCAACATTTAATACACTATTTATGTTTATTAGACCAGATAGATGGAAGAAATCATTTTTTCTCACGGACCAATATTTGAGTAGTAAAATTTTATGACATCGTTTTACTGTAGAAGAATTTTTGCCAAATGTCTTTTCTTTTTGGTTTCTTATTTCTCATTCATCCCCACCGGTTTCCATACCTTAAATTTAAAAAAATAAAATAAGTAGTCAAAGAAAATGAATGCCCATTGCTGAAATTTTGCACTGTGGTATTCAAGTTTTTTGGAATGTTCCGTTTTACAAACTCCAGGAAAACAGCCCGTTGAACGTTGAACAATTCAGTATGTGAGGATAAACCCGATTAAAACTATAAAAAATAACTATATCCTTGCCCCCATAAACTATCTAATGGTACAGCGGAGCAATTTATTATTATTTTACTTCATTTTTCACACGCCTTTTAGAAAATACATTCAACAGTTGATACATACATATTCCAATACGTATAGTTGATGCCTGAATTGGCGAAACGTCGATTGGTTAATTATACATGTATAATATTTTATTTTCTATATATTTTTATATGTATGTATAACTTTTTTATGTAATGGAATGGTAATAATAAATAAAATATAATGAATGGAATGAGAAACAAGATATCGTTGAATGAATCGTTGGCTGGGCCAATATCGGTAAGACTATTTTGTTGAAATAACGTTAACTGTATGTGAAAGTTAAGAGAAACGTTCTCAAACTAACTGCTAGATTGCAAATCGATTAGTTTGAGAGCAAAACTCTTAATTTTTCCATACAATGAGTACAGGACCGGAGGTAGGCTTTTTGTAAAGGAGAGGGAGGAGGCAATTTCAATTTTGGCTCCCCCTCCTCCTCTCCTTCTTTCGTCTCCTCCCCATTCCCCAAACAGTTTTAAAACAATATTTTCGAAAATATACTCGTATATTAAAATAAATATCATCATCTCCTAACATTGACTCATGTTATTGACTTAATTTAGGTCAAAACAAATCAGAAGCAGAAACCAATATTTTTTACATAATCCAAAAAATAAAATTTCTCTCGAAATTGTACGCCCTCTAAACATCCTTAAGTGCCTCCTCTTTCCGATTAAGGAACATAAATAAATGTTTAAAAATCTTTGGAATCAGAGATAACTAAATTTAATTTTAAAAAGCTCTGACTATGGAAATAACTTTTATATCTTACAACCCTATTCGTCCTAAAGGACGGAATATACTTGCATATCTACTAAAGCGCATTGCTGGGTTGTTAATGAAGATGAAGCCCATGAATATTGAAACTTGGTGTTGTAGTCGGGTGCCTTTCACATCCAAACGAAAAGTAAGACTTTTCTTTACTAAATGCATTAATTTACTTTATGTATGTTTACATGCACAGATGCAAGGAGCTGTATTTTGAAATGCGCAGATGAATGGGACGGAATGTACTTGTAAGGGGCCGTAACGTGTAGTGGAAGGCACCCGACAACTACACCGAGGTTCAATATTCACGAGAGCCAACTTCACTAACAATCTACCACTCACTACGGTTGAGTAGATATGCAGGTACATTCCGTCCCTTTTTTTATTATTATTTTTTTTTTTTTATTAAATTAAATTTTATTTTGAAGTCTTTAGTTTTTCAAGTATTTGCTATTAATAATTTATTATCATATAATCAAGAAATTACAAATAATATAATAAGGAACATCAATAAAATGCAGAATTTACTTAAAATATAATGAAATATTTGTTCAGTTTTTTGATCTCACAATGTTTCAAAATATTCATGAGAATTCACTGAGTAATTTGAGCCTTCAAACTTAAAAATTGGTCGTGCTGTTAGCTCAAAACATCATTGGATAACCTCAAATGGACAGATTAAACACATTTAATACAACATATCTTTAGTATTTTGAGTTCAAAATGTTTCGAAACTTAATGACTGATTTCATCCATTAAACTTGAAAATCGGTTGATCCATTCTCTTAAAAAGTCGCTAGATATCCTCAGAGGGACAGATTTATTGTAATACATGAATGAATGAATGAAGTAAATTTTATTTCTCAGAGAAGATTAAAAAACAAAACATACTTCACATCTACGAATGACCATATTTAAAAGTCACTGCCCTTTTAACATAGTTATAATGGCAAATCATAGTTTCTTCCATTCAATAACATACTTACTTCATTTTCAGACAATTCGTTCTTACCAAACGATTCCCTTCAAGTTAAAAGAACATAAAACAGGTTATTTTTGTATCCATTTTTAAAAAAAAATATAATAAAGCCATTAGGGACAGTATTTTTCCAAATACATCTGGATACCTGGGGACTGGAATCATCTGCAAACCTCACAGTTTGGACCCAAGCAGGCGCGTACGCAGCATCAAAGTTTCAAATAATGGCCCCATTTGGAAGAAAACATTACATTAAATTTTTCTTTTAGCATTTGTCTCTCAGGCCAACCATTTTTCCGTAAAAAAATAACACCCTGTACATTATTACTTTTTGATTGCATGTTTAATTTTATCTTCTGTTGAAACTGACATTGCCATTAGGATGGCTACTGTCATTCACAGGAGCTGGACCATTTGCGATAGTGACTGCTGAAGCCTGTTTAGGCAAGCATTAGTATAAATCACTGCTCTCTAGGTATAAACAGAAATCTTGTTACCCCTAAACTGTAAACAGCTAATCATGGACCCCCCTCTCTGCCTTACCATTAATCCCCGACGTGACCCTATGACTAAGCTACCAGAAGGAAATTTATCGCACCTCCCAACTATCACAGCCCCCTGTCGGCTCGAAATAACGCGATTTAAAGCAGTAATTTCCTCCTGTTTTTTAAGTGGATCAATAAGTCATTTATGAGGAATAATATAATCTACAAGTATTATCTCTAAGCAGATAGGTTAAATATCTGCTTAAAGATAATTTTATTCATTTAAGCATTTTATTCTTCTTCAAAAGCCTAATTTTAACAAAATTTAATATTACAAAAATACCTCAGAGATTTTTTTTAAAGATTTAAATTCTAGGTTAGTATTATTTTTAAAGAAACCCCTTTTATCTTTGTTACATTATTCATCTCCTTTTTTTTATTCAATATAAAAGAAATTTCAAACATTTTTTTATTATTTTTTTATTAGTGTTTTCATCTGTAACCCAAAGAATTCTCTTCTCTTTAAATATTTAAACAGAGTTAAATAAACTTAAACGACATATACATAAGTTGCCGGCATTGCGTTTAAGGAGT
This sequence comes from Rhaphigaster nebulosa, assembly GCA_948150685.1. NCBI lineage: Eukaryota > Metazoa > Arthropoda > Insecta > Hemiptera > Pentatomidae > Rhaphigaster > Rhaphigaster nebulosa. Next base: position 114,860,280 of record OX411308.1, on the reverse strand, counting down.
TTTAATCGGGGCGTTTCTACGAATCAAGAACAGGATCTTGATGTTCGTGTCGAACTCTTTAAAAATACGATTGGTACCGTCTCGATCCTCCAACTTACCTCTATCGGAGTTTTGAAACCACCTACATTTTTCAATAACTCGTATTAAAGTTGTATTATTAAGGCTTCCTCCCGAAAAAATATTTCACACCAAAAGCCGATATATTTGTATTTTGAGTAATATTTTTTGTAATTTTAACAATAGTTTTTGATCCAATTTTCATGCTTATCCTTAAATCTTATGCTAATTTTGGAGATTATCGATATTTAGGTGATGATTGCCCTTTTTCTTATTATATCCTCCCGCTCTCGAAAAAAAAAATTTTAATTCTCTTCAGAAAAAAAATCTGCGTACGCCCCTGAACATAGTAGATCGATATGTTTTTAGAAATAAGTGTTTTTACTCAAAATTATTGGCATAAAAACACAACAGCACATCACTACTGCATACTTATGCGTATCGTGTTTGCGAACGTTCGAGGTTGTTCAAGATTGCTCAAAACGGTGCGGTTCGCCGTCTAAACCGGCCGCGTCGTTTTGTTCTGTTCTGTTCCGCGCACACAGTGTGGACGCACCTTTACATCTCCCCATCAAATTTGGTTCGACTAAAACCTATCAGGATCCTGAGTGACCGGCAACTTTGCTGGACTGCATTAGAAAATAACAAACTTAAAATCATCAAACCAACTGTGAATTGCTGGGCCTCAGCCTGTAGAAAGGAGGTGGTTATAACACGCCTTAGAATTGAGCAAAGCCATTTTGCTCATTATCACCTAATGACAAGAAGAGAAGCACCTCAATGTCGGCTCTATAGAGTAACTATTACAGGAGCGTCCGGTACAGAAGGATAATCGAGAAATGCAGTGTGCTAGGCAGATATGTAGGTCCTTGGGTGGCAATGAGCAACATATCAGCAGTAGCATTAAATTTATTAAAATAATGGGATTATTTTATGTGATATTAATTTGATTGTTATGCTATCAATTTATGGCTTACTCCATTTAATTAACATCATCGTTACATATCATATTCTTCATCGTTACATATCATACCCTTCCTCATTATACACATCATCGTTATACATCATATCCTTTATTATATCGATCTATGCGTTAATATATAATTATTCGAAAAAGTCAATAACTTTTATAGTTCTTTGTGGTTATTAAGGCAATGATAACCTGCAGCAGTTCTTTGCCCTTTAATTCAAAAATAAACATACAAGTATGGGTTAGTGAGGAAATATGGTTCAAAGATCAAAGATACCTACATTAGATAAATATACTTGATGATCATGGTCATTAAAATAGGGGTGTAAAGAACTGGGCAATATATAGAAGAAACTTTGATTCAAAAGTAATGCGAATGGGTAAACCGAGACCTAGGTGAGAGAAGAGTCCTTATTCTAAGCTGCTAGATTAGGGTTTCGAAAGGCAGGAATCTTTCGATAACACATGCAGTAGCACATTGCACCTAAGGACTAATGGGTTGTTGCCATTCGCTTTGAACCTGCATAGGTTTAACTATTGCTATAGTTCAGCTATAGTTATTAACTAAAATAAAACAATTAAATGGATTATGAAAATATTTACAGAATCAATTCTTATTACTCCAGCAAATATATCAAAAACAAATGAAACTCATTTAAAACTTTGAACTTACTAATCAGTCATACAGCGCGAGTTAAGTCAGTCTGGATGTCTTAAAAGTTGTTAACAGCGACTCCTTCCATCCGTTCCTGAACTTAAATGCCAACAAATTTGACTCCATTACACAATTTATGATGCTGATAGCCCTGAGAGGTCGGGATTAAGAATGAAATATTTGAAATCTTAACTTGGTTGAAATTTCAAACTTTAGAGTTGGCAGGGATTTTCATGCTTGTTTTATTTTGCAATAAACTATTCATAATACTAAAGGTTAGATGTACATTGCTATGGACTACAATCGTTGGTTCCTAATATTTGTATTTTAAAGAAGATAACATATAAAAATATTTTTTGTAATTTGGACTGAATTTAACGTACTCAGAAGTTTTCAATGCGATAAAAAAATTAATACTACTAGTCGCTATAAGTTTAAGATAAGTTCGGATTTAAAACAGGACTATTCTATAACACCAGTTGATACTTGGTACTGCCGAGTGATGATGCAGAAGCTACAAAATGCAATACACAACCTTTATTGTTCAAATTAAGAAAGAAGGCAAAGAATCAGGTCTTTACCCCGTACTCTCGGCCTCTTTTCAAAATTATAAACAGATTAGGTCCGTTGTTCTTTTACCTTGTTAAATTAATCCATATTGATATGGGGCAAATTTTAGCTTAACAAAGGAGAGGAATCGATGGAAGAGGATATTTGAAAGATCCTAATTATCCAATAGGAATAAAAAGATATCTCTTGATATTTAGAAAATTTAAACTGATCACTTATCATGTGAATAGGTCAGTCCGACAGTAAAGTCTTTTACCAGTCCCATGGATTAGATTACTCTCCTCAGACTGACAAGATAATACCATGGAGGGTTTTCAACGATTGCTTTGAACCAACTGTTCAGTTGACAGCCACTATGACCTAAATGCAACAAAAAAAAAAAAGAATCGTAGAGTTGAGAAATTATAAAAGTCACTTTTTGAGAGATATTTAAAATTTGAGGGATTTCCATTCAGTTGTGAGAGATAAGTGTTTCGAAAGCATAGAATATGCCACCGACGCATTATCGGTGTTTTGTAATGGTGGCAAGTTACCATTTAGTTTAGAAACCCCTGAAGTCCGTGGAGTTGAGTCCGATATGTAAAATGGATGAAGAATCAGAAGCTGGCTAATCTAGTCTGAATGTATTTTGATTAACAATTTGATCACAAATAAACACGAGTGTGTATATATATATATATATATATATATATATATATATATATATATATATATATATATATATATATATATATATATATATATATATATATATATATATATACATATTTATTGGTAATTATTGATTCCTAAAGTTTGATTTGAGAAACCCCATAATAGTATTTTAATTATTAGTCGTTTTGGCTTGCCTTGAACCTTACGCTCTCGCCTCGACTGTTTTTTGTTGTTTTCAAAAATTTGATCTCAATGACTTATGGGGTTTCTCAAATCAACGATGCCAATACTCTGAACATTTACAGGTTGATTTGATAAAAGAGAGAAATATATCGTCACTTAATATATGACTATTGTATATAAGAAAAGATCAGTAATGCTATATTTTGTTTAAAGTGTTATCATCAACAAGGCGAAGCACTACCTCAGTTTGTAAAGTTGTGTTCCTCTCCAAGATGAACAGCTACTTGCAGTTGCAATGTCATCTAATGTATGTTCTCTATTTCCTCTTTTTGATTCTGCGTTTTCTTGAATTCTAAATATTTTCAACCAGGAGTATACAGGAATATACAGCAGAAGATAATCTGGAGGAAATTTATTAAATAATGTTTGAAGAAGGGTTAGTATAACATAGCAATGCGAGAGCGATCTGGCCGATTCCCATTTCGACCGCGATTACAAAGATAGTTTGGATGGAGAAGTTTCTGAACAAGAGAGTCAACATATTCAAGTGGAACTATTATAACCTGAGACGCATAAAATAAAGAGAACATACAAACAAAAAGTAGGTACTGACTTCCAAATAGCGGAAGAAATAGGATCCCATTTTCGTATTCGAAATAGAAAGTGAAGCAGATATAGTGAGAGGATAAAACAGCTTCGAATGGAATTGAAAACCGAGCGCCAAACAAGTAATACAATTCCTGGAAAGAAAAAATCAAACGTAAATTTGTATTATTTCATAGGCTAAAGTTTGTGTAAATTAATATACAAAATATAAAGTAAATAAATCGATATAATTTAGCTTAATTGAAAGCAAAACGAGATAACTTCACCTTATTGACGAAGCGATTCCTAAACCCGCCCCTCTATCAGCTCAAACTTTTCCGGATTACGAGTAATAACGAATTAGTTAAAAGTTTTCTAAAGCGAATCTGAATTAAGAACATAACACCAACCAGGCAGTTACAAAAATGTTCCTAAATTGTCAACAGGTGATGGATATTTTAAATCCAAGACAGTCCTATTATAATGCAACCGGTTATGAGAATCCTATCCAGGCCAACAAAAACCCACTCCTGACGGCTAAATTCCCTCCCCCGTCCGCCCAGCCACCTGTCATATAACGGCCGAGACAGCCTCCACCACTGTCTTCTTTCCTCAACAAAGGCCACAGCTTTTTTTTACAGCATAATTCAAAAGCGCTAAGGGAAAATGTCGAAAATATTTACTTAGCTAATAAAATTATTTTCATAAGCTAATAGAAATTGTGCTAAGCTGAGGATCAAGATTATATAAGGGATATATAAAAGGGCTAAAAAATTTTAATCTGTCAGTAACAAGCTTAGTTTTAATTAAAATGCTAAAACATTTAATTAGAAACTTTTAAATTTAACCTTATCTCTGTGGTACCAGCAGTGAACCTAAAGAATAGCAAACGGACCAGAACTAATTATAGTCCAAACTAAATACGTTTATTAACTAAGCGGATATAAGAACATAAGATGTAGTCGAGAAAATGCATATACTCCATAAAATAAATGAGTAAAACCAGAGCTGGGAGGCTGCATAGAAAATCATACAATAAAATGCGAATACAAAATTAAATATAGTATACTTGATTCTTGGATGTAACAAAAATACGCAAAAAAAACTTCAAAACCAAAAAAAATATTGGCAACTGACAAGATTAGCGCAGTGACGATATCAAATCAAGTTTCAACACAGTATCGATTCATTAAAGTATATAATTTTTGGAAATTATTCAGTCTAATGGTTCTTCGTTATCAAGCATTATGATGGACCAGTTAGAATTTATTTAAAACATGGGAGGATAAGGCGAAAACGTGAAACTTATTTAAGTTAAACTTTTTTGGCGTTTACTTATATATATTTTAGTTTTGAACCTGTTCCTTGAAAATCAGTATCATTGACGAAGCGCTACCTAAGCCCGCCCCTCGATAAACATCATCTCTCCTTGGTAAATGCATGTGAAACCGCGTAGCACCACAGCCAGTATGTTATAAATGTATTTTTATAACATCTTTATTAATTTAATATTGTCTTATGTTAAATAAAGTAGTAAAATTGTTGTACTATATATATGTTTTTTTTTCGTTAAGTAATTTAATAAAATAATTCCAGAACATAGCTCGGTCTCCAGGACCTCAAGATTTATCAAACAGTTACAGAAAATTGCATGTCATTAGGTCAATGTTTTACTGTTGACTTGAGATGTGTTTTATCAGTGATTATTGTAATAGGGTATTGAAAGGCTGATGCATAATGGGTGGAGCATTGTCTGGTTAGTAATTAACTATGATTTAAAAGACAATAATTACCAACTTTGCCCCAATTATTTATAAACTCAAAGACATTATATGTCTAATCAGGGACAAAGTAGTGCAAAAAAGATTGATTCTAGAGAATTTCAAGATATGAGAGGTGAAGAAAAATATTCAAACGAAACAGTACGCATCAATGGCTTTTTAATTTCCAATGGCTTAAATTCTTTACCATGCTCATTCTTTACTATTCGCAGTCGATTGTAAAAGCCATGAATAATGCAAAGCAGAAAAGATTGAGTCAGGCAAAAAGGGCAAGAGTTCGTTTTCATTACAACCCAGCAGAGTGGAAAAATGCAAAAACAGCCAATCAGCATCACAATACATTTTTCGTTCAGCACATCGGATATTGTGCTCCAAGATTCGTTATTGTCGGTTGGAATTATCGATCAACAAAAGAACTTTATTAATACTTTTTTTTCTAGCTGCAAAGAACTGAATATTCATGGCCATCTTTAGTATAACGGTGATTTTAGCCTGTATGAATAGAGTTTAAAGTACTTATAAAGTTATAGAGTTACAAGCACTGTTTACTTCCATCACGCGCGGGTTCTAATACACAATTAAAAATTTACTATTAAGTTCCATTATGATTCTAAAGGAGGCAGATATTGCCAAAGAAAATAAGACAAATAATTCAATCCTATTCCCACCTCCTATATGCTGAGAACTTTCAAATTTAGTTATCTTTCCCTCTTTTTAAGTAATTAATTGATTTTGCCAATATTCAGGAAGACTTAGATAGAGTCAGTGGCTGAGCAAACATAAATAAATTAAGCTTACACGCTATGAAAACTAAGCCCATTGTTCTAGGTTCCAATTCTCTCTTCGGTAGATCCAACGCCACCCTTTCTGTTTTAATCCTAAATGATCACCCCGCCACTTTTCCAAACACTGGTTAATTCAAACACATGCATATCTGAAATATATTATTTGGTTAAAATAACGACAGAAAAAGATTATTTTTAATTTGTCCTTTGAAGAACGAAATGCGTGCTAATGCAAATACGAACTAAGTGGATTACTTTTATTTCTTGGCAGATCAACGGAATAAAGCTCGGCCTTCCCATTCAGCTGTAGAACAGGGCTGTCAAACACGTGGTCCCCGAGGTAATATTTTGTGACGCAGAGTGAAAAAAAAAACTGAAAAAAAATTGTAAAGCAACTTTATCGATTATTACCCTAAATTCTAAGTTTTAAAATCCAGTTCATATTCCCGAATCCTCAATTTTAAACATCATTTTAAGAAAATTTGTAAATGCGATGCGGCCCGCGGCATTAATTGAGTTTGATTTGCCTGCTATAGGGAAACCCCTCTTTCCTGCCTTACTTGGAGCTCAGCGGGCATTAAACCCCAATAAACAAACAGCAAATACAAGATATAAATCGCAGTAAAAATAAATTTACAGAGACAAAGTAACCATACAATTGAAAACATCCTGTTTTGTGTAACTTCTTCCAGTCTGATTCCAATCCTTGCGAAATCAGACAGTTTACCAAATGGTTCTTCTCCGATTTCTCAGCTAGATATAGTTGTTGGAAGTTAGATGGCACAGTCACTCAGAATGATTTCTGTGGATAATAACGTTTACATCAGATACATATAAATAATATGAAGTCACGAATATACACAGACCCTCAAGGAAGTAAGAGTCACGAGAGCAATGGATGATGATGAGTCTGTTTTTTCAGAGGATGGATTCTTTGGAAGTAGAAGTAGAGGAGAGCGACGACAGTTAAGCCAATGAGGATTGTATTCCGACAACGGAAGAACTTAAATACGGTGTTATTGCTTTTCAAATAAGATAATACGAATCCGAGGATCAACCGGTTCTAGTAAAGATGTCCATACAACGATGGCATGAACGATGGAAAATGGTGGAGGAAAGACCGCCAGTTTGGCACGAAGAGCGATACTCCCCTAGACCATCGGTTGTTTCATCCATCCGAGGTCATCTTTGAGTGGAGGATTCTAAAAAAACAAACAAAATAAATTGATTTTAAGCTTATATCCGAAAAGTACGAATTGATACTTTATGGATGTGCTATGGTGAGAACATTATTGATTCAATTTTGATAAAAGTTTATGCGAAACAGCAGAAACAACCCCGAAGTGTCAGAACGATGCAATTCTGCACAGGCCGTTTTAAAACCTTCGTTCCAACATGACGGAACGGTTTTTTTCTGCTCTCGACAAGTCTCTTGGTACGCCAGCATAATCGATCATGTGGAGACTTTTTATGACATATAAAAAGATTGAACATTAGGGCGGAAACAATGAAAAGAAGACAAATATGGAAATGCATTTATTTCGTCGACAATACACTAATTTTAACCAGAACAAAAATTACCCCAACAAATATTCTTACCATAAAATAAGGCCCAGCGACAGAACCTAAAAATGTATTTGTTTGAATCAATAGATTATTTTATTCTATTGTTGAGCAATGATATTCTTTCTGATATAAGAACTCACACAAATAAATGAAATAATATATCGCACTCGTTCTCGATATGAATTCAGCTTTTTATTTTATTTCATTTTTATCTGAGATTTTTTGAAGTGTAAACTTCTTTTGGAATGGGGTAAAAAAAGCAAACTCGCGTCACGTACCGTCAGCGTCAACACCATACCGTACTCTACTTAAATCCAGCTTAGAATTTCTCATCTTCCCGATGAGCTAATGACTTAAAATTTGGAACATATCTTAGGAGTGGATGACAATGCAATAATAACAGGAGTGGGGAACACGCGGCGCAGTGCGCAGCGCTTAGGACACTCTCGGATGACGACTTTTGACCTCTTCTTCCGTTCTTTTCCTTATAAGTCTTTGACGAAACGAACTACGATTGTTATAGGTATACTGTTTTAAACAGGAAGAACCCTGCTACATTACGTTCAATCATAGTATAGGTCTAGCACTTTAACTTTTTCAAATATTTTAATACAAATTCGGAAACCACCTCTATGAAAACGAATAGGTAAATTGTGAGTAAGCCAAAATGAAGCCTGGTTAATCCTGTTTAAAACGATATGCCATAGAAAATTGTAGCTCAATCATTTGAGAAGCTATGAATTCAAGAACGGCAATAGAGAGGGAAAAATCGGATTTTCTAAATTATCCGTTGGCATCGCTAGCGCGACTTGTGTATTTTAAAATACGACCACTACTAAAGGGATTAATGCTTGATCGAATGACACGTCAACCTTCAAAATGGGATAACTATTTCCGGAGATATTCTAAGAAGCAAGATCTGTCGGGATACGCGATGCGCAACTACGGGCACAGCTTATCCCGCCATTTATTTGATGTTTTCTTTTTCCACAGAAGTGATCAAAATATTCAATAAGTAAGGGAAATAAAAAAAAAGTGAGTTTGCTTAGGACCACACGTTGGAAGTGTAAACTTCTTTGACCGATCAACATCCCCAAATAAATCTAAAAATAAAAGAAGAGAAGAATAAGATGAAAAAGAAGTTTACACTTCCAGCATGTGGTCCCAAGCACACTCACTTTTTTTACCCTGACTTTCTCATTGAAAAGACTGGTTATTATTCGTAGGAAATATCCCTAATGATCATTACGTATTGAATCGTAATGAAAATCTAATTTTTGTAAAAACATTTTGTTAGACCCAACATACATATAAATATTTGTTTGCTTATGAAACGCATTTTTTTTTTTTTGTTATGGAGTAATTTTTAATGGATACTTGCTTCGATGACTATTTTATGTAGCAAGAATGTTCTTTATTTCTATGTGAGTAGAATATACTCAATATTTCCAATATTCGAGTATACAATGACAATGCCATTTTATGTTAAGTTAGCCATTTTTCTAATCTTCAAAAAAGGATGGGATCTCTGAAATGCTTAATCTATTTCTATCTTCTAACTCAAATGAGATATTACTATTCATCAGGAGAATACATTCATTTCAAAAATCTAAGTGCCAACGGTTGGTTCCATTTGGCCAATCGAACACTATACACAATCCTGAAACTTTCAGAAGATTCCTTATACTAACCCAGAAATTAACGGTTATTTTGCAGTTGGCTAATCTCTTCGGATGGAAAGTCATTGGCAATATCATATCAAAGAACTTGAAGAGAATAAAAATTGTTTCCGATACTTTACTAGCCACGAGCAGGCTAGAGGGATAAAGCAGGTAGATTACAACTCCGATTCCCCTAGGGCATAAAGCCCTGTGCTAGAAATCCTGTCAACAATTGTCCATCAATTTTAATCATGTACTCGAATATTGGCATTGTAAAATTATCGAGGCGATTGTGTCTGACAAGTTCATTAAATGTTGCTGTATAGGGCATTTTCGAACACCCTATAATAAATCTCTATACAAAAAGTTGATGGTTTACTAAGCTTCGAATATAGACTAGAATAGTAATGATATGTATAAAATTTGAAACGTGAAAAATAAGCACATGTAGGGTGATAAATATAAATTACAAATATGCAATAATAATTTAACAGAACTATTACAGAATACACTTAATTAATTGTAATAAAATAATAAGAATTTAAAATAATATAGAAATAATAAGGCACAATTATTTACATGTTACAGGAATAACATCAATTAAGTAAGAAAAAAAGCATAAAAAACAAAATTAATAAAATAAAACAATAAAAGTAATAATGTATAATTAATTGGTATAAAAACAATTGATATCTAAAAAATAAATTTACTTCTTACTCACTGACTTAAGTAGCCAAAACTGTTTCTCAAAAATGACAATGCCTAAGAAGCGGAAGTTTTTAATGGTGGTTCCCCTCATGCTGTAGATGAGGAATAAGGCTGGATTTGATCACTCTTAAGTGATTTTAACTAGATAACGGTAGATAAATAACAAGATAACGGGAAATAAATAACTAGTTTTCTAATTATTTTAATGATAATAACTATTTCCAATAAATATACATATATTTTTTTAAGCATGTAATATTTTACTATTATTAATTGGAAATAGCAGAATAGTTCATGCCAAATTTATTTTACGAAATAACAAAGAAATTTAAAAGAAGTTGGTCGGCAGGTGCGGTCAAAAACTAAGTATTACTTATTAAAGTATTTGGCACGAAATAAATAAGTTTTACTTACTAAAGTATTAGGCACAAAATAAATAAGTATTATTTATTAAAGTGTTAGGCACAAACTAAATAAGTATTACTTATTAAAGTGTTAAGGACAAAATAACTAAATATTACTTATTAAAGTGGGCACAAAATAATTAAGTATTACATATAAAGTGTCAGTTTTTTACCGTACTTTCCCCCTCTCCCCTCGACCAACGTCTTCCTTAAGTATATCTACGGTCAACCAAAACTCACTCCAATAAGAAATTTAAAGATTTGTTCACGTTATTTCTAGTTAAAACGGAATGTTCCTTTATTTATAACAGCTTGTTATAGTGAGGAATATAAACCTCAGGCAAGAGTGATAGGATTTTATGAGCTACAACTTCTAAATAAGCTGACCGATTTCAAACACACGTTTGAAAAAGTAAATTGTAGTACATACAAAAAAGATATAAAATTTATTTTCGGATAAAAATTTCATACTGAGAAACGGGTTTGAAAATGAAAAACCGAGATTGTGGTTTTTTTCTCCTAAAAAGGTATTTTTACTGATTCTAGAAAATGTCCAATTTTTTTTTTTTTATAATTCTATACATAATGGCATAAATGTGTTTCAAAATTTCGAGATCCTCCACTGTACATGTGAAGCAGGATATATATATATATATATATATATATATATATATATATATATATATATATATATATATATATATATATATATATATATTTCATCCCTAATGACAAAAGTAGGAAGTGGGTACATAGATGTCGCTTAACTTCTTCGGAAACATGAGTGATTGGCTTGAAAAACCGCATCTTCCTTTCTTAGAGATCACTTCCTCCTCTGAGCGGAGCTGCCTCTGACGAAGCTAAGTGGTTTCATCAGTACAACGGCTGAACATTAACTTGGATCAGGCAAAGTTATATGTCAGTTTCACACCACTCGCCTTATTGTTCTCGATGTACTGCTATTTTAAGATGGATAGGATTAGTAAGATGTGTTTGGGTTGGCAACGTTTTAACGTACAGTTAAATCATTCATTTTTTAGTTAACGAACTCAGCCAACAGCGTTGTGCTACTAATTACTTTATTTACTAAAGTATAACAGACTAGTGTGCCATTTTAAAGTATATCTTTCTCTTACTATTGTCTGTTGGGATCTGTATTATCTTTTTGATATGCATACATACTGATAATATCTACTCGACTGCTTGCTTACACTTAAGTACAGGTCCTCTTTTCTGTAAGTAATGTAATGGGAAAAGAAATTGAGAAGGCGTCGAGTCAAACTCAGAGAGCATCGGAGACTGGATAGTAACAAATGGAACAGCAATAAGTAAATAACTAAATATGGCTAAACATTCAACGTGATAAATACAATGGACCATTTAATTGGTACCTCCAAAGCTTAAAGGAAATCGGAGTATATTTATTGTAACTGATCATTATTCAGTCAATGTAATTGAATATTATTTAGATGATATCCCAAAATGCATGGGTGTGTCACTAAGTAATGCTTGAATGAGACTCGATCAATGAATGAGCCTCATTAAAGCATTAATTAGTATCCCTATTAGCTAGTACAAAGTATCCCCGAAACGTTAAAAACAAAAATAAATAGAAAAACTATGGTGTTTTTAATTTAGCTAAAGGCAAATGAATTGAAGATAACATATGACATGGAAGGACAGAAATTGAAAATAATTTAAAAAAATATTTATTAATACAGATTTCAATTATTTATAAATACTTATATTGTGTAAATAATTATGATATTTCGAAAGCTATCCTATAACTGATGTTTTAAATTTGCGTGTTGGCTAAATATTATGAACTGGAATCCTTAAAGAGATATAAAGAGAACTTTCATGTTTTACTTTATCTTCAGAGTAGATATGGGTGTTTTTTTAAATAATTTTGACTGCATTTGAATACAATTTTCTGAGAAGGAAAAGATCCCATATCTGTCTCCTAGATTTTGATGAATTTTTTTTAGGTGATTCTAGGGCTTAAAATATTAGACTGTGTAGATTAGGGGTCTACTTTCACCAGGAACTCCGAAAATAAATTGGTAAATTTATTTGAATTTATTATGAAGGTAGAAAAATGAGTTTAGTATCAAAATGTCCCTATTGCCAAGCGAAATAATAAAAAAAAAAAAAAAATTAAGACATCAATATAAAGAAATGCAGGTATGTCCAATATAAAGAAATATACTGATACTATTTCACCACAAGTTCATTTATTTAGATGCAAAGGTTATGTATACAAAAAAATGTACAGTTTGCTATATTGAAAATGGAACTAGTTAAGAACCTCTTACTGAGATGCCTGAGGATGGCTTAAGGTCCGAAAATCTGCATCTAAATAAATGAACTTGTGGTGAAATAGCATCAGCTTTCATTTATTTATATATATTATATTCACCTTAAATCAACATACATATATAAGACATCAAAATACTGAAGTATTATGTTTGGCAAGAATACTAAAACACTAAAAAACGCCCTCAAAATAGTGATTTTGTGTGGGAAAACGATGATTAAATTTCCACGTTATTTCAGAGTTTATTTCTAATTTTTAATGAAAAAAAATTGTGCTTGCTAAAAAATTGTCCAACCAAGAGGTTGGTAGGTACCCTTTGCGGTTTTTCAAAATAGATTTACATAAATATTCTCTGCCGGTTTTCAACTTAATAAACAATATATATATATATATTGTTTATTAAGTTGAAAACCGGCTGAGAATATTTCTTAGTTACACTTAATAACATTTGCTATATGACTATTATAAAATTAATCTCAAGTAACCATTTTTTGGTAAAAATGAATTTCAATTATAAAGAAAACGCAATCCCTCCAGCTCTTCAATAGTTATGAGGCCGCTAACAAAAAAGGCAATTAAACTAATTATTGTATATCTCACATTAGAGAGTCTGTAAAGAGCACGGTGTCGTTTTTACTGTCTATATAATAGGTCTCTCTTAGCACAAAAATTCTAAACAGTATATATTTTAGGTTAGTCAAGCGGAAAATATATTATTAACCTATCGGTTTAGTTTACATGGAAATACTTTGATTCCATTAAGTTATATAAAAATAGAAAGTATTAAATTATTTTCTATTGTTATATTATTACATTCTGTTATACGTTGAAAACAGGTTGTCGACATGGTGGGAGGAGTAAACTAAATTTTTAGAGATTATAATTACCTTTCATTTATTTTCATACATAAGTTACCATAAAATGCATACTTTTTGAGTTATGCGCAAATAAAATATTCTTTTCATCATAACTTATTTCTCCGCATTTCCTCGGATAAGTACTACATATATGAAACGTAAAAGGCCTTCAAGGAGAAGAATTTAGGCAAATTTCATCAAAATCTATTTTAGAGACGAAAAAAAAAAAAAGTGTACCTAAAGTCTATGACATAATGTGACACTTGCGGTTGGTCGATTTTGACGAACGATTTGGTGTGATATCACAGGCATATGCTTATCTTAAATACCTAATTTCAATTTCGTATAGCTTTTCATTTCGAAATAGGTTATTCACATCCACAGAGACGCACACACAAATCATTTTGCAAGACATGATTATTTGGACTCCAAAACCTTAAAACGGGTATTCCCATTAACAATTTGAATTAGAAAATTTTCGCGTTGGCAATACTTCTCCTTATTATATATTTCATATACAGGCAAGAGAAAGTAAAAATACAATTCAGAAACAAAATATAACCTCACCAATAACAAAAAAAAAATGAAATCATTGTTCATAGATATTAAAACTTGTGTGTAATTAACAGGAGGCATGTAATTAATTAATACTAATATATTTAATTAACCTGAAGTATTTACTAATTACTAAGTAAGAGCTTAGTACTATAAACGAAAAGCTTAAAATATAAGATTTTTTAGCTTAGTTCAACGTCACTCTCTACCTCTAACCCCTGACCTTTCGGATCTTAAATATTCACCCTATGCATTTACGTTTTGGAGTACAGAGGTACAGAGGATCCTCTTATAGAATAATCTAATAGAAAGCTATAGGCGCTTTTACTGCCAATTTAAAAAATTTAGATTTATTCTATTATTTTTTTTAAATCTACATCACCTTTAATACCGCTTTATGATAAAAAAACATCAAAAACGTTAATAAATATTACGTTAGTTTTCTGTTCATCACATTATTAATTTATCAAAATGAATGAATCTTAGCAAGTAGAATATAATATATACACTAAACTAAATTATGGTAATAACATTTATAATAGATATTTAAAAAAAAATTTAAATATACAGTTATTAAACACATACGAACCTAATAAAAGCGATTTATCAAAAATCTAAACGCATTCTGCAATAAATTTATAAAAGAAAAGACGGATCTACCAACATAATTATGTAAGAAAATTAATGTATTGATAGTGTTGAAACATCGCACAAGTTTTTCTCATGCCTGAATTTTATTAGGTGAAGACTTTGTCAGCCTAACTTCTCATGGTTAATTATGTATACATTCATTCTGTAGAATTTGGCGAAAAAAATATTACACCCCGTATAAGTGTTTGTAATGATAATAATCTTATTTTATCACAACTATTAAAAAACTTATTACTCACTCGCTTAAAGTAAAACTGCTGATCATAAAAGGTTCGCGTTTCAACCAATTTACTTTTAACGGATTTATAGTTCGTTTTTGTTTGTTTTTTAAACTGCATAGGTATAACGCACAGAAAATTATTTCATACTCAAGTGAATAAAAGAAAAAAAAAGGTAGTATCATAAGGTAAAGTAATAGGTAAGACAGATAGTGAAAAATTGTGGAAAAGGTTCAGACATTTCTTTTTACTACTGACATTTCTATCTTTTATAAATAAAAAGATATCAAATGTCTTAAAAGGTTTCTAGTGTTCATAACAATAATATACAACAAAATACACGGAACTGAACCCGGAGGATTCATATAATGAGGAAATATTCTTACACAAATATGACTAAACCCAAAAAAGAAGCAAACTTAACAAAAAAAACAAAGTATTAAAACAAATTCCTTTAAAGGCGCACTAAAAGGAATGATGTATACACACACAAATCCATTACGAAATCATAACATGTTTTTCTATAAATTATCATTAATTGGAAATATTCTAAATCAAATTGTCCGTCGCTGCGAATCTACTTTTTAGTTCTCACTCCTACGCCGTGAAAAAAAACAAGTTTTTCTGGGTGATCCTACATTGAAAGGTAGACTGACGCTTGATCTCCAGAGCCATATTGTTGAATTGTTTATCGGAAACTTTCAATAGGAACGGTGAAGGGACTAAAGAAGGAGATAAATAAATAGATATAAAATGAAAAATAAATCAAGGAAACAAAAAATTTTTTTTCGAATGAAAATGAATTTTCTTATAATAGATCTAAAGTTATACGTGTTTCACGAATTTCTAAATAACCATAAATAATAATAATAAATAAGATATACTCCCTTTTGAGTCTAAACCGTACATGTCGTGTGATACAGTACTCTCATCCTATCCTTTTGATGAGCGTTTATTTTCAATAAATCAGAGGCTGGTGTGTCTAATTAACGATATGCAAGGTTTTAGGGGCTTATAATACAGTTCATAAATCTAAAGAAAAGCAGAATTTAAGCATTTTATGAACAAAATATACATAAAACTCTATTACATATTTTAAAAAATCATTAAAAATAACGATTCTAGATCCATAAGAGTTACGGAAACAATTAGCATTTAGTTTTAAATATATTTTCGTGTTTTCAAAGCTGGCATGACCATTTTCATCAAAAATTTATTATTTCCTTCAATATATTTATATGAAAATGAGGGATTTTTCGAGAGATCTTGAAGAAATAGTTCATAGATTTTGTTACTCCAGACACACCTTGAGGATACCAGAAATAGTGGTTTAGTACTGACAATGGTGGGAGAAACAAGCGTAGCAAGTGATTTTTAGGAGGAGTTTTCGTCATGGCTTCTTCAATCCAAAAGCATCATGAATCTTTGGTCTTACTATTGTATAGACCCCATATATAATGAGGATTTCCTATTTGGTATCCAAATACAAAGACCGGGGTTTTGAAGTTAAAAATAATTCACAAAATGTTTTTAAAATACTTATAAACGTTTTGGTGTTTCCTGAATGGAAAACTAAATATGGGGATTTGATGAACCTTATTAAGCTTCTTCATAGGCTTATGGATAGATGTATAATTAATGCATTTGGCCGAACTCGTAAGAGGTGATCTCGATGGCATCGAGGTTTTAAGATGCCATAATTTCGGAGTACGTCGATTTACAAGGAGACTTTATGATGACTTCTACAGCAATGTGGACAATCCTGGATAGTGAAGTCCAACAATACGACTTACAAAGTTAAAGGACACGTTGACGTACAGCCTGGATAAAACTGAATGTAAGCTGCGGAAGCATTTATGTATTTTAAGCAAATAAAAAAATCTTATCAGTTGACATCCGCATGATGGTATAGAAGGGTCAATCCCTAAAAAAATCTTAAGCGATGTATATGTGTTTTTTTTTATTCGGTCCAAGACCTCTATCGAAGTTCTATGCAACCCATATATATATTAATATATTATAATATGTCGGAAACCTATTCCATAAATACTCCAAATACTATACATAATAAGACTATCCATAGATAGTCCATAAATACTTCAAATTTGTTTAGAGATAATATTAGAGCTATGATCTCTTATTTTAAATTATTATTAATTTTTTTAATAAGTTAATTTTTATTGTATTTTATTATCAATTAATAATATGTGTTTTTTGTATCTCAATCAAATTAACATTTTTAGTAGTTTATTTTACGGTAATGCTTTTGTTTCTTTTATGTATTAATATTCTAATCTAAAAAAAAATTAATTTAATAAAAAATGAAAACTCCGACTACAAAAATAACATTTATATCTTACAACCCTATTCGTCCTAAGGTTTACCCTATAGTGAAGTTGACGCCCATGAAATATTGAACCTTGGCATAGTAAGTCAGGTGCCTCCACACCCAACTGAAAAAGAAGCTCTACTTTACTAGTTGCAAGGAGCTTTCTGTATTTTGGCATGCACAGATACTAGGAAGGACTGTACTTGCAAGGGGCCGTAATATGTAGTGGAAGGCATCCGACTACAACACCAAGGCTCAATATTCATGGGCGTCAACTTCACTAACAACCCAACAATGCGCTTAAGTAGATATGCAAGTACAGTCCGTCCCTTAGTACGAATAGGGCATTTATTAACCCCGTAGTCGGGGTATTATTTTTATTAAAACGTTTTTAGCTTTTCAAGTATTGGCTATTTATAATTTATTAACATGTGATCAGGAACGTTCGAATGAAATAAGAAACATCGACAAAAGGACGAAAATACTGATAATATAATAAAATATTTTTCAGCTCACGATGTTTCAGAACATTCAAGGGAATTCACTGAGGAATTTGAAAAATCAAACTTTGTAATCGATCGAACAGTATACTAAAAAAATCACTAGATAACTTCAAATAGACAGATTTAATACATCATTTTTAAGTATTTAGAGCTCAAAATGTTTCAAAACCTTCAGGGGATCACAAAGAATAATTTGAGCCATCTAACCTGAAAATCGATTGAGCCATTCTCTTAAAAATTCGCTAGATACCCTCAATCGGACATATTTAACACATTTAATACAACATTTTTTTAGAATTTTGAGCTCAAAATGTTTAAGACCTTCACGGGATCACAACGAAAAATTCGAGCCATCAAACTTGAAAATCATTAGATACCTACGGTCATGCGAACCACATTGGCCTCCTTGTAGCTTCGCCGTAGTCTGGTAAAAAAAAAAAATTGTAAAATAATTATTTGTGTTTGTTATTGTTTATCACCTGTAATTGGACACTTTTGCCTGTTGGTAAAACTTTGTAAATAAATAAATCTTTTTTTCCGCCATCGTTCCTCTCTAATATCCTGCTTACCTAAGGCGAACATTTCATATATATATTCCTTATAAAACCTTAATTATTGAATTAGTTTTTTCTTTAATGCATATTAATATATCTGGTAATGATGATTATGTTTTGTGCCATAAAATAAAACAATCAACCCCAAATATACTCTTATTACTAAAGACCATAATGCCTCATTTATTGCAGATTTAGCCTTTAGTTATAACCTCCATAACAACACAAACCAACTCGTTACAATCTTTGCATTTTACAGGCAATCTCAAATAATTGTTCTAGGCTTCTTAAAAAAAGATCTCAGGGACCATCAAACAGAATTGTCATGATAGATTGATAGATCATCATGACATATTTATATATTTGTTTGTTGTATACTGTTGCAACAACGAATATTTTTTTTTCTTCTTTGAACTACGCTTAAACCAATAAATTATCTGAGCATTATAAATAAATTACGTTACATATAAATAAACATTATAAATAAAAACGATGGCAGATTATATAGACGTGAACATTGCGAACTTCAACGCTTTAAGTGTAACACTATCATAGTTGAACTGCATTCATTTTAAATATATTTTGACCACCTCTCATAAAATTAATTTAATTGAATTTTACAATAATTCATGAATATGGAAAAACCTAATAACCTCCTCCGGTCACCGAGGTCACCAAACGCATTTATAGTTTTTCACCAAATTTTTTCGTTGTTCGTACATTCAACCTTTTGGGAAATCGAAAATATCTTGAATTTTTTATCTATTCTGCCATACGACTATGTCTTCATATTAGACAAAATATATCAGCAGCGGGGTACCTTTCACTAACTATTCTCTGCTGTGGGGATATCAAGGTGGCATCCCGTGTTTTCTTTATTCGAACAAATTGAAATCATTATTATTGATATTCAATAATAATTAAGATACTTAAGTAAAACAGACAGTAGAACGGTCTGGTATTATTATATTAGACAACACTTATCATTTTTTTGTTTTAACTCATTAATTATAAAGTAGTGCAAAGCAAATAATGATGGTAATCATAACGGTGAGACAGGACAAGATAACATTTCTCGAAATAAAACTAATATCCAAATCATCACATGTTATTACTATCTTTGAAATGTGGTCTTTTTGAAAGAATAAAAATCTTATAAAATTTGAAGCGTATAAATTTCCTTCCAGAAACCTGAAACGACGAAAACTAGGAAATCTTCGATGAGAAATTAATTTATATCTTTTATGAATGTATAGTTTTATGGCCACACAATATTAATATTAATTACTTAATAGTAATAAGACCATTCTCACATAAATTTTATGTTTAATATGAATAGAAGTGTTATAATTCACAAAAAAGTTATCATGGATTTAGAAACAAATAATAAAAAAAAAATTAACTAGAGAACAAAACACATAACTCAGTGGTATTACTCAATACCATTAACTGATTAACCAACAGACATTCCTTGATTAAAAGCGACGTTCCCTGTATTAAACTCCAAACAGACGGTTCCGTGAAGACAATCCTTACCGTCTACAATCAAGCTCTTTGTTCAAATAACTCGAGTCCTGATGAAAGGGTCCTGACACAACACAAGAGTTACCGGGCCTTTGATTCTCCCCAAAGTGTCAATCTTATCCATTGGAAATAAATAACAATATTAAAAATATAAATAAATCAACATTTATTAAAAGAAACTTTTACAATTACAAAACTATTATATAGACGACTTTGGATGACAAATCCTTAAAATAAATAAAAGCTGTAGGTTCAATAAATTAATTTAACATTTTACATAAATTTAACATCATTTTGAATAACAGCAGAAAAAAAAACTACAAAATAAATAGATTAATGAGCAGTATCAATTAAGGAAAACATGCTAAAATAAACATTTCAATTTGGCAGGCATCCTAGTATAAATTTTAGGAGTTTAAAAATTTTTAGATAGATTTAGAAACAAAAACAATACACTACGAGCTTCAAAAATATTTTTAATTATTCTTTACATAAAACAAGTGTTGTAAACAAAGGAGACATGAAGAACTAACAGATGATATCAACTATTGTGTAATAAATATTAACAAGTAAATACAGATGGAAGAACGAATGAATTATTTTAACAAATATACGGCAGATGGGGATAAATTTCTCCAATGTTTTGCATGAAGTTTATACATTACGATCTTCAATAAAATCTGTTCAAGAGCTGCTTCTATCAGAAGGATCATCATCAGGAAGAATCATCGACAAATATTTGGAATTTTTTTAAAGCCTACCATTGCGAAATTGTTTCGTTTAAACTATGTCTTTGTTGTCAACATAACCGTCTTCTTCAGTCTTTTGGAATCGGCATGTGTTGGATACTCGTTCGTAAAACACTCATGATAAAAATAATTAATTTTGAAAACATGAAACCGAAAAGAATCCTTGGTTTTTCCTTGTATCTTTACGAAAACAATGTTACCTTTTTGGAGCAAGAGAGAGCCATTATGTTGTTTTTTTGTTTGTTTGAGAGGCCCTTGGTAGTTAAATAATAAAGTCCAGAAGTGGTATTGATTGGCTTTATTGACTCACAATCAAAAGGTACCTGTCAATAATACCGTATAATTAATATAAAATTCATAACAATTTTTCAGTGAAACAATATCAACAACTTTATATAATAGTATTTTCAAATGTTTGTTTACAAAATTGTGTGAATCTTACAAAAGAAAAGTGAAAATAAATGGTGAACAAAGTTTGGCGTGTAGCGATATAAGTTTGTGATATAAAATACAGCTTAAGCTTACTTGAAAATGACATACCTTTTGAATTACTTGAAAATACTTGTTTTGATGTACAACAATTGTTTTGATGTACAACAGTTGCAAAACAATCGACGGATTGTTGCACAAAACTTTTTCAAAGTGTCGATACAAATCGAAGCACATTCGATACATTCGCCATTTACATTTTTAAAGGAAATATTTATTGATACATGAACTTGTCGATGATCGCTTATCGCTTGCTAACTTAGTAATACAAAATTTCAGTAGGTGCCAACTTTTACTCTATATAAAACAAAATAGAACGTGAAGATAGGATAGGATCAAAGTTGGGATAGGTTAGGTTGCTGTCAATTGATCAATTTCAACACATTATCATCCACTTTATACTTCCTTATCTAATTCGGGGAAGCGCATATTCAGTTAGAGCTGCTATTGATGTTGCAAATTTGTGCCTGAATCGGAACTTGAACTTGCTAGTTTCTTTTTGGTTTGGAAGGGACCAATTTCCTCTTAGTTTTTTCAACCGCTTCCTTTTTTTTGACGCAGATGCTTGTGCTTCTAATGACTAGCTTTCGTGCTTTCTTCTTATATTAATTTTCAGCAGAGGTGCATATATTGTAGGTATTAAAATCTAGAATATAATAAGAACTATCAATTTAGAATTAGCGATAAATCACTTCAAAGGGGGGTAAAAGTACGCACTGCTATGGGCATACCACAGGTCTTGCGAACTTTTACTCCCCTTTTGGGCATTTCACAGCTCAACAGGTTAGTGAACTGAGTAAACATTGGAGTTTCTTTCATGAATACGAATGCCAAATACATCTGTATCAATGGAAAAAATAAGAAAACGAAAGCTCTAGTCTGTTTCACAAAATGGTCAGATGATATTTCACCAAAGCTGTTAAATAGTGATTTACCTCATATTTGTGGCTAAAAACTATAGCGAAACCACATAATTCCGTTTCACTACATGCACTGATCCAACACACAGACAGACTGGTTGCAGGGTCATGATAGTATGTTTATGTTTTCAAATTTTTGAATTTGAACACTTTAATTTGGACACTTTTTCCTCAAGCGTGCTTTTGTCCCCACATATCCACCATATTTACGCGTCACTATTTTTCGTATTATATTTTCGTCCGTCCATCTCTATGGATCCATTCCAATAAACTAGAAGTTACATATTTAAAAAAAAAAATCTAAAAAAAACTAACTGCTAGTTCGGGGCAATGCATGATATCCAAGATGGCAACAAAATGGCATAGATATACAGTCCAACAAGTTATATAACTTTATTTTTATAAAGAAAAATCTTAATCGGCCAGTGTTTCTTTCGTATGTAGAAAAACTTTATTTATTTATTTGATGTAATAGGTTTTTTTTCCCTCAGTTCAAACTGTTTGTTTCAAGATCAGACTTAAGTTCATTCGATATTTAGTGCTATTTCTGAGAATGGTTATTTATTTATTTTTTAAAAATTATTGCAAACATATTTTACCAATGATTTTTAAGGGTAAGTAACAAACTTATTACAAAAACATTTAATTGTTTTGAAATTTTCTCTGAATTTTCTCAAAACTAGATTCAATAAAAAATCTTGGCATCATTATTAATAAAGAAGGAATATCCCACAAAAAAAAAGTTGTTAAAAATGAAAAGAATAATCAAAATGTTTAAATTGGAAATTTTAAGAATATCATGGCTAATGAAAAGCTTATCATTTAGAATCTAGTTTATCAATATTTTCCAAAACATAGAATAAAAAAAAAAATAAAAAAAAAATAATTACAACAGAAATTAAAATTAATGATCACTGGAGTTTAAGAATTATTGACAAAGTACGTT
Source organism: Rhaphigaster nebulosa (assembly GCA_948150685.1). Classification (NCBI taxonomy): domain Eukaryota; kingdom Metazoa; phylum Arthropoda; class Insecta; order Hemiptera; family Pentatomidae; genus Rhaphigaster; species Rhaphigaster nebulosa. The sequence goes on along the minus strand of OX411308.1, from coordinate 114,837,089 downwards.
AGTGCTATGAGTCAACTTTTTTACAAGACAGATATGAATAATGAATTTTTTCAATGTTTTTAATGAGATAAAAATAAATCTTTTGGAAATCCCATAGGATTAGACAAACATTATTATTATTTGCACGTATTCCGTTGTCCAGAACAACTCAATTTTCTAATATAACCTTTTTTTCCTCCATCATTTTACGTGGCTCATTCTTCGAGGCGTTGATTATACACTTTTGCACGGCATTGAAGTAGTGCGGGTAGGTATTCCTAGTAGCCGTACTATGTGCACGGACCAAGTTGTGTTTCGGGAACTAGGTATATCCATAATCCACCAAGGATTATGCTCATTACCTGATCCGATTAAGTCCTTCCATTAACTAATTAATTTAAGTGTGCCAGAATCCGTTAGCTAACCAACCGCTTCGGAAAGCCCTTAATTGTTTCGAGAAAGAAAAAACTCTTTAAAACACTAATGAAAACAGATAAAATCTAGAATTGGTACATCATACTATTGCGTGTAAAAAAAAAAAAAAAAACAGTAATTATTACCACCGTTCTTGTTTATTTTTTTTTCAATTTGTAAGTAATCGGTCGAGAAAAAATTGTTTGATCCACCATTAAAATTAAAGGCTTTACATTTCAAGATAAGTAGAACCGAAAAAGTTGAAAAAAAAAATCCGACTGTCCTAGACTACTAGCTCTGTTTCTTTTAGATTTGGAACCAAAATTACAGGTCACACCAAGATGGTTTTTGAGAAACGACCAAATAATCGGTCATTTATGAATAGGAAATAAGAAAAATCTAAAGTGTGTTGAAATTGTTAAATCAAAGCCAAAAAATTAAAAAAAAAAAAAAAAAAGAAAAGAACTAGTTAAACCCATATGGACTAACGCCTCACAGATTTAGAATTCAGCAAAAATGATTCACAAAAACTGCCTTTTTTTCAATCCAAAATTACAAGACTGATAACAGAAGCTCCTTCGTATATAAACAGCAAAACTCTATATTCCGATTTACACCAAGTATCGACCGACACAAACAGGCTCTTTATTCCCATTTTCATAATAATCTTCACAGACATCAAAACAGACTGATAGACGATTTGGCTGCTGCTGATATGACCATAAGGAGAAGGATAAAAAGGAGCTGTATGAGAGATCTCGTTTTCTGAATTACTCAACTATTTCAAGACTGGGAAGAGGTGCTGCTGCGTATTATCCTTCCTCATCCCTATCACGCATCGTATATCTGTTATATCTACAACGTTTGCTTATTGTCAGTCTTTTGTTAGACAGGCGCTAAGCTAGTAAATAGTTGAAAGATAAAAAGGAAAAAACTTTTCAAATAATTGTTTATTATTATTATTTTTGACCTCGAAACACTTGTTGATGTTATTCAGGCTTATCCATTTCGAAATAATACACCATTATTTAATAATTTACAGCGTATAAATATGCAATAAACAGAAATAATGTCTTAATAAGGACTTTATAAAATTTGGGGAAAACCAAAAGGCCTTGAAGTTCTAGTCCTGAAGGGCGGTGTAACGACGAAAAGAGGGGCAGAATACAAAATTATTAAAAAATAAAAAGTTCTTCGAAAAAAAAATAAATCATAATAAAACCATAGGAACTAAAATCATGTAATTGAAACGTTTATAGCGGGCTGGAATGCATTTCTTAACTGCTAAGTTATTATTTAAGTTCTAATTACAAGGATGATTAAATTTAATATAAGTACTATTGAGTGAAACAACAACGTCCTATAAACAATGCTTAACTATCACATCAATTCTTGTTTCATCTTCACCGATGTTTCGAGAATTGCACCGTCTTCAGAATATTTTTTGTTCTATAATACAATTCATTGATCCAAAATAAAACCTTGAAACACTAAAATGATTTAATAACTTCCCAGAAAAACTATAGAGAGATCCAAAACATCAGAATAAAAAGGGCATTTAATGCAGAATAACCAATAAATATTCATTAACATTATTGCACATATATTAGTTACATTATTTAAATACTATATAATTTATTATCTTGAAAACAATCTTGTAAAATAATAATAAAAACAAGCTTGATGTGATTATAAACATTGTTCATGGGGCGTTGCAGTTTCATTAAAAATAGAATAGAATGTCAGATTATATTTCCACTTAGCATGTGAATTACCAATTATCCTAAACCTTTTATATTTAATAAATAGTAGACTAAGTGTAATATAAAAAAATAATGTAGTATAAATGTGTAGTGTGTAAATGTGTGTGTGTGTAAATGTGTAGCGTGTATAAATGCGTAATGTGTAGTATAAAAAAATAATATTAATCGTTGGCACTTAGCTATGTTAGTTGAATATATTTTTATATTTTTAGTTATAGTTATAGTATTTCCGGATGATCCAAAATAAAACCTTGAAACACTAAAATGATTTAATAACTTCCCAGAAAAACTATAGAGAGATTCAAAACATCAGAGTAAAAAGGGCATTTAATGTGACATCAGGCCACTTCCCTTCTCAAATTAAAATGAATTTTATACCTGCTGGAAAGACCACCAGAACTAAACCTAAGAAAAGAGCAATACCAACAGACAGAGAATTTCTAGAGAACTCTAGAATTTCTAGAGAACTGGCGCCACGGAACTTCCACAATAAGAAAGTATGGTGAAACGCAGAATGCAAAAATTCCATTAGGGAAAGGCTGGAAGCATAGAAGTCATGGAACCAGTACAAAACCTCGAAAAATCTAGAGGAATATAAAAAGATAAGAAAAGACGCATATAAAATAATGAGAACATCAAGAAGAAAATTCCACAATGAACAACTGGCAGAAATAGAGGATAACTTCAAGAGGAACGAAACTAGACTGTTTTACAAGGCATTCAAGGGAAAAATTAACAATCCCCCAGGACTGGTAATACAGAGAAAAGACGGAACTCTTGTCCTAAATAATGAAGAAAACTGTGAAATTCTAGCAGAATATTTCTAAAATCTCCTAAACTGTGATAAACCTAGTGAGAAATTAACAATAGAGAAAAACACCCCACAAAACATAGATTCAAACCCACCGGATGAAGAAGAAATGGAGGAAGTAATAACATCATATAAAAATAATAAGTTCTAATAATAAAAATAAATTCTAAGTCTTAAATTGCTCATAAAACACTACATTACCAGAAGGAAACAGCTTTACATTTTCTTCGTTGACTTTAAAAAGGCTTACGATTCCGTGGATAGGGAAACCTTACTGGAAATTCTGAAAGAATATGGAGTAAATCAGAAAACCATAAATCTGATAAAACTGACTCTGACAGATATAAAATCTAAAGTGAAATTTCAGGGTCTTATAAACAATTTTTTTCAGATAAAATCAGGACTAAGACAAGGCGATGGCTTTTCTCCCATACTTTTCAACGTGGTCCTGGATAAAATTATGAAGGAATTCCGGAAAAAGAATAGCTCAGGAGCCATAGTAGGGAACAAAAGCAATCATATAAAAGTGAGCTGTTTGGCGTTTGCAGACGATCTCTCACTTTTGGCAGAATCAGAAGAAGAGGATATTAGTCAAATAAATATCCTACAAATAATAGCAGAAAAAGCAGGCCTCCAAATATCATACGAAAAAACAGAGCTCATGACTACTGAAATAAATTTCAAGAAAAAAGCAGTAAACTCCAAATATAGAAAGATAAAAGTAACCAGGAAATTTAAGTATTTGGAGGAAATAATATGTTGTAACGGTTCTGAAACAGAGAGCATCAGAGAGAGAATCACAACATTAGAAAATTTAAGCTTTCAAACCGGCAAAATTTACAATAAAAAGAACCTCTCCTCCAAGACAAAATTAAGGCATTACAACGTTGTGATAAATCCTGTGATTTTGTATGGCATGGAAACCTCATGCCTACCCAACTTGGAGAAGCTGCTAAGAATAGAAAAGAGGATCTTAAGAAAAATCTATGGGCCCAGGAAAACACAGGAAGGTTATAGGCGAAGATTTAACGAAGAGGTCTACAGAGAAATCAAGGACCTGGAAACCGAGATAAGAATCAGAAGGCTGATGAAAAGGATGAAGGAGGAAAGATTGAACTAAAAGATCTTTAACAAAATTTTTAGCTACACAAGCATGGGAGGATACGCGAATCAAATAAGAGAAGAATTAAAAAAACCTTAAAATTTCGGATTCCGACTGTCTGGATAGAGACACATACAGGAAAACATTGAAAAATTTCACTAATATTGGAAGAGAAAAGAGGAGGGATACAAAGTGATCCGAAGAAAGAATATAAATGAAGTCGAAAATCATGAAACTGCGATGGGAAGAAAGAAAATCAAGACTCCCAAAGAAGTCTAACCAATGATATTCGCGTGGTCCTTAGTGGCCGCTACGTGATTAAAAAAAAAAGTTAAGGTTTCGTCAAATAGGGATTCAACGGACTGAAAAAGACAAAATAAAGTTAATTCAAAATAGAGAATGAAAAAAAGAAAACTCATTTAAATGTGTGATGTACAATCAGCTAAATCAATTAGTAAGTCAAACAGTATAGAACAAGTTTCAAACAGTATAGAACAAGTTTCAAACAGTATAGAACAAGTTTCAAACAGTATAGAACAAGTTTCAAACAGTATAGAACAAGTTTCAAACAGTATAGAACAAGTTTCAAACAAATAAAGGGGCCTTCTTTAGCGTATTCTGTAGAGGGGGAACAAAATAAAAGCTAATCTTTTTCTAAATAAAACTACAATGGATTATCAAAACACTCTTAACATCTTGATCTACATTTTTAACAACATACTGTTAAGCTCATCACTATTTTAATTTTAGGCGACTAAGAATCATCAAGCATACGTCTATCAATTAATAATTTAGAGGAAGATAGATTGTGCGGGAACATTTCGAAAATAGGCTTTGATACGGTGAGAGAGAACAGGCTGGGGATTTGCATACCGTTAGCCTGGACACAGCACTGCCCTGCCTACAGCCCAATTTCATACAGTGTGATTAATCGGCCCAATTCACAGCCAAGTATCAATTTGCTCAGGGATACTTCAAATAGAGACAAATGATTTCAACTGAAAAATTACTGCCTCTCGATTTGTCCACTTCCATCCAATTGTGAAATATCTTTCTGGATTTCAAAACGCTAATAATTACCTGTTTCCGAATACAATCCTGTTCTACACAATGATTATATAATTAGCGTAACAGAATTTTTACTCGAAAATGTTGATAATTCGCGAATATTGTTTATGCGTAACAAACTACCGGTCTTCTCTCCCCCACCAAAAAAAAATATTACTACATAATTGGTGGTATGCACCGTGCACCAATAAATTTCCTAACATGGTTTTTTAAATCAAATCAAATAATTATCTTTTAGATTAATCTTTTCAATATGACATAGACGCTCTATAACAAGAATGCATCGATGTTTCCTATACTAGTGTCGACACCACATTCGATATTTTACAGATATCGGAAGATATGTTCCATACCGGACAAATAAGCATGTTTCAATCTTTTATTAAATAACATATCTTTATTATTTATTGCACGGTAATAGAGGATGGGATAGAAAGGATAATAAAAATATAATCTAAAAAAAGTTCTATATTAAAGAAAGAGGAATCTGCAATACTAAGAATTTCTTTACTCATGGTGTAGGTTGAACTAAACTGCGGATGAAAAGTGAAGTGTAAATTAAAAAAAAAATCATTAATGGTAACCAGGCTAACGGTATTCATTTGCATCAAACATGGTCCAAATTCATAGGTACATTTCCTAGATTAATTTAATATCTGTACCAATCAAAGTAGCAATATTGCGCGGTGCTATTCTGAGCTGAATTTCTTTAATTACAGGGATGGTTTATCATTGTATTATGTCACTAAAAATTGATATTTAAATCGGTCGTGCCTAATGAAAAACAAGGAAACTCATTATAAAATAAATAATTATTTATTAAATTTACTACATGTAGACTTTATCGCTACACTAAAAACTATTAAATTCTGTGATGTTTATTCAATTTCATAAAATTCGAGAAAATCAGGGTATTTTACGTTTAATGTCGGGCATCACGATTTTCTACCCCATCTTTGCTAAAATAAACCTAACTGCTTTCGATCTCTGCAGAGAACTCATTGGCGTTTTCGTTTCAACTTTTGATCAGAACTCGACAATAGAGTAAAGTGGTAAGAATTTCAATAATCATAATGTAACCATTGCATGGAATAACCTTCAAGAGTAGCAGTTCTCAAGCAGGTCTACTGTTTTTATACCAAAATAAACAGTCTTCCCTTTATTACACACAATTTCAAAAATATAAAAGTAGCCAGTTGAGAATAATAGGTTTTCAATTTTATATATAACCACTGATAGGCTTCATAATATTTATTGGTAAGGAATTAATTAAGTATTGATAAGGAAAATTATTATTATCTCACAATTAAAAGACCTATGAGCTCTAACACGTAACTGAACCATTTACAAAATTATTAATAAACATATTAGGCAGTTCACACGCGTGTCGTTCTAGAATCGTAAAGGATACGATATTTTTACGCTTGGTCGTCACAGCCTAGGTGATAGGTGGCGACGAGGTCTGAACCAATCGTTAAGAACGAGAAGCGTAACCGTGCCGTTGAAGGTGCGTGGCCATCGTTATGTAGTGCAGTACTCAAGCCCAACGACGACCCGTTTTGCAAGTTCGATGGAGGCATCAAAAGTTCTACTAAATGTAAATAGGACAACTTTGTCATGGCTTAAAATGCCAAAAATTTGCTACTGAAAGTTGGCATCATACTGCCGCTTCCATGACGACCCGTCTACAGACGTAAAACGAGAAAGACGAGAATCTTTTTATTACACGTGTACGAGCGTCTAACGTATCTCTCACGCATCACATGAGCAACGAAACGTGTGCGGACTACCTTATTTCATACAATAAAATTCTATAATTACAAAGCAATATTATAAACATTATCATAAAAAAAAAAAATCGTAGCTTTAAAAATAAAAATTAAACGGTTAAAATATCAATTTCGATGGCATAAGCAAGAGACGATAGTACCACTTCTCACAGCAGTTAAAATAGAGGTCAAAAATATTTTATAAGATGACAAAAATGAAGAATAACTAAAACAGCTTCTTGAAAATTGCTTTCTTGAATTATAGCTACTAGGAATTATCCGGAACCTCTGTCATTTCAAGAAGCTCATTGAATATCATTACGGAATAAAAGCCTGGTGAATCTTCTGGAATAATGCGCTCCAGCCGGTTTGAATATTTATTACTTCCTCAAATTCTTTAGGAAAGCTCTCGTATTAAGAAACCTTATTAATCTAGCTAAGATTGATCACACCTATAAACCAAATAGCTCCCTTAATTACGAAGCTTACTTACTATTCCATTGGCATTGTTTTTGTATTCATATCGTTTTAAAATTATATTATTTCCTAAAATAATATAATAATTCTGGAATAGGGTATATTATTATATATTAAATATTAATAATGTATATTATTAAATTTCTGTTTTTGCAATTGCAATGGTATTATTGTGGACTGTTCAAATCAAATCTTAAAAAATAATTTTAATGACAGCTCTTAATCAGGTATAATTCAATTGTTTTGGACGTAAATACAATTTACGTATGTGGTAATAATAAAATAACGATCCAAAGTCCTTGTATATCACAATTTGAAAATACATTAAGGAATTTCACCTATTTTTCTCCTTGTTTATTCACCCGCTTGTAATTACTATGCCTAACAATATAGAGAAGAAAATGTTACTCCTAGCACAAGCTAACAGAAAAGCTGTAAAACAAGTGGGATTCCGCTTTGGCGGAGTGATCCCCCGATCGCGGCTAGTTAGACCCAAGGCGTGGAAGGAATATAAAATCACCCAGCGAACCGGGGTTGGCTAAAGTAAACAACCTCATCCAATGCAGGCTGAGTACTCGGACAGAAGGTTCCTTAGTTAATTCATATCTGATTAGTAAGAACTACTTAACCAATCGCCAGCTGTACGTATAATTAGCGATGTAAAATACACTACTGAAAGTTAATAGTTATCAGCAACTCAGTATCAATGACGATTCCTTCCGAGGTTACCGAGCATATTTTAGCTGCAGAACAGGTCCAAAGAATAGATGCGCACCGAAACCGCTATGTCCTTAATTACCGTGACAGGCCATCATGATACTGCCCTCCAAAGCCGACAAGGCTCTTTTATTTTTACAGTTTTCATGATCAGTAATATTTAATCAGCTACCTGATCTTATTCCTAAGCAAGGAGACTGTATCTTACACACAAATAACATAAAATGACTTAATAAATAAGACGTATCTTTAAAATCTATTAAAATAATATGGAAATTGCCAATATCTCAGTTTCCCCTAATTGCTAAACGATTTTGAGATTCGCACTTTAAGCTAATAAATCACGATCTCTAGCTATTATCAGCGTAAACCTGCTGAATATCCCCTCTTGTATTCATTAATTAAAGTATATAAAGACGTTAGCCACAATAAGCAATGGCAATCTTCAGAAATTAGCTGAAGTAATTGATAGAGGAAAAAAACAAAACTTAACATTTGTACGTTTCTAATTTTTGGTAGAGGCTTTCTGATTGTAAAGAAAATTAAAATTCTTTCAAAAGGCTTCAAATATCTGCATCAAAAATCTATAAATAAATATGCAACGATCAAAGAAACTGAAACAGTCTAAAATATTGTTTCTTTTCTTCCTTTTATTTCCTATAACAGCTAATTAGGAAAACGTGACTTATATTAGACAAAGTTTTACCTATTAAATGCAATTATGTTCTTGCAGAAAACATAAAAAGTCCACGTGGCCATCACGAAGCCGCCGGAATGCAAACTGATGGCCAATCAAAACTGGAAGTAATTTGTGTCAAAATGATTTTAAAATTAATATTTTTCGCAAGCCCAAAGTTTTAACATCATAAACTAGGTGCTATATAACCAACAATAATGAACGTTAGCCAACTGTAAACTTTAGTAATAATTCGCGTTTATCGGCTCTATAAAATTACCTTCATTACCAAATAATTTGCGAATATTCCAAACGTACAAAGATAATTTGTAAAATAAGTCCAAATTAGGATTCATAAGGAACAATAATAAAACCGACTACTGGACCGACGAATGTGGATTTTTTTAAATATAATTTTCAAGAGACAAAAATGGGAATTTTGAATAGCGTCTGCCGCGCAGATGCGGCGGCTAGTAGTTGGCTGACATGTGATTTTAAGCTTTATAATTTACATTGTTTTAAAGTAATAAAGTTTTAATTAGTGCAAAATAGGTCATTTTCGAGAGTCAAAAAACGCGAATTTAGAATAGGCAGTTGGCACAGGTGCATTCACATTGATTACATTACACCTAGTTTATTATAGTGGTAAAACTTTGGGCTTGTGTGACGTAAGTAATTTTTACCAAAATTACTTACATTTTTTACAGCCACCATTTTGTATTCCGGCAGCTTTGTGTCCCAGCTCTTCTTCATGGGCATAATTGTTTTAAATGAGACAAACTTTGTGTAAAATAAGTCACGTTATTATATATGGGCTCCCAGATTAGTTTGATTTCAGGTAATGATTTAGAAAAAAATTAATACATCGTTAACAAACCTGGGTTTTTATAGATTATGTCCAAACACTAAAGTTATACTACATTATTCCAGCTTATTTGATAAGCAGTTTAAAATACATTTCAAAGTTCATTCGACATTCAATCAATCAATCAAATGGTTAATACTTCCTACACTAGGGAACTCGTGGAAAAGACCAATTCATAACAAGATGTGTTGGGCAGTGCATTTGTTTAGGCCAGTCCATAATGTTTACAAATATAAAAGATGAAATACTTAGAATAATAAATAAAGAATGAAAAGAAATCTAAGGAATGCTTAAAAGTCAATTGTCGCAAAGTTTATAGTCTAGGTACTGAAGACCTGTAATTATTATATAATTTTCTGAGTATTCCAGACATGGTCAGATAATGGAAAAAATCAAGAACTGGCTAGAAAACAAATGCAATTTTGCAGAAGCAAAAGAAAAGATCATAGCAGTGACAGGGAAGTTGAGGTTTAGAAGATTACAGAAAAAACACATTAAATCAAGTAGACGATGGTTTGAAGCCAATATGTTTCAAGACATGATTTAAGAAAATAATCCAAATTTTGTTAAGAATGTTCAATTAAGGAAGAAGAAGATCTCTTTCAAGATGGTTTGCCGAAATATTTAAGAGGCTGTTTGGTAACTGTGGCAAAGAATTGAAGAAGAATAACTATATCAATAATAAGAATAACTAGAAAAAAGTAATAGTATCAAATTATTAATAATGCAAAGACTTATAAGTAGTTTAAAAAATAATCAAGAAAATACTTTTATAAAATTTTATTTTTAATCCTTCATTTTATTTCGAATACTTTGAACGTATTTATTTCTTTTATTTTTTTTTATTTTGCAGTTCCTCATGTAGTAGTAGCATGTTTTGTTTATACTTATTTACCCAGACTCTAGTAGTAGCCGCAGGGAGAGGGCCATGTTCTTTATAATATTAATAAAGGCATTATTACTACTATAAAAAACAATTTATTATGGTCCGAATCAAAATAAATCAAAACAATATCTTGTTTTGTTTTTTCACTTCTAACACATTGATATATTTCATATTATGACTGATACATGCGCATTTTAAATTCACACGCTTCGATGCAGAAAAATACATGTTTAAACCAGTAAAAAAACAAAGTGATATCCTCTGTATTCTATTCGTCACAAATCCCACAAACAATTGAGAGAAACAACAAAGGATCCAAGGTAATGACAAAATTATGTATAGACCCTGCCTCCAACAAATACGCTTTATTTTCTACCGGAACAACGGCTCCCTACAAAGCAAAGCCAACAAAGGGATCCTACAGTGAGCTTTCACAATCGCCTGATGAATTAACAATAAACATCGATTCGGCATAGAGTACTGTCATAAGCTAGTCATTCGTGACAATGAAAAGAACATCGAAAAATGGAAATCAAAGAAGAATTCTTATTATTAGAATTATTAATCCTCCATAAATTTTACATAATTCAGTTAAACGGGAAAATTGAATTTTATTATTGAAGAAAAAAAAAAACACCGAACTAACGAAGTTTACCAGTTCAGAAATAACAATACGCATAACAAAGATTTTATTGACTATTATAAATACTTTATTATGTATAGTATGTAGTTTTTTTTGTTAGTAGGCATCGTCTAATATATTTACGCCACTAAGCAAGTAAACTAGGTATGCATTTATTTGTCCACGAGGATTATGAAAATTCAATAAAAACATACCGGTCCTAATGTAATTATACAAATAAATAGAAGTGTATAAATATAAATAAATTATTAAACAAGTGCTTCAAAAGTTGATACCAATGTTGATAATAACGAAGCTGATATCCCAGCGAATAATATATATATATATATATATATATATATATATATATATATATATATATATATATATATATATATATATATATATATATATATATATATATAGTCGGGACTCAAATTGACAAATTTCAATTTATCTTCAACTGGTCAAAAAATATAGCAATTTGAACTGTTGTGGTAAATGTCAACACAGCCATAAAAGACCTGAAGGTATTTTTGCTACTAATTCTTTTTGAAACGTTTCGTAGGAGGTCCCCTGATCAAGTATAATATATTATAATGAATTTCCGAGATAACGTTGCCCCGGAGGGAAGGGGTTGATAAAGGAAAGATTGAAGGAGCAATCGAAGAAATAGAAAGAAGAGGAAATTAAAAAATAGTTGTGTAAAATATGTATATATTTATATGTGTTTGTTGATTTAAGGTGAATGCTTTTATATATAAAAATAACTGTAAAAAAGTATATTTTTAAATTATTCAAAAAATGAATTCAATTACATAAAATGAAAATTGGCACTCGTACAATGCAAACCTTCATCGGTACTACCTTTGCAGAAATGAAGCAGTCAAAGAAAAACACAATAACCCCATTGGCTGCTATGAGCAATACCATCAAATCGAACGATGAGCTATTGGTAGTTGATCCCATAATGATTTTTCTAAGGAGAGTAATCAGCAAGACGGGAGATGAGGATGTTGTGAACCTCCTGAAGTATGAGCTATCTCCGTTTTCAATGTCATTGTTCGATGAGGGAGGCATGAGGAAAACGCAGAAATCTGCCCTATACAAGGAATTTTCCGTTGACAACAGCCAAGATTTGTAAATCAGAAGTAGTTTTACTGTCTTCGATGGTGGTTTTCTCCTCCATCGCGTCAAGTGAACTCCAGGAAGCACCTTTTCAGCAATTTTCCAGCAATACGCAACGAAGGTGACCAGTCTACGGCGAGACTGTGCGGTCATTTTTGACGGATACGAGAGCATCATCTCAACAAAACGATCTGAGCAGAAGAGAAGAGGATCCACCAAAACATCTGTAGATTTCTTGTTTGGCGAGAACATGATGGTCAACAAGAGCGTTTCCTGGCCAATGATAGAAATAAGGTAAGATCACGTTATTCTGATTCCCATTTTTTTTTTGGAATTTGGCTTTTATAGTTCGAGATAGTCCTATGTTAATAAGGCTGGTTTTCTTTTAGTTACAGAACATACAAAATCACATGTATATACAGAAGACCGGGAGCACAACTCGACACCTTCAAAACACTCTTACGGGAAACCGAAACAGACAGACAACACATCATCGTAGGGGACCTAAACGCTAAACATCACACTTCGAACTGCACAAAGCCAAATGCGCTAGGTACTCACCTCACTAAAACAAAATACACAGTCATACACCCCAACGCCTACACATACAGACATCACTCAAATCCAGCGTACACATCTACACTAGATCTGTTACTCACACAACAATCACACAGATTCACAGATTGCACAACAATAAAATTCAGTGACAACGACCACATCCCCGTTATCTATCACCTCGGCCGTGACACAACAAGAATCCCACCAACAGAACACAAATACAACTTTACACAGGCAGACTGGAAACTATACAAGAACACAGTCTACAGTAACACGCCCAACATCACACCTCTCTCAAACACTCATGACATAAACAATGCCATAAACACCCTCCAAAACATCATACGCGATGCCGCATACACCTCGATACCCACGTTTAACCCCACTCCCATTCACCTACGCCAGCCACCTAAACACATACTCGCACTAATCAAACAGAGAAACAACATAAAAAACTGCTGGTATAGGACTAAAGACCCAACATACAGACCTATCATAAACAGTCTCACTAGACAAATCACCTCTCTAATGTCGCAGTGGAAAACATCCCTCTGGCACGATCAATTACGCCGGACCCATTACGACCCCAAAAACTTCTGGAAACTAGTCAGAAGCCATAACACCAAATCAAAATCGGTGAGAATACAACGAGGCGATGAGCTTCTCACTCCCGCAGATCAGGCTACCATACTTGCTGATTACTACGTCGATAGAGACTCAGCACGTACCACTACCACTTACAACCACAGTCCACTGACTGATACAACCCAAACTATTTTTTCCTCCTATAAAGAACTGACTGCAACTCTGAGAAACACGAGGGGAAACAAATCAACAAGAGAGGACAGTATACCCTATGTCCTACTCAAACAACTCCCCAGGAAAGCCCATATGTTTCCCCTCAACATTTTCAACTCATGTTCACGCCTGAGATACTACCCTACTCAGTGGAAACATGCTATAGTTGTTCCACTTCTCAAACCCAAAAAGATTACCGGCCCATCAGTCTCCTCAACCACATCTCAAAAATATATGAGAAACTTATTCTTATCCACATCCGAAAACACTGCGACACACATGACATCATCCCCCCGGAACAAACCGGGTTCTCTCGCGGCGTTAGCTGCTATCATCACGTAGCAAAACTACAGTATGATACAGCTAAAAATCTCAATAAAAATCTTGCTACAGCAATGATCTCATTAGATTGCACACAGGCATTTGATTCTGTATCCCACTCCACCTTAATTGATCAACTCCGGCTTCACCGATTCCCGGACCAACTGGTCGACATTATTGGCTCCTACCTCAGTGGCCGGACATTTTCTGTCCGTGTCAAAACTGAGATCTCCACCCCGCGCCCAGTTACCTGTGGTGTTCCCCAGGGCTCGGTCCTTGCGCCAGTCCTTTTCAGCATATACACAGCCCATATAGTAGGGCAAAAGATTGATGATGTACAAATCGCTGCATATGCTGACGACATTGCTATATATACAGCAAGCATGAATGCAGATCACGCCATGCGCAAGGCCGAAACGGTAGCCCAAAAAATCACAGACCAACTTAAAAACATTAATATCCACATAAACACACAAAAAACTGATGCAATCACATTTTCATACAAGAAAACACTCAAACAACAACCAAAACTGAATGGACAAACCATACAGAATAAAAGACAGCTAACATACCTCGGTATGAAATTGGAATCACACCTATCATTTACAGCTCACACAAAACACAGGATACAGATAGCCAAAGCCACTACACACCAACTAAATCACTTACTCTATTCACCAGGGCTGTCACTCAGACTCAAGATCCTGATTTACAAAGCCATCCTTAGGCCTACATTGCTTCACGGTGCCCCCATCCTGCACTACCTATACCCCTCAGCCCTGAAGTCTCCAAACATACCAAAACAGCGTCCTACAAAAAATCACAAAACGAACATCTCTCGAAAGACGGAACATGGCACACATTCACAATGAATTACAACTCGACACGGTTCAACAGCACATTACAAGGAGACATATAAAGTTCTTTGACAACATCCCTGCCTCATTTAACCCACTCTTCCGGGCCATCACCCCATCCTCCCTTCCTGCCAGATGGCAGGGCCGAAAGGGACCACTCAACCCGGTCAACACTATACTCTAATCCGCTTCTTAAGCACCCCCACTCCCAGTATCCTATCTCATCGCCCCGTCCTGCCTACTCCCTAGTCCCACCCCAGCACCACCCTCTTATAATCATCCTTTGTAAATATAACCATGTAAATATTGTAAAGATTATCATAATTAATCTTGTATATAGTTCTTAGTAGTAGGTATTTTATTAACAAATAACTAGAAGAGGACCCTCACCTCTAAATAATGAGAAAATTCCCTGACTGGGAAATATCATTCAAATTGTAAATAGTCATCAGACCTTCAAATACCAACAGGTAGTAAAAGGTAAAGTACAACAAGTTTATAATTTATCTAATTATTTGTTTTATTAATGTTTTGTTTTGTTTGAGGGATTGGGAAAAAAAAAAAAAAAAAAAAAAAAAGAAAAGTTAACAGATCATCAGGTTTATACGCATGCTAATGTCAGCAATATCATATCATTGGAACAGCTACAGGAGACGTTGATAGGAACATAAGATGCGCTGTAGAAAATTCTACTTTCCACCCAGCTATCGTCGTAATGGGAGAAGACGTCGACCTCATTGTCCTGCTCCTCGCACATACTCCATCTGAAAATAACATATTTTTTCAAAAGCCTGGGAGAGGACGAAATGAATATACCATTCTTTCATCTAGGCAGTTTCAACAACTTCCATTCAGCCAATCGATTATTTTCCTTCGCAGCTTCACCGGGTGCGATACCACATCTGCCATATTCCAAAAAAGTAAAACAGCGATCAACATCCTCCCGAAACCGAGGTCGTGTCCAAGGTTTTCTACGACCGCAATTCAACACATGAGCCGATCGCACAAGCTGAGGAACAGATGTTCCTGTTACTGTACCAGGCCCCAGCTTGGATCGACACCGGTGCAATAGTTTCGTAAAGTCCGTACAAAGGCCAATCTTCCTACTCCTCCAACCACAAAAAGTGCTACAGAACAATACTCAATCCGAGTGTACCATCAGGATGGAAGAGAGGAGAAGATGGGTTTTTTCACTGGTGAAAACCAACGCCCAACCAAATTCCAGCTCCCGACCAAATTTTAAATACAATTTTCTGCAGATGCACCGGTGGATGTGGTGTTAGGTGCGGATGCATGAAGGGAGGATTATTTTGTTCAACCGTGTGCGACTCCTGCCAATGCAACAGTATGAATACAGCGGTGGTGGAGGAGCAGGACGACGAGGAAGATGGATTGTAAAGAATTTTGAAGTTTCCTGAGCCCTAATTTTAATACACAATACTCATAACTTTTAATGACTTCGCATTTAACATTTTATGTAATTCAGTTCATTTTTTGAATAATTTAAAAATATACACTACTATTTTTTACACTACTAATTTTTATTACAATTTTTTTATTACCTCTTCGATCATTCCTTCAATATTTCCTTTATCACTCCCTCTCCCACGAGTAACGTAATCTCGGGAATTCATTATCCATTACACATTATCAGGGGGCCTACTACTCATTCCAAAAGGAATTATTGCCAAAAATATGTTCTGGTATTTTATGGATAAGTATCGACTTTCACCACAACACTTCAAATTGCTGTATCTTTTGACCAGTTGAAGATAAATTGACACTTGTACATATATTATTGAAGGGAATCACATTCTCAACAACTTTTCAATTCACACCTTTGTGTTAAAAAAAATGTAAGGAGTTAGGACAACAAATTTGGTGAAAAAAACAATTTTCCGAAACATTTCCCACTCTCCAGAGAGGATATCTCGGAACCGGTTCGATTTTCCAAATAATGT
Source organism: Rhaphigaster nebulosa (assembly GCA_948150685.1). Taxonomy (NCBI): domain Eukaryota; kingdom Metazoa; phylum Arthropoda; class Insecta; order Hemiptera; family Pentatomidae; genus Rhaphigaster; species Rhaphigaster nebulosa. Next base: position 114,820,317 of record OX411308.1, on the reverse strand, counting down.
CTAAAAACAAATATTGTAGGAAATTTTGTCATCTTCATTTTACAGTCCATGTTTTTTTTTTCTACGTCGAACAGTCTTCAAGGTACGCAACCGTCGGAAGTTCCCTTTAAATCGCACCCCCACCCTCCCGCGGCATTACGATCGCCGGGGATTTTTTATTCCGTGTACAGGGCCCCCTGTACACGGAATAAAAAATCCTCCAACACATTCTTGAAAAATTGGAACTAAATGATTGTTTTGGTTTATTTTTATTATTTTGCCTGTACGAGATTGGAGCAATTTCCGAGCAATATGCTGCGAGAGGTCATGCAAATGCGTCAATTTTGTTCGTAAATGGCTATTCTTGTACTTTATGTAAGTACAGAAACAAGTAATTCTTATATAAATAATTTAATTTTGAAATTATCCCGTTTCACTGTCGGACCTGTATAATGGAGTCATGGTGTTATCCTCGCCATCCAATTTGACGTGATCCAAATAACTGGTTCAATATCAGAGCTTGTTTAAGGACAGAATAAGGTACCTGACTGAGTTGTGAATCATCGATTCGGAATAATCAAGATTTATCTTATACAACATACAGCTAAAAACCTGAATAATGAATATTAACGGACCTTTTGAGTTTTTTGGTTTACACATTATTTATATTTAAGGATTCGGGTAGGGAGCGGAGTAGCTCAGTTGCAAGGCACTGTGTTACCATGCTCCCAGTCTCGGGTTCGAGACCGGTTGTGGCAGATAATTACTTATTCTGTTAGCAGCCGTGGATCGACCCTGTGGAATCGGGAGACTCTTCTATGGATCACCCAGCCTCTATAAAGAGGGTACCCTTAATTGAGGGAAAGCCTGGCGGTTGAGTGTGATCTCAGCCAAATCACTTCTTGACACAAACGATGGCTTAGAAACAGTACGGTCCTTGCAGGTACAGGATAAAAAAAAAAAGAAAGAAATTTGGGTGATGCATTTCTTAAAGCAAGAGAGTTTTTAAGACTTTCGATATGCAGTGGAATTCAGTCTGGCAACATCTACTTTCTTATATTTCCATTTTCCATTTGATAATTATAATATTATTGATTCTACTTTATATTTTAAAGAAATGTAGGTATTTTTTAATGAAAAAAATTATATTAAATTCTCAAGTACAAAAAAAAAATAAATAAAACACGTAAACAAATAAAAATTAGCGAGTTAGCTTCTATATTCAAACTGGTACATTTTCGTGATCTCATGTCGTATTAAAACACAATTCAAAAGGATTCCGCTATGAGAATCGCCTTAAATATTTCAGTCGAGAATGTGGTCAGATATTCCCGAAACTTTCATTTATAGAAGATTAATTCTGTAACAATTGACATATTGATCCACTTATCCTTTAGAACTGAAGGATACGGCATGGACAAATTTTCAGTTCTAGGTAAAACATTTCTGGGAAAGAATAGGAAAATAAGTCTGTAAACACGGAATCATTCATGTTTAAATTGAATATGGGTCAATTTCTGAACACAAATGTTAGAAAAATTGTTATGAATCAGAAGTTTTTTTTTTTCAAAATATTAGTAAAAATCCTAGTTCATCTGAAAATCCATAACTTCCTTTATTTTTCATATCATCAGCTAGAAACGGAGAATTTAAGCATGCATTATAACACCCCGTTCTAAAAATAACTAGTTATGGAGAGGATAGAGGCACTTATTTCAAAAATAGTCAGTTTTAATATTTGCATACTTCGATAGTTCCTGGCCAGTTATTAAATCCAAATACCTAACCCGTAATGTAATATAATACATTTAATGTATGAAGAATATGTAACTTAACAACATCGAGCGCGAAAGACCAAAGACATACCTTAGTACACTTCTCTCCTACTCATCTCAACATACACACACACACACACACACACAAGCATATTATAAATGTAGCATTTATAACTGAAACTATACGGAAAGTCGTTGATATACAGATTCCAAATCAACGGGATGTCATTCGTGGCTTTATTTACTACATAAACCAATAAACCAATATGATATTATTTATTTATAAATAATTGAAATACTTATTTTTTAACATCGTTAAAAAATGCATGTCCAGCTCCTTGGGAACATCAAGTCAATAGCGCCAATAAACCTAACAGGTGTTTGACTATATACCTAACAAGTTCGCTGTTTGCATGCCATGGCAACACATATTTAGAGCCATGAAGTATTTACGCTTCTTTTCTTATTTACGGTGCTTTTCTAATCCCCTGTTTCTTCATTTATTGCTGTACCGTTTATTAAAATCCAGCCTCCATATATTATTATTCACACGCATCCTTCCTTATCCCCACATCTTACTTTAGGCATCTAAGAACATGGATATATAGAGAGTGAAAATGGACCGAGCAGAAAATCGATGTATCCGAATGCTAATTGTAAGAAAGATGTCAATACACAGTAAGAAGCAGTTGCGATGTATTAGTCTTAATAATTTACATAAATATACATATAATATACACATAATATATTAACTTTACACAAAATAAAAGTACGTTCATGGTAATAAACTGTTGGTTTGCACTAAAAATTTAGATATAAAAAAAAAAAAAACACAAACCCCAGCCCAACCAACTGGTCCAGCCAACCAATGTAGTACTGTTTGAACACCCTCTCGGAACGATAACGGACACTTCAATTCAGATCCTTGGTTAACAATCGTTTTGACATAGCGAATCTTTCTTTAGTAAAACTTAAAAAAGGAAAATTCTAAATAAAAAAGGTAAAAAATGAACTTGAATCGGGGCCAAGATCAATTTAAGACCATTAAAAATAAATACATAATAGAGACATCACCAGAGAATATTGAATGTACTGCTTAATATGTAATGATAATTAATGCATTGACTAATACTGTAATCAATATATCTTTAATTACCTAGTTCTTTTATATTTCTTTTGTCAAAAACCACTCTGCTAAATGGTCGCCATATTGTTTTATACCCTCGTGAGATTTCAAAGTGCAAAGTGGTTATTTATCACCTGCATAAATTTGTTTCAATTAAATTAGTTGTCCTTATTTTAAAATTAAAGACGTTGCAGGAAAGTGTGCCATCAACTGTCAACAAAAGTAAAGGTTTCCTAAAAACAAGGTTAGTAAAATAAATTTTAGTTGCACTATCTTAGTGCAGACGGTACCACCGTATCATTGTATCATCACCAGATACCATTGTATTGGTCCGCTCGTAACCCTGAATTTAGCATGCATAATAAGACTGTGAGTACTCATAAATTAATAACAAGATGTACATAACTAAAATACGAGAAAAATGAAAAAAATAATAAGAAGAAACACACTTATTAAATAACTAAAGATATTTAATAATATAATGCTAAGCGATCCCGGAGGTTCAATGCCGATGACACTACCAGCCCCTGCCTACAAACCTCCCTCTACTGAATTCCATCAAAACTCAAATCTGCAAGATCAGGCCTAGAACAATGCTCCCATCTATATGTTCGGTATTCACTTGATGTGAGCGGCCATTGTCAACAGCCGTAAAGAACAGTTGGAAGTAAGGTAATGTGGGGGAAGTGTGCACTAAATTTTACAAACTTTGACTTTGCAGGACAGTAAAATTATTATTTTTGAATCCAAATTATCCTCTTTTTTTTTAAATGTTCTTGAGATGATTATGTTAAAATGTTACATTCAAACCTACGTTTGAACCAAGTCCATTTTGATGTGATTGATAATTCAATTGAATAGTACTTAGTACGCAATATCCCTGCCATAGGGGTAATGCATAAATGATATCTGGAAGACTCATTACTCAAGAAGGAGCAGTTTTGGGACAAGTGGTAAATAATTCGGTTTCCAGAGAATTATTATAGTGGTATAATCATCGAAAAAAGTTACACCGCGCACTCTAGTCACACAATACAGTTTTGCACTTGCCCATACTTTCATGTTTTGCTAGGTGACAAAGGACAAGCTCTTAAATAATAGAAAAATGTCAAGAAAGAAATTAAATCATAAAGTATTTTGAAGAACAACTTCTGTAGGTTCCGCTCACAGCAAGAAAGAAAAAAAGCCCACTGGTAGATAAATACAGCTGTATTACAAAAGTAGAAAAAACAAGACTTAATCAACAGGCTGGAACTAATATTTTTACAACTCATTATTCTTCACCTTAGCGAACTTTCGTGAATGATTTCTGATACATCAGTGCTTAGGCATCATAATCCGTAAACTACAGTTCTTACCAGTTGAGAGTTTGAATTAAAGGAAAATATCAGGCACTTATCTCTAAAACGCACTTATCCTACATCACTTTATAACAGTTTTGTAAATTTTAACTTTTAAGTTTCTAGAGAGAAGGCACGTACCAAGTAATTTTGCAATTGCAGAATAACAAGCATTACCAGCCTTTGGCCCTCTTGAATTTCGTTTTTTCTAATTTTTGTATACCTCAAATTCTTAAAATTCTCTAAGTATTCAAATGATCCTCGGTTACATCTGCATCACCGAAATCATTGCCGTTCCCGCAATTTATTTGTGGACCTAATTCTTTACTGTTTTTTTATTTTATTTTATGAAAGTTGATCTTTTAACTTTAATTTAATAATATAGTAAAAATGATAATCATTAATTTTTCTATCTTATACTGCTCATATCTTCGTATAATTTTTGTCACCCTGTGAGCCGTAACTCATTGAATGTTTAACAGATAAATGAAGAGGGGCATTTGGAAATGGAAAGAGTAGGATTACTGGTTGGTAAGGAGATCCAGAAGTTGGTTGCTAGTCAAATTAGTGGTATAAACCTTTTCGGGAATTCTGAAAATCCAAAAGTCCCAGTTGTTTAAACATAATCGAAACCTGGATGAAGTATGGAAAATTTATTGTTCACATAAAAATAAAATGGGAAATTTAAAGTATAACAAATAAATAATCCATATTGTACAGTAAAGAAATGTTGAAAATAAATATAAAACAGTTAATAACAAAAGACAAGAGATGAGACAGAGACGGAGCCGAGGTAGATGTGGATCATTAGGTGAACTGCGGGAGATAAAGCGACGGAAGAAGAGTTGCCTCGTGTTATTGCGACGCCTCGGCCTATTTGTACTCCCTCGGACGACCATCTATGTCAACAGAGATCTCCACCGGTCGCAGGGCCTGTCCTCTAATTGACAGCGGTCTACCACGCGCTTTCAGTCCTCTCGTCCTATTACTGGGTGTCTCCCAACCCAAGTAGGATTCCCGAAATAGCATTTATTATATAATTTACCTTCACTTTTAGATGGCCAAAATAGGTGTCTAGATAAGTAATTGGTATACTTACATTAGATGGCCATAATGAGTGGAACTAAAGATCTATTCATACATCAATTAACAGTCTGAAGTATGAATACTTTGTTAATTTGCTTAAAGTGATTAATCAACGGTAAGGCAATAAAATTAACGAGCTGCCTTACTCAAAGTATTACTAAGTTCTAAGTCAATCATCAAGTCAAGTTCTAAGCAACATTTATATTTTAATCTATATAGCAGTTGAAACCTAAGACATCCTAGCCTATAGTATTCTTTGATAATGATCAGCGTATTATTTCAGATCAGATGTTCCTCAAGGCAGTAGCCTAGGTCCCATTATCTACACTGTTTACCATACACACATCTGAAACATGTTGGTATACTTCTGAAATTTCAAACCGTCCTATAACAACTGTCCTCAATAAATGTACTGACAAAGCAAATGTGTTATCTGTATAATAACCCATCTATTATACCCCCGACTCAGCAGTCACATAGCAGTCACACATCACACCCATTCAATAGTGGTGGAAAAATTGGAGGATTAAAATGTCAACTGGAGAGTTCTAATATCTAAATAGTATAATATATCACAATTTTATTCTTTAAAAAAAAAAATGTAATACCAAAATCAGTACTTCTTTTAATTATGTTATGATAAATAATAACAGGAAGAGCAAGTGCTGATTGCAATTGCGGAACGGCTCCTCCATTTATTTTATAAATTTTATTAACGATTGGACTTCCTACGAAATTTGAACATAAGAAAAAATAATATAATTTCTGCATTGGATTGTTTTATTAAAGTTAAAAATCTGTACTAATAAAATCCATGAAGGACTTTGAGAGTGGAACTTCAAAAAGATGTACTGTTTTTTGAACAACACTTAGGTGATATATTTATTTATCAGGTGATATATTTATATATCACATATAATTATATGTATATATTTATATATACACATGAATATATATTTATACACGCACACACACATTCACATAAGGTTCTACATTTTGTGGTCTAACGATTCAGGAATACCTAATTGGATATTATAAAGAAATAGAAACAAAAATTTACCAAATATAATAATAAAGCAATCTGTTATCTATAGATTCTCTTTATTGTATTCCGTTTTATCTTGGCATTGCCTCGTGAAGATTCCCTATGAGCATTTGTGTCTCCTCATTATCAGGGCCTCTTACAAACTGTTTCGGTTCCTCCTAAGCCGCTCTGCTTTTAGCCAAAGCCAGGCCAATCACCTCGCTCCCCCTCTGTCTCTCCCGCACCCCCCTCTCTGCAGTTTTCTTTCCTTTCCATTTCTTGTCCTATCGTACTTGTGTAATTTGGTCCTACTGCCGCAATCTCGTCCTCCCCTGATCCTTCTTACTTTTCTATGTTAACCATTGAGAATAATAACAGCTCATACGAAATAAAGAGTCTGCAAGTGCGGTTTTATGGACAAAAAAGAGGATTCGGTTTGTAAAATGACAGAAAAAAATCCATTCAGATTGAATTCATTACGTATAAATGTTTAACATCATAAATATGTGTTTGCTTAAGAACATGTGAAGAGCATAAATTATTTTTTCAACCGGTTAACGTGAAAATGTTACTGTGAAGAACTGAAGTAATGCTTACTGCGATGTGAAGAATTGAGGAAATTCTTAAAATTTTGAAAACGGAAGATGTTTGAAAAGTTGAATCCGTCTGAAGAATTTTGTGACGAGAGCTCAGAAAATTAATTAGCTAAACAAATTGCAGTAATTGGATAATATCATGACGAAGAGTTCGAAATAACGATCAAAAATACATTCCATAGTAATTGTTGTTTGGTGAAAAAGGCTTCCTAATGTTTTCAATTTTTATTTCTAAGAAAATATACCTACATATTTTTTTTTTGAAAATATTTTTTCATAACATAGATGGAATTACAGTAAAAAATTAAGATTGCTTTGAGATTTACCGTTACAATAAACAGTTTTTATTTTACAACTTATTTCATATAAAATAAATGGAAGATTACAAAACACAAAGCCTCAAGTGTTTAAAATGCCGGCAACCAACTAACCAGTCAACGTTTCGCCAATTCAGGCATCATCAGGACATGCACCAAAAATCACATCTATGAAGATCAAACTATTTTTCAAACAATCTATGTTTGATCTTCATAGATTTGATTTTTTGTGTATGTCCTGATAATGTCTGAATTGAAGAAACGTTGGCTGATTAGTTGGTTGCTGGTATCTTATAGACTTGAGGCTTTGTGTTTTGGAATCTTCCAGTTGTTTATAGTAATTAATTTATGTCTCTTGTTGAGTTTTTGCTATTTTATATTTATATGAAATAAATTTATTTTTTTTGTAAAAATAAATATTAAAACTAACCCAGCACTGTTTTGAAAATAAAATAAGATCCAATTATTAACGTTTAAATTAGTACCTATATGTTCAGTTATCTTAGGTTTAAATCAGTGGGTGTAACTTCTGTATAATTATCTGTTTCTGTAATTAAATGGTTTAGAGTGCGGGAGCATGGTTGAAAGTATGAGTTACTTCGTACATCTAATCTGTATGTAAGATATATATTTGTTTTGGTGTAGTTTAGTGTGTTACGGATAATTTTTGAAAATTCTGAGGAATTCGTATTGGAATTCTACTATTTTTTTAAGTTGGTTGAGCTAGTGAAACTCCATATAGACAGGCGTGTGTTAAGAGCATTCAAGTATTAGAACTGATTTATACAGAATTAATTTATTTCAGGGATATAGTTTTTGTTTTTTATTAAAATAGGTAATCATTTTCTATTTTATCTAATTTTAAATATCTTGGTTATTAAAATTTGATATTAATCTTGGATATTAAAATATCTTGGTTTAATTGGA